>CAHIKZ030005584.1:1317500-1535000 GCA_903632075.3 Acanthosepion pharaonis
TCGGAAAATATGAAAGCTTAATTAGTTGGCTATTCTGGACGCAAGATTAGCTGGTTATCACGTTGAATTAGGGTGGACAATTGTATCACGATATTTTTTCTTTTTATGGGCAAATGTTATTTCAGGACGTAGGCGATCATGGCTCTCCACCTCGCTCTATCCATTGCATCTCTCAGCAAATTCCTTCCCTCTGCTTCCTCCCACAGACCACGTTCAATCATCCACCTGCTCAAGCTCGCCAGGTTTGTCAGGCAATGCTTTCCCTTGTTTATCTTTCCCTCTATTCGAGTCGTGAGTTTCAGATTCTCCAGACCCTCTTTCCTCATTATATGTTCCAGAAACTTCAGCTTCCACTTTCTAATGTAAAGTATAAGCCTCCTCCTTGTTTGCACCTTCTCTAAGACTTTATCGTTGCTCATACGCTCAGTCTATTATATCCTTATCATCTTAGAACCACATCTCAGTCGGTTCAAAGGTGGACTATATTTTCATCTTTGAGGGGATCGTCAATATTCGCTGCCTTTTAAGGAGGACACATGCCACGTAGGCTCGGCAAAAAAATTGTTTTCTTTGAACCCGAAATACTCGATTTTTCGAATGCTGGTTTGGCCATCCCAATACGTCTACGGATCTCAGTGTCCTTACTGTCCTCTGTCAATATCTATCATTTGAATTACCCTTTTTTCAGAAAACTTTTGGCACGGCAGTGTATCTATGCATTTATGAGAACAGACAAAGATTTACATATTCGATGGTCGTTACCAAAGACATTATGGTTTAGTTTTCGAATACGTGTCCGTGCCATCCCAACAGTTACAGATCTTAATATTACATGATGAGTCCACCCCTCTTCTGGTTTGAATTCAGCTTTTTTCTTCTCCTTGACTGGTTGCTACCTCAAGAAAACAGGATTATCTTTCCCCTTTAAACCCCAACTTAGTGGTGAAGAGATAAATTTATAACCGTTGTACTACTAGAACATCCAATGAAAATTCGAGATGTAAAGAAAGATTATAAATTGATGATGAGGCTACTATTGGTTTGAATTCAAGCTTTTTTCATTCCCTTGACTGATTTGAAGTAATATAATATATGTTATTCTTCTTTCACAACTGAATAAATAGTAGATGAGTACTTGGTTGTTTTTTTTTTCTATGGTTTATTTAATGCCGAATTCTAAATATCTCTATCTATATAAGGCAAGATGTGTGTGTGTGTGTGTGTGTGTGTGTGTGTGTGTGTGTGTGTGTTTGTGTGTGTGTAACGAATGCACAGCCGCAATTTTCGACGGATTCGTACCAAAATTTACATGCACATGCTCCAAGTAAGCGGATAAATAATCGATTTTTTCATGCTTCTACGGCAGTTTTCATGTAGTTTGCGGCAATTTTATACTGGTCAGAGTGAGGGCCAATAGCTGGCGGCCACGAATAGGCAGGAAGATTTTATTGGCCAGCGTGAGAGCCAACAGCTGACTGACACGAATCTTAACTAGTATGCTAGCATGCAAAAAAAATTCGATAGCTGCATTCGTCACAAGTGGGAAAAATTTAAAACTGTATGGCACTTTACTCCAATTGGCTCATTCGCTTGCTTAAACTCAACGTTGATTCTGATTCCGCAGAACTGGGTTGGGTGTGAAAAAGTATTTGTTGTTAACATTCTTTGTTCATTCGTTTTTTTCCAGTTACGAGTCCTTTTTTTAAAGCTGATCGTTTTGTGTTTATTTTGTTTAGTTCTTTTTTCGTAACAGATTTCATGTTTAGTATAAAGCTTAGAAAAAATTCGCAGTGTGAGATAGGCAAGAAGTAAGGCATGTAGCAACATTGGCACGGCAAAGGGCACTCCTTTAAAGGCAAGGAAGGGCAAAAATATTTTAAGTCAAGTGATAGCGATTGCTGTATGAGTCGTACGATTTTGAATGAAGCACGGGAAACGCCGGGCCATGCTGCTAGTTTTAAATATAATTTTATAACTTCAACTAAATACACATCGAACGCAATTGTATGCTTCAACTACAGATAAAATGTATTGCTGTTCATTTTTAACCAAAATATAGTTTTAGTATTTTGTTATATATATTGTTGATAATGATTTTTTTTATATAAAGGTGTATTTCTGGTATTTCATTATAAAAATATATTTCCTACTTGTATAGTGTTTGTTTTCGGTGGGTGGGGGTCATTATTTGCCCATAACTAGGTTCCTAGTAGTTTCTACCATCCCGGGTGGGGATGGATCTGGGAACAACAGAAAATAAGAGATGGTTTCATATTCCTCAAAATCTCCAAACTCCTGATGAAATATCTTCCTGTCGTCATACCTTAGACTTATATCGATAAAATTTTAATTGTTTTTACCATTATTGTGTCTGAATTTGATACATCCTTTCACAGAAGCTTCTATTTCGAATGCTAAATCACTAGGTTTACGATACATTAACCATGAGTATAACACACTGTTCCTCGCCTCACATGACCTTATCATCTTCGAAGTCAGTCAAAGTAAATATCCCAATAAAATCCTGAAAATCGATCTCGTATTCAGTCACTTTTCCACCGCCATGATGTGATTGCCCTGTGTCTTTTCTATAAATACTTTCATGACAATTGTTTAAATTTTTCGATTTTTTTAGTTTATTGTATATAAACTGTATTCATTGTAATTTTTAATTAGGGTTTCATTTTTAAATGTTGTTATTTTTATTTCTACCACTCTACAGAGAAATTTTAAATATGGGAAGTAGTTACGATTACATAGAGACATAGGGGTATTATGGTGATTGTAGTAAGAAGGTTAAGAATGTGTTGCTTTGGTGCAAGGAATACTGTGTTATTTTGGAGTCAGTAATAGTAGTTAGCTTAGTTTAAGATGAAACAGATTGAATACCAGCTTCCCTCTCCACCCAATTTTGACACTGATCACCATTTTTTTATTATTCAAAATAAATATTGCTCTTCTACTTCGTACCTCGACTGTATGAATTTAAGCGTATCACTAGATTGCTGGCTATGGCTCATCATTTTACTGTTGAAATAGCTAGATGAAACCGTTCGTTATATTCTAGTAGCTTATTTCCTCGCTCTTCTCATCTGTAGATCTCTTTTCTAGTATGTTACTTCACTGCTGCATACTATACTGTAACCAAAAAATAAATGCAACATCAGTCGACATCTGTTTCAAAAATCCTGTTCTCTTATTATTCCTCCAGTTCTCTAACGTTTTCTCCTTTTTTATTCCCTCTCTGTAAGCCTTTGTGTCTTAGTGGCATTATCATCGTGCTTGAGTTTAAATGGTTGTTTTTAAAAAAATGTATATCACTAATACATTTATGGGGTATTCAAAAACGAAAGTTGGTGTTTCAGGAATCTGTTGTCTCAATCGAATGCATTTTTCCTCTTGCTTTCACCCGTCCCAAAGCACAAATTATCAATGCATTATTTGGCATCAAAAGACGTTAATGAGAGTACAGAAGCAAATGGCGTGTCACTGAAAGTCGTGAAAGGAATCAATGCATTCCTCGGAATGGATGATTCTATTATAAACTGATTTAAATGAAGGCGTTTAACGGGATTTGCTAAAGACTGCGTGTTAAAAATTTCCGTTTACAAGGTTTCGTGTATTTCCATCGAAGCCTTTGACTATTAGATGGAATTCTTGGATTTTAGATAAAATTCCTGAACTTTAAAATAGACTAAATTGTTTTGTCTATGGAAGATTTTCGTGGCCTTATTGGACTTTTAGATAAATGTCTTCTTCTAACGCAATGTTTCTCAACCTTTTTAAGTAACAGCACACCCAGAATTAAAGGAAAATATCACGGTACACTCAGCGAAGTTTTTAAAGGCTATACATTTAAATGCTATGAAATAAAACCATAGATTATTTTCATGATACACACACAAATATGAACTTACTTTATTTCAATGTTTCTATTCAAGTTGTCGGAGATAGCTCCTCCTTGGTTCCTTAAACCGGAAGAAAACAGATCATTTCGACCTTGACCTTTCGGTTGTGCTCCTTACACGCTGTTAATTATGTGGTAGAGACTAGCAAGTTACCTTTTCAGTTTAGTTATATTACGAACCTAGTCGTAATATACTTCTAGGCATTTTTAGGCTTTGATTTTCTTTTAGCTAAGCTCAACTCTTTTTTAGATAGACTTTACTGTATTAGCTTACCAATTCTCTTGCTGGTCTCCCTTACCACAAGACAGTGACTTTTCGCTAAATTCAGGGTTGGCAATTGAAACGGTCGGTACGCAGGCTCCTGGCCTCTGTGGCCCGGACGTCGACCAGGGCTGTGTATTAAGTTAGGCTCCCATTTCTTTTTGTCTGGCAACTTGACTATAGTTGGAAACTTTGCTTTCTCTCTCTACTCCGCCTCTTACTTCTGGCTCCTTGCCTTATGTTCGACTCTCGGCATTCAATACCCACTGGCTGCCTGCACGTCGTCCATAACCTTTCTCGTACACTACGTTTCTAATTATTACGGGAGGTTACTATATCGGACTCGACCGGCAGACATGCAACACCAGCATTGGATTTTTGACATGCCTGAACAACACCGCAACGCCAGCTCTTGTTTCCTTCCCAACACGTCAAGTTGCCATCCCTACGACAACCAGCAGCAATCACCTACAATGACCAGCAGCGATCCCTGCAACGACCAGCATCCCTGCAACGACCAGCAGCGATCATCTGCAACGATCAACATCAACTATGACAACCAGCAGCGATCATCTGCAACGACCAACCTCGATCATCAATGCCTGCACCGGAACGTCTGCATCTGTCTTTCCGACCATCTTTATTTCTTTTCTAGAAGAAATTAGCATATATACTCATTCTGTTGTCTATGTTGTTTCACCTTGTCAGATTTACCGTCTTCAAAATGTTAGCGGGCCTCTTGTGACCTTATCACCCTTTTGTGATACTGGGGCGCTCGGGGGTCCGCTCTGTGGGTTTTTTTGCGATTTCTTCAATGTTTGGTCGAATGTGCGCTAAGTCGACCCTCATTTCTTCTTCGGATGAGTGTAGTCTTTCTCGCTTCTTATTTTTGATGTTATATAGGGTTGAAAAGCGTAATACACATGAATAGGAGGTAGAATATTGAAATAATACTGATCAAGCTTTTTAGTTAATGTGGGATATTACTTTTGTTTTGAAATCCAAAATGCATCAGTGGGTACTGTGGAGTGTTTTATTTTGACCCCTCAATCAATGGTGGCTAATTCCTCTTCTTTACATAACTCAAGTCCAATATTCGAATTCAGTCATTCTTTTCGGTGACACCTAAGGGGATCGAGTGTTTATAATCACTGCTGTAACATAGAATTCTTTTAAAAAAAAATATTTGCATTTTGGGTCTTTTCGATAGTGTATAATTGTGTGTGTTTGCGGATGTATTATATATGTTTGTAGGGTTGTATGTGCGCATCTGTGCGTTTATTTTTTGCCTTTCATTATCTGTGTCTATGTCGGCATAATTTGTAAGTTTATATTTACATGTGATAGGGTCTGTGTGTTTTTATGTGAGCATATGTATGTATTATATGTATAAGTGTAATATAAGTCTGCGTTTCTACCTGTTTTTATATATGGCCGTATCTGTGTGTATATGTTTTTGTGCCTCTCTTTGTATACATATCAAAATTAATAAACGAAACAAAGAATTACGCATGCGTAATATAAACAACAGCTACAATAACTGAGATTAAAATATTAATAACATGGTTAATATGAATATACACGACATATTAATAATAATAATAATATGAAGAAGAATAAAGAAAGAAAGAAATATATAAAGTACAGCCCACGCCTTACGAGGACAGCCCACGCCTTACTAAGTGCTTTATCTATGTAATTGTTATGGTGCAAATTCCTTGTACCACGGTGATGGTCCAAGGTTAGAACCAATGAAAGAATAACACGAACACAGGTATGGAATACAAAGATATATTACAACAGAAATATAATACAAAGAAGTAGAAGTATTAGTAATGACTATCAGATTTGGTTAGAGTGAACTATGTTGTCTCGACAAGTATCACTATTCCAATGTCCTTACAATATGCTCTTAATTATCTCTCCTCTTCTTACAAATCTCCTCATGCCTCTTGAGAGGCGCAGTATTTATAATGTCAGGAATAGTCCATTATTATTATGGGTAAGTTCCCATAACATAACAGTATATATACATATATATATATATATATATATATATATATATATATATATATATATATATATATATATATATATATATATATATATATATATATATATATATATATATATATATATATATATATATATATATATATATATATATATATATATATATATATATATATATATATATATATATATATATATATATATATATATATATATGTGTGTGTGTGTGTGTGTGTGTGTGTGTGTGTGTGTGTGTGTGTGTGTGTATTTCAGTATTTCAAAGGGTCAGTGGGAAAATGTCATGACCTTAGGTCTTTAGGCAGGACTCAGAAAGAAATAAGTATACACCAGAAATCAAATAAAAAAAATAAAATAATAATAATTAACAAAATGATTGACGTAACTCTTCCAATATTATTCAGCTGTTAAGAGAAGAGTACAATTGAATAAAGGAAAAAAAAACAAGAAAAGAGACAATCTTTGCCATGGTTACATATATAGGTCATATAAACATTTTATGGGAATTTACAGTAAACACAATCAAAGCTAATCCCCCAGACCACTAAGCTGAACGTTGTTTTTTTTTTATTTTATTAAAGTGGCAGTTCCTGCAGATTGTAATCCATCTCTCGAGATTTTTAAAACCTATCAAAATGCAAGAATCTTTAAGTAGAAATCTCAGATATGTGGCGCATGTAGATATCAATAATTCCATTTGTGGTTGGAGACCTTAAAAGGCTCCTGTATACTCATTGAAGAGATCCTTAGTAGCTTATGCCTTAAAGAAAAAAAAAGTACAGCTTTATCAATGTAAAATGAATGTGCTCTTAGGTTAAAAAATATTCAGTGAAATGTCAAGTTAATATTTTTTTCTTACAAAAGTGATCAATGGAAATGTCATGAATCCATTTTTGACCCTAGGTCTCTGGCTGTGATGCGGAAGGAATGTACCTCAAAGGAATTATTATTATTAATAAAAATAATAATAATAATAATAATAATATTAATAATAATAAAAACAACATCCAATACCTGCAAAAATGCCAAGGTTCCTTCTTTGAATATTCTAATGACATAATAATTTACATTTGTAATGAAATTATATTCATCTTGAGAACGTTCGAAGAAAGAGAATTCAACATTTTCAGAAGGAACACATTTCAACATGTAGTGAAATTTGATAAATAAATTTCTATATAACTAATAAAAATATGAGAAGAGAAAAAATATACTTGCATGTACGCAGATAGCTGAGAAGGAAGAAAATGTTATAGGCTTTGTTAGAAAATATGTCTGTGCATGGTTATGGGATCCACTACGTTGCTGGGGGTTGGAGTTTGGCATCACATTTTGGAACGAAAAGAGGAGACATTTTTGGCGTGCCCTTTTTTTAGACCTGGGCAGTGTCACTTAGCGTACCGCTTGTCAGACTAGGTGCAGTGTTTCGGGAATCACCATGGACATTTTCCAGGAAACATTTCATGACTCCAGGAACGTTTGTCACATGAACAATATTTGACAGAGTCATGTGAGTCCAGGCAAAAAAAAGTCAAAAAACAAAAAAAAAAACAAGAAAAATCATGAAATTTAAACAAAAATAACTAATGCTTGTAATAAAGAAGAAAAAATACATATTTTAAAAGAAAAACAGACTAGTAAAACTTAGCTATTTAAGAATTGTGTGTGTACGATACACTTTTCTCTCTGTGTGTGTGTGTGTGTGTGTGTGTGTGTGTGTGTGTGTGTGTGTGTGTGTGTGTGTGTGTGTGTGTGTGTGTCAGGGTTCAGTCGTCAGTCGACCGGGTAAACGAACGTTCCCCAGCCGGGACCTCTTCATCTACGGCTGACATATTTTGAAGCAAAAGAAAGACGAAGCGAGAGAATATTTCTGTCTTTTTTATAAAACTTAAATGACGCAGCCTATCGAGCATTTTGGCGAAAAGATATGAACTAACTCACAAGAGGTAAGCTCCACAAGTCAATGATAATAGTCCACTATTATAAAATACTCTTGAAAACCCCATTATAGCATCATGAAATATTTGAGATTAAGAACTTTAACCCAATATTGCAATAAGAATCACAAGTGAAAAAACGTGACATTATTTAGAGAAATAACTTGATATGCTAGTGAAACAATCATCTGTCTCGATAATACGTCTGATCGGTTCGATAAGATCAAATTGGCAGTTAATCTCAAAAAGGACCTATAATCTATTGATAACTGGAATAAGGAATGACCTGTTTACAAAAAATAGCTAGATACGTTACTTGATTTTTCCCTCTGTTATTTCTATCTTCAATATACCTTGTGAATATTAAATATTCCACGCATTCTAACCTCATAATTAGTCAGAGAACGGTCAACTGTCTCTTTGTATATATTTTGCGATTCGAGTTTTCTAGAGACATAATTGATACTTACAGTCTCCGTACTTAGTATTCTCAGCATCCTTCTATAGAACCGCATCTTTTAACGTCCCCAAAACGTATCTTCTCTCTTTTAATCACCTGAAAGACTCTTTACTATCTCCCATCAGCAATGGCTAGCATTAAGCTCCGTGAGAGTGACCGGTTGCGCTTTGACAGGCATACATTCTCAGCTGACATGAAGTGGAAAGATTATATTAAATCCATTGTTAATTCTTCTACTAAGAAAGTTGGTTTCCCTGTATCGTACTAGAAAATATCTCCAAAATTTATCTTACATAATTATATGTCTACCATTCGTCCACATGTGGCCCAGTATTCCTGCTGTATATTTAGAGATTCTTGATAAATTCTAAAGAAGAATCAGCAATATTATTAGCCCTGACTTAGCGTCTCGGCTTTAGTCAATTTCACACCGCAGTATTGTAGCTTCTCTCTGCCTTTTTCTATAAATACTTTCAGGGTAACTGTTTGGATGAACTCTTCATTAGGGTACCTAGACTTTATGAATTAAAGTTCAGGTATAGGTTGGCAAAGTCCTAGCGGTTTATAGTTGAAAAATGCTAGATATCACCGTAACAGTTTCTTTTCTACGACTTCACGCTTGTGGAAGACTCTCCCGATTTCACACTTTCCAACCAAACTGATTTAAAAAAAAAAAAATTAAATGGAATGTCAGTCATTAACTACTGTCTTCTTGAATATTCTTCTATTGTTCTCGCATCTTAAAAAAATGTTTCTCTTTTTTCTTATTTTTTTCACTAAGTCACTTCATGTGTCCAAGTGTTTTACGGATTGGCATGGAGGCCACAACTGAAAAGATTAAAAAATCTGTTTTTCGATTTCACTGAAGCAGACATTAAGCACATGAGAGGACAATGGCCACCTCTATATTTCTTTTCGTTTTTCTTTCTTTCTTTCTTTCGTTTTTTCAATCTTTTTTCCTTTCTTTCTTTCGTTCTTTCCCTCTTTTTTTCTTCCTTTCTTTCTTCTTTCCTTTCTTTCATTGTTTCTTTCGTTGCTTCTTTCTTTCCTACCATTCTTTCTTTCGTTGTTTCGTTCTTTTTCACCCATTCTTTATTTCTTTTTTGGTTAGTTCTTTTTTCTTTCTTTCTTTCTTTCTTTGTTTCGTTCTTTTTTTCCTTCCTTTCTTTTTTTCTTTCTTTCTTTCGTTGTTTGGTTCTTTTTTCTTCTTTTCATTCTTTATCTAGTTCTTTTTTCTTTGTTTCGTTCTTTGTTACTTTCTTTGTTTCGTTAGTTTTTCTTCCTTTCTTTCTTTCTTTCTTTCTTTCTTTCTTTCTTTCGTTGTTTCATTTTTGTCTTCTTTCTTTCTTTCTTTCTTTATTTCACCATCTTTTTCTTCAGGCTTTCATCGGAATCATAATGGAACTATTTTTCTGAGGTGTGAAATAAGGACTTATCAAAAGATCTAAACGCGTGTTATGGGCTGTATCGCTGAGTCACGCTAGTAGGAAGTAAGAAAAGAGGCTACAGATTTACTATGCCTGCCGCTGCTTTAACCAATAATTTGAGGACAGGGGACAGGCAAGCCATTGCAAGGCGTATTGCACTATGCAGCTGAGTATAAATCAGTGTTGAATTATGACGATTCTTATTTACTGCTAGATAGATATTAACTCATGGATTCAGTTCTTAATTTCAGTTTATCTTTCATATAGTAATTGTCAGCCAATGCCAGGCCCAAGAGCTACTCGAGATAGAGGGTTACTGTGTAGTGTTGTATGAGCGTAAGAAAGAACAAGAACTGGAATTCATGCGAAAATGCATCAAACATCACCGTTAACCTTAGTCTTGAAAAGGCCAATACTGGAGTAATTAAAAAAAAAAAAATCATACCAGGAGTCGGTTCCACAAAGAGGAAGAGGTTTCAGAGGAAAAAGTTTTCTGAATGGAACGTCTTTCTTAGTAATGGAATAAAAAGGGGATGCCAAAAATTTATTCTTGTGTACGTGGCATTACGGGTCCAGTTGCAATGTAGCAAGAGCAGTAGCAAGAGGCTTGTGACATTTACTCTTTGAGAAAAAGGATTGTAGAGAGTAGAATAATTCATCACTCACAAGGCCGCGTAGACGATTTAAAACACTACCAAGTAAAGACATCTAGTAGAAATCATATTATCTGCTGGAAAGGTGATATTTCGTCTTTTCTTTATTTTTTGCTTTTATTTTGGTTTTTCCGTGTCAATCATTTAGTCTATTCAAGTCGAGATATAAATATCTGCCAGTATAAGATTCCTAAGCAGTTTTCCTTTTCATGTTACATTGGGTAACAATTTTATCAAATGCCGCATAAAATTGTTTTAATAGTTCTTCATTCAGAAGCACTTTCATACACTCATAGCTTCTTGATATATTTTTGGCGTCTTACATAATCACTTTTCTAACTTTCAATCTGTGCGTACGATCTCACTCTTTCATTTGTTCATATTCCTTTTCTGTTAGGGGGTTCTAAGTTACTTCCTAACATATAAAGAACGATAACTCTTGTCTGTCAAATGAACCTCGGCAATTCAGTTGAACTGCTGCACTTCTGAATTATAAATTGCGATACGCTATCTCGGACTTGGAACTCATGGTATAAATCCAGCAAATCATTGTTGTTCGCAGGCTGTAAATGAATAAAAGTTATTTTATTATGTGTTAAAATCACTAATCTTTTATTTTCATTCATTTTTGTTCATCCCAACAAACTGAGATATAACATATACAAAGTTTTGATTTTAAAGTAACGTTCGAACACATCTTTTCTAGAATAATAATGAAAACCACGGCTAAATTGACTGACAAGGACTTGCAAAAGGTGCCACAAAGGTCCCTGATAGAAGTTGCGGCACGTTGAGAAAGTAGACGTGACAATGCAAATCAGAAAAACGTATCAAACAGCAGCTGAAGTCGTCGCTTTCCAAGAAACTGTCCGTCGAAAAAGACGCCTTGGGAATGCTTGGCATTTTGGGAGGATGTTGATGGCCAATAGCTCGCGTTATGAGGAAAGTGTTGCGTATCTAAGCCGCGGCTGGGTGCCGAAACATGTTCATCCCAAGCGACCAAAACATCTAAGAGTCGGAGAGGATATCAAATAATAATAATAACAATGATGATTAAAATGCATCTATTTTCTTACTATACAAACAGGCAAAATCCTTCTGTCTGATAGATTTATTTATTTCGCAAGAGAAAACAAAAGGAAAATATAGAAAACAGCTGGTATTTAAAGCATGAAATTTTGAAAACTTGGGAAAAGCCAGCAAGGCAAAATGCGACGTTGTATTGGAATAGTGAAAGATGATTTCAAAACAAATAGGTATTTAGATATTAGAAACAGGTAAATTCCATTAGAAACAACGAAGATATTGCTGGATTGCTATGGAAAAAATGAAGAGAAGATATATAAATAAAAATGCGGTTCTACAGAAGGATGCTGTGAATACTAAGTATGGAGACTGTAAGTATCAATTATGTCTCTAGAAAACTCGAATCGCAAAATATATACAAAGAAACAGTTGACCGTTCGATGACTAATTATGAGGTTTGAATGCGTGGAATATTTAATATTCACAAGGTATATTGAAGATAGAAATAACAGAGGGAAAATCAAGTAACGTATCTAGCTATTTTTGTAAATGGATGTCAGTACAGGGAGGTTGTGGGGAACTATGAGCGTTCACTACCTGAATAAACAGTGAAAAAGAATATCATTGGATCATTAAGATTAAGATATATATATATATATATATATATATATATATATATATATATATATATATAATAATGGAATAGGCGTACACCTGTGTTCCACCTCACTGGAATATGATTGGCTGGTGTCCGTCATAAATACCGACGGACATGTAGGAGATCAAAGCCTTAGTCTGAGAGCTAAGTCTATAACGACGCTCATTGGACTACGCCATTGATCTACGCTTATTACCTGCGACTACGACGCGTACCAGCTGATTACTGCTACCATATTCTACTTGGTTATAGTAACCAAAACCACTTAGCTACTTCGTTCAAATATATCCCTTTCCGGGACATATCATATCATATATATATATATATATATATATATATATATATATATGTATTCAATATTTTTTTATACTGGATATAGAGCCATTATAAAAAAGATTGCAAGGATAGTTAGAAAAGTATAGAATACAACAGATAGATGAAAAGAACAAATCTATTTTTTTAAGTTACAAGAGGTGACCTGATGGTAAACCAGCATATACCAGTAGCCAACATGATATGCTATGCAGAAACCAAATAATAGCCGTTATAATATCCATTGCAGAATGTCAAATCTAATCATTGTAAAGAATGAGAAGATATAGAAGCCAATATAACTATTTCTGGGGGCCAATGAGTGACATTTTAAAAGGAATACAAGGAGATAATAGATGAGTTTATATTCTCAACTGAGGAAAATAACACTGTACATTAGGAATATGAAACTAATTTCATATCTTTTTTTTAGCGTGAGGGTCACCCTTTACAAGGCCCATGGGCCACCCGAGGTAGAGGATTACATTAGGGGGCCATCTGTGTTTATAGGTGACGGAGATGAAGATTAATACTAGCCTTGAACAGGTTAAAATTGTAGTGATCGGGGAAACATCCTCTTCGAGCAGTGTTTCGCAGGAAGAAGCTGCTGGCGTGGAACTTATTTTTCACCGATGTAATATGGAGGGAATGTGACTAGTTTGTTACTGCCATGACGTGTTCTTGCGGGACCATGGAATGTATTTCGTCCGAGCACTTTCCGTTGAAGTAGCTGAATAGCAGCGACAGTCTTGTGACACCCCGCCTGTGGGAGAGGGGTTGAAGGGTGGAGAATAATTCGTTACCCAGAAGGGTTCAGAGACGCTTTTGAACTCTGTCAAGGCTGGAGTGTAAATGAAACCTTCAGAACTAGAGCAAAAAAGTCTAAATTATAACAGTAACTGAATATCTGAGGAAGGTTTATCACACACAATACGTACAAGAATATTGATAAAATAATCCAAGGTTGGACTGGGAAAAACTTCTGGTCATTTGATATTCATTAAACGCCATTGAGGAAAAAAAAATGAATGAGTTTGAATTATAAATTGTTTGGAATTATTTTTTAATCACTTCACCCCAAGAAAGGAAATAAAACCACTAAGACGCATCGCGTTACTGAGTGTTATAGAAGATAAACAAAAATCTACTATTAAAGAGAGAGAATATTTTTTTAAAAAAAAGTGTGAAGAAAACAGAAGATAGCGATTAACAGTGCATTTAAACTTCGGAAGATCAACTTTGACTGGAAAGCCAGAAATTATAAGTGGATCTCATAAGCGATGAAAGCGACAGAAGAGAATGTCGACATAGAGCGTACGGTAAGATGTAGCCATTTGAACTGTATGAGACCTTTCCGCTAGTCTATTATAGCGTTAAATTCATAAAATTCATTGAGGAAAGTTCATCAGAAAGTACTTATAGAAAAAATAAGAGAAACAACGTTACAGCAGTTATAATAGGACTGAAATCGAGATGCCAGATCAGGACGAATAACATTGCAGATTCAGCAATATTCGAAGAAAGGATGAATGGTAGAATAATTACCACGAAACTATTAAATTGGGAGTTTTTTTATTATAAGACTGACAACGAATTATCTCGTTCAGACTACGAGTTAACTCGTGTTTGGCATTTTTTTGATACGCATCCCTCATCTGGTAGAAGCAACGATTTTATTCGCAGGGATAAAACAAAGTTACGTTGTGAAGTAAGTAGCCATGTTTAAATGCCAAATAAAGACCAGAACTGTCCAAGAAACAAAATTAAGTTTGTAATAAAAGCTAAAAGTAACAGGGGAAAATCAAGCAAGCCAGCAAAGAGAATATGGAAGGCAAAAATAACAGTAATAAGGCAAAAGGTTCACAGACAAAGAATTGACATCGACACAAAAAAAATCAAATTCAGACAAGCGAACACAGCGGTCTGACTTCTAGACAAGGCATATAGGGATTGAATCATGTAAAACTGTAAACCGGCCTATTTGATTGCCTAAGAGAAAAAATGCCCATCATTTAGTTGTGTGCTTTTGCCTATAAAAAAGGCGGGAAGTGTTTTGCAGTCATTCCTATTAAGAATTGAAATCAACATAAGTCTTCATTTGAAAGTAAGCTGGCTGTTGTAAATTAGACATTTGACGTCAGATTTTATAATTAGCCTCTGACTGTCAATTTATTAACATGTAAAAACGAATTTTCATCCAGGTCACGGCACCATACCCTTTCGGTTGGTTTTCCTATTGACGTTGGCTACAATTCTTCATATCTTAACGGCACATCATAGAATACTTCAACGACAGAAAATTTCATGGACTCGCTTTATCTTATGATGAATAATAATTGTAACGTTGTTTCTAGGAGGAACTAAGATGGAGAGAAATATATAGAGCAATATTATTGGTCAAAGTCTCATCAAAACATTCTAGTTTGCCTCACTAAAGAATCTGGGTTCGGCGGGATATTTTGGTACGACTAATTTTTACAGCGGTAGTACTGCCTTTTTAATCTCATACTAAAATATAAAACAATTTATCAATTTCAGAATTTCTATACCAGCAAGGATCAAATCGCCCAACCCAGTTCGGGCCGTCGGAGTTCAGACCAGCAGTTTCTCATTTTGGGTCAGTTTCTGTGACAATATCAGGTATTTCGGACAAATAACTGTGTTATAAATAAAGAGAAAAAAAAAAACAAAAATTGGTAACTGGCTTCATTTTCGAATAGCTGAAGAAATCTTATTCACTATATGACATATCTTTTTTTTTTAATTTACTTATCAACTGGCCATATTTAACTGGTCTATTTGAAATTCACTTTTTCATACGAATTTAATTTCTTGATTTTCAAATAAAGCTACTGTCTTGTGATAGCCCGTTACTTCTGTAAATAAAAACCTGCATTCATATTAATGACTGTTATTGTAATATCTGGTTATGGTTGTGTTGTATCCTTAAAGAGGTTACAAAGAGACAAAGGTGGTACTCAAGTGAAGGAACAACAACACGTGCATAGATGAAAGAAGAGAGATTTATTGTAAAAGAAAATAAACTGCGGGTAGCAGGCTTGTAATTCCTGAAGGGAACCCTCAGGTATATCCTGTGCTCACTATCAATATAGCTATAGTCAGTTCACATAAGCGATAGGGAGTGTGGGATATTCCATTACAACAGGTTGCTAAATACAAATAACTAACGATGTAATAAGGGAATTTCCACAGGCGTTTATCGTCGAAAAACAGGCAAGAAGCATATTCAATCATTATATCAAAAATTAGAGTAAGGCATATGTAAGGATTTATTTTGTATTAAGTGTTTAACTACAAGAGCAAGGTTGTCATTGGTTTATCAATGCTTTTAAATTGAGAACGTTCCTGAATATGCATCAAGTGTTTGAAAGGCACTTGTGTCCGCTACATGTTTTGCAAGATCTTTCAATCAACAGATGAATACTAATGAACTTTCTCAAATTTAAAAGGGTGGGAGATTAAAGAAATAAAGGAAGTAAGACGATAGAAGAAAATGAAAAGAACTGAAATCACAAGAGTGAAGAGATATTTAAAAAGAAAACACTTTTATTGGCTGTTTATTAGTTGTTTATTCTATAAAAGCATAAACAGAAGCCTATTCAATCATTAACTCAAGGATTAGGGTTAATCGTAAATCTTATTTTGTTAATCATTTCAGCCCAATCAAGACAATCTACCCACAAAGACTTAACGAGTTATGCTGTGGCAGAATATGAGAAAAAATACATTATTAAGGCGAGAGAAGAAAACACAATCAGGAAATAAAAAGACAGAAGATAACGACTGACATTGCATTTAAATTTATGAAGATCAAAGTTGACTGGAAAGCAAGGAATCGGAAAATGAATACATTATGAAAGATTGTTATGGGACCTTACCCATAATAACATAATGGACTATTCCATACGTAATAAATACTGCGCCTCAAGAGGAAGCAGGGAGTTCAGTCCGAAGTCGGACGACCGGCTGATCGGTTGAACTCTCTGCCTTCGGGCAGAGAGGAACCCGAACGAGTCTACGCCGAAGGGCGGAGGCTCTTTCGGGGAGTTAAACCGACCCTGAACCCGTTTATACGGGTTCAAAGGGCATATTTTTGGCCGAGCCCTTGGGCTCGGAGATCCCACGTTAAACCGGCCTTGTGCCACATGATGCCCTCGTGGGAGGGTGACTAAATACCGTTCAGTCTGATGTCTGGAGTGAAGTCCGTCAGGAGTCTGTCAGTCAGTCAGAGCGAGCGAGTCAGTCAATCGAGTCAGAGGCAGTCCAAAACAGAGTCGCTTTCAGACAATTACTACTAAACCTGATTGTTCGTACTAACACTTTCTACTTCTCTGTATATATTCCTGTTTGTAATATATCTGTGTTATTCCATATCCATATTCGAGTACATCTTTATTGGTTCTACCTTGGACTATCACTGTGGTACAAGGAACCGGACCAAAGATAACAAAGATATAGAACAAAAAAGAAAAGGAATGAAGAAAACAGACGATAATGATAGATATTGTATTTAAATTTATGAAAATAAAAATTGACTGGAATAAAAGTTACTTGAATAAATAACAAAACCGAGAAAATGTCCCGAGTAAGCCAGTTACTACAATAATAATAATAATTATTATTATTATTATTATAGGAGTATAAGTGGAGTAGCATTAGTAACTGTAGTATATCCCTATGACCTTAATTATTTTAGTATGTTTACAATTACTATTTTTACTCTAAAACTCTTACGACGCAGTCGAGTGTCAAACGAAAAACAGTTTTACTATAAAACAATTGCAGAAATAATATTTTGACGCCATTATCATTGGTATTAACCAATAAAGTTTAAAGACAACTAAAATGAAAGATAATGCAAAAGTAGAAAATATCTGTTGATGAATTCATAGTTGGAAAATGGCGTCAAAATGGCCATGAATTTAAAAATAATTTTTACCAGAGGTAAAATTGTACGCAAGAGACAGACTTTGGCGAATATTTGTTTCCATGAGTTAGAAAGCATGGCGGGATTGAAAGAAAGACTGAACAAACGAGTAAGAAAAAGAATGAAGATATATATATATATATATATATATATATATATATATATATATATATATATATATATATGGAACATGTTTCACTGAAAACACACACACACACACACACACACACACACACACACACACACACATATATATATATATATATATATATATATATATTTAATATAAATATTTATTTAACTTAAATATTATAAAAAAAAGTATAAACATAAAATGTCTTAAAATAATTGTCGGACTTTGTCCACTTCATAATATTTGACGTTATTTGTTTACATTTGATATGCCATGAGCAGATATGAATGTACGTGAGAGATTCATAGAAGATTGAAGTTCAAATACAGTAAATTCGCCCTTGCTAACCGAACGCTCCTCTGTGGCCAAATCGGCTAAAAGCACGTCAAGCTATATGACGGTTCCGTATAGGATACAGGTTCGAATCCTGTCGGAGGACGAACATATTCAGTGAAAATTTCTCGGACATTCAGACCGGTAAATGTTGTTTAATACTGTTTATTATAAACAGAGCAGAGCATTTACTTAAATATTTGTATCTATAAAAAGAATGTGTAAACATAAAAATGTCTTAAAATAATTGTCGGACTTTGTCCATTTCATAATATATATATATATATATATATATATATATATATATATATATATATATATATATATGAATATTTTCAGATAGAATGTATTTGTAAAGGAACAACATGAATAAAAAGCAAGCGGAAAATCAATTCTTAGTCTCTAAGACTCCATCGCGCCAAATTTAAAGATTTTATTTGTTGCACGTGTTTATATACAAGAGTAAGGTTGTCATTGGTTTATCAAGATGTTTGAATTTGAGAATGTTCAAGAGTATTCATCAGGTGGTTGAAAGATGCTATGTGTCCTCTGCATATTTTCACTAACCTTTCAACCACCTGACGAATACACAATTATTTTAATATAAAATTATTTTAAGATACTCACGTATAATATAACACAACAAGATTTTCGTATATGGTAATCATTCATTGCACGCTATATGAAATATAGTTACCTCTATTCGTAAAATGTTAGTAAAGGGATGATTTCCTTTCTATAGTACCGAAAGAAACAAAGAAAAAGAAAGAAAGAATGAAAGAATGAATTAGAGAAGGAAAGAAAAAAGAAAAACGCGTGGAGTTAAAAGACAGGTAAGACTAAATAAAAGAGAGACAAAATAATGTTTTATGCATAAAAAACAGAAGAGGGGAGGAGAGAGAGAAAGATCTATGTAGAGAATAGTGGGAAAAAAGTAACAATGTAAAATAAAGAAAAGGAAAAAGAAAATTATTTGGATTAAAACAGAAAAAAAAGAAAGAAAAAATGAGGAAAAAAGAAAGAAAGAGATGAAAGAAAGAGAAGAAAGAATGAATGGAAAAGAAAGAAAGAAAGAAAAAGGGAAAAGGAAGAGAAAGATACTAGGAACAAACCAATGTTTAAATCAAAATATAAATAAATGTGTATGGAGTGAAAAGACTGTAATAAAAAAAAAACCCAGAAAGAACAAGAATAATAAAGATGTGTGCATTAAACAAAAGAAAGAAAGAAAGAAAGAAAGAAAGAAAGAAAGAAAGAAAGAATTGAATATTCAGCGAAAATACGAGGAAGACAGTAAGTACGTGAAAAAAAGAACGACGAAGGAAAAAATAAAGAAATGTATGTATTATAAAGGGAAAGTGAATAAAATTAGGTTAAAACATGGAAGACAGAGAAATACGAAAGGAAAGAAAAGAGAAGTAAAAGAAGCCTAAAAAGAAACAAGGATACATATGCACAAAAAAAGAAAGAAAGAAAAAAAAACAAGGAAGAAAAAGAAAGAGAGACAGACAGAAATTGAGTAAAAGAAAACCAAAGAAAAAGACGAGCATGCTGACGAAAAGAATGAGAACAATAATGCTAGAGAGAAACAAATTTTGAAAAGAGAATAAAAAAAAATATAACAGACAGTATGGTGGCTTCTGTGCAAGCTTTTTGCAATGATTTCACTTCTTTAGCAACGCGTATAACCGAGCATTTATTATCTCTGGAATATAACAAAATTAGTAATCACGTCAAAGATTAGACGGTAGCCGCTGTTTACGATAAATCTCCGCAACGAACAACAAGAATCGTAGAAAGAAACTAAAAAGTTACAAAAGGAGAACAAATTCTGCTTGCGATGAACGAAGACGAATGAGAAATGAAAATGCAAAAACATGGTAAATCGAGCGATGTTTGCAACGTAATAACAAGAGAAGACTGTATGTACAAGAGTTGACGAGATCAAAACTTGTTTTCTCATAACTTTTTTTCTAGTTCTTATTTTCTATTACGCTATGAAACTGGGTGACAGCTCAGATATGTTCAATGTTCGTACATCATGACAAAATTCGAAAGGAACAGTTGACAAAAATATAGGAGTAGCCTTTGATTACACAGAAATAAATTCAGAAGTCTCCGAGCAATTTGTAATTTTTATACAGTGAATTGAGAAAAAAAAAAAAAGCATATATACAAAAAAATGTACCCAGTTTTTGAAACCGTCGTTGGTTTGAATATTTATAAACATTAATTTATTTTCATTTAATATGTAATAAACATTAATAGTCAATAAACATTATGTTTAGTAAACATAATAGTCAATAAACATTAATATGTCTTAATTTTAACCCTTAATCTTGTTTGCAAGTCAATGAACATGGCATGCAAATGCACGGACAAACTGCATTTCTTGGTTCCGCCAGTAGGAATGTTCACAGTGAAGACCTGACATGCAACTGACATTGTAGCACCCCTCACCTTCCTCACCCCCGGTTTTCCCTTGGTTTCACGTGAGCAGTTTCTTTCCGCGAAACACTGCTCTATGAAACCAACTCCCAAGAGGATGTTTCCCAAATCAGTACAAACTTAACCTGTTCAAATCTAATGTTAACAATTATCATCCTCACCTAAAATGTACTTCTTAATCTGTAACCCTCTACCTTGAGTGCCTCCCGGCTTACGGACACATCCCGTTAAAATGCCAGTCTCCATAAGATCACGAAAGGTAAGCAACGTCGAACTTGATCAATACCTATATGGGTGACCGCTTGAAATTATCAGCTGATGCAAGTTTGGATGTGCGGGTGGTGTAATGGCCGGGATTTGTTG
The DNA here is from genome assembly GCA_903632075.3 of Acanthosepion pharaonis. Classification (NCBI taxonomy): domain Eukaryota; kingdom Metazoa; phylum Mollusca; class Cephalopoda; order Sepiida; family Sepiidae; genus Acanthosepion; species Acanthosepion pharaonis. The sequence continues at coordinate 1,338,399 of CAHIKZ030005584.1, forward strand.
ATCAGCGAGCCGAATTTCAGTTCCAGTTGTATTCGGTATATTCACCTACGCGCACCTTATCTCCCCACCTATGGGCTAATTAGTAAAACTTGTATCACTAAACCATTATGCAAACCCTCTTAAAAAAAGTGCACTAATGTGGCCTGATCTCCTAAAAGTTGATTTCTTGCAAGGAATGCCTATTCTATTCACACGAATTTATTCTACAAATCTTGTTGACATTAAATAATACATTGAGGTTGATATGCCGTAAAACAAAATAATCTTCCAGATCTTGTACAAGGTGAACCAAATTTTTAAAAACATATATATATATATATTGGAAGCATGTTTTCATTAAGACATTTTTCATTAAATAATTTGGACAAGTTTTGTCTCTTTTTCATAGGATCCTCTCGTAATTACGGAAAAGTTTTTAAAACCTTACGGACAAATCAAAAGAAAAAAAAAACTATTTAAACTATTAGTTAAAACTTAGACATTTAAACCATGTGCTGTATTCATCATTGATAGAGTTGGTTACCATTTTTAATATAGATATCTTCAAGAATTTTAAAGTACATACTTTAAATATCTAAGTTACAACTAATAGTTTTAAATAGATTTTTCTTTTCAAAAATATTTAGACATTACAAAAACTTAGTTTTTTTCGCTTCAAATTGTTAGAAAAATGATGAACACAACAATTCTTTTGTTGGAGAAAAAAAACAATCCATGATGATGACATTGTACTAATGTCGAAAGTACTCGGAAAAAAATGAATGTGAACCAACGTGTTAATTTTCTTCCTTCCTTTAATAAGGATACTAAGAAACTTGTCTGTAATCCCGTGAAGATCCTATTAAAATAAGTAGATAAAACTTGTCTAATTTATTTAATGAGGCATGTTTTATATATATATATATATATATATATATATATATATATATATATATATATATATATGTAAAGTGTGTTCGGCAGCAAATCATTAAAAATATATTGTTAAATATAACAGGCAAAGAATATCTATTCGTTAGGGGCAGCAGATTTATCTACGATCTTCTCAAGCTGACCACGAAGTCGGGTCAGCTAATTTTACCAGGATATCTTGTGATATGGAAGGTATAACTTCTTTTATTTGTCCGTTAAGTTCTTCTTCCAAAATCTTGGTTTGGTATATTAGACATGCTCCTTTAACCAACCCCAAAGAAAATGACACAGGATGTTAAGTCAGGATTACTGGTCGACCATTCATACATACAATATGGAGTCACTTTTCAATCATTCTCAATATGGCAGAAAATTCTGGATAATTCCTTTACAGATGAAGAAGAAACTCAAGCTGCCATTCTGACCATATCGAACTGACAAGAAGTACAGGTGTAAATGGGTTTGTCACCAGCATAGATACCAAGTTAAGAGCTGATGTTATCGGGAAAGTCATTAATTAAAATTAAATACAAATCATGATTAATGATGAAACCCTGGTAGAAACCCGCATTAGTGTGACCAGATTTAGACGGATGACCGTTTAATTTCACTATTTCATATTAAACATTAATCAGTTCAAAAATTTGTCCGGAGATACTGTAACTCTCCACCTTGTGTTATAGACCTGTATACCAAACCCTGTCGCAAGTTTTTGAGACGTCCATAACTACAGTCCGGGTTTCCCCATTTTTATCTAGAGTACGATAGACTTAACGCAATTATCATCAGTATATCAGCTGTTGACTTGGAGAAACGAAAGTCATCGTCTTTACGAATAAAAAAAAGGGGTGAACTGCTATGTTATATTTATCCTTCTATGTGGCAGTAAATTCTGGATATTTTTTTTTTTGTAGATAAAACATACTCAGGGCGAAAGAGATGTGATTCTACAGAGAATACGATGGAATAAGCTGTCGAGCAACAAGAAAGACTGACATGAGAATAATAAATAATAGAAAATATTACTGAATTGCTATGTCTTATCTAACCTTATATGTGGGAGTAAATGCTGGATAATTCCATTCAGATGAAGAAGAAATTCAGAGAAATGACGTTGTTATTCTACAGATAGAGAATACTTTAGAACAAGCAGAAGGTCATAATAAATAGGAACTGAAAAAACACTCGTGTTTAAAATCAGACAGATGATAAATAGTCACATAATATTTTGGAGGTTAGCATCAGCCATACTAATGTAAGAACGAGAAGGCTCTCTCATTTATTTTTGGAGGTGTTAAAAATAACCACCCATCTTTTGCTCCAGGTAACAACAGACTGAAGGTCGGTTTGGACCGTTAAAGCTGAGAGCTGATACTATCGCGAAGGCCATTAATGAAAAGTAAAACAAAGTATGAAAAAGAATGAAGCCCTGTGGGACATTTGCATTAATACGAAATTATCTAGACATGTGGCCCCTCAGGATAGCTTTCATTTCACGATTTGATATGAAAGAAGGGATCAGTATAAAAATTTGTCCGGAGACACCGTAAATTTTCAGCTCGTGGAGAAGACCTTATGCCAAACCCTGTCAAAGGCTTTCGAGATATCCAAAGCTACAACCCGGCCTGCGCCATTTTTGTATAAGGAATGAAAGACTCTTTCCGCAATGATCGTCGGTATATCCGCAGTTGAACGGAAGAAATGAAAGCCATCGTAGTTAGAAATAAAGAAAAGAGTGTTGGACTGCTATGTACAACATATCATTCAATATGGCAGTAAATGCTGGATTACGTGTGAAGAAGAAACTCTGAGAAAAAGAGATGTGATTCTACAGAGAATACTATGGAGTAAACATCTGAGTAACGATAACTGGGAACGGGTAAGACACTCGTGCTAAAAATTACAATAATTGTAAATATTAGAAAATAATACTGAACTGCTATGTCCTATCTATCTTTATATATGGCAGTAAATGTTGGATAATTCCATTCAGATGAAGAAGAAATTCAGAGAAAAGGCGATGTTATTCTACAGATAGAGAATACTATAGAACAACAACAAGGAGGTCATAATAAATGGGAAGGGGAAATTCTCTCGCACATAAAATCACAAAGATGGTAAATAGTCGCATAATTTTCTGTACGCGTTAGAAATTCAATGTCAGTTATGCCATTTAAAAAATGACATAGTTTTGGCAATGCGCAGTTGTGGAAGAATATCCCTTACTCTCAATGAAAAATACCTTGACTTTCCGAGTTCTTTCGCAGAAAATAAAAAAATCCAATCGATGAGAATTATTTAATAACAACGATTATCAAAAACTCCATCCTGTCCCTTTTCTGTATTACAGAATTTACAATAAAATCTTTTGAGATTTCGCTCAGAAAATAGACGAGATTTCACTTCCATTGTCATGTTGCTCGAGCATGAGAATTTAAATTTGTCGGACGTAGTCTGTATATGGCCATTTATAATAATATATCAATTGTCGGACTTGGCAGGAGAATAAATGGAAAGAAGATACAATTTTAAATGACTGAAAGCAAATGAGAAGATTTTTCTGTATATATTTTATGAATCACGCTCATCATTTTCTCTTTCTCATTTTCTCTAGGACACGACGCATAAAAGATTATGATGAAAGTCCCGGACCAATCGTTTATCGCCGTTCATTACTTGGAAGAAATAAAAACGAGCGTTTTCTATTTCGTCTTGTCGATTAATTAATTTCCTATGGATAATATTACAATCAGTGATATAAAGAATTTAATTGCTCACGATATCTTTCAAAGATGGATTAGTGTATAAGCAGGAATCGAGTAATGGGAGGGATTTAGCTCTTATTTGTCAAATTTAATAATCTCGTGATTAAAAAAAAAAAACGGCTTTAATGAAAGCAGTATTTCCAAACTCGGAATCAAACATAAAAAAAATTAGATGTAGATTTAGTAAATGCAAAACACTTCAAATACATCAAAATAAGAATCAGTTTTAACAGTTTTAGGATAGAAGTTCGCCTATCATCGGGGTCTCACTTCTTTCGGACATTTTTTTTTTATCAGTAGAGGCTTATACATTGTTTCCTGTTTAGTAATGCGCTTCCGGTTCGTTCTAAAATCTACATCAATTCTATAATACTGATGTCTTCGCCTAAACACTAAAATTTTATATAATATTTCTTCTATTTTTTACTTTTTTCTTAATAGGAGTTCATAGATACGTCTATCAGCTGGTTCACATACCTCATCTTTTGAATAGGAGTCGACTTTCATACTTTGTTTCCTTTTTAGCGTTGGATTTTCAGTTTCCTTTAAAGTCTACTTCAGCTCTATACTTCTAATGTCTGTGCCTAAACTCTGAAATATTATTTACTATAGTTTTATTCTATTTTTTTTTTTTTATTTATTTGTTATTTATTTTTATTTTCTTTTATTTTTTTATTTTTTTATATTTAATTTTATTTTTTATTTATTTAATTTTTTTTTTTTATTTTTTATTTATTTTTTTTTTATTATTTTTAATTTTTAATTTTTAATTTTATTTTTTATTTATTTTAATTTCAATTATTTTTTTTGATTTTTTTTAATTTTAATTTTATTTTTATTTATTTCTTATTTATATTTATTTTTTTATTTTTTCAATATTTAATTGTATTTTTTATTTGTTTTTATTTTAATTATTTTTTAAATTTTTTGATTTTTAATTTCTAATTTTATTTTTTTATTTATTTTATTTTTTTTATTTATTTTTTCATTTTTAATATTTAATTCTATATTTTCTTTATTTTATTTTTTTTTTTTTTTTAATTTTTTAATTTTATTTTTTATTTTTTTTAATTTTTTTAATTTTATTTTTTATTTTATTTTTTATTTTTAATTTTTTTTAATTTTTTAATTTTTAATTTTACTTTTTTATTTATTTTATTTTTTTTTTTTTTTTTTTAGGTTTTTAATTTTTAATTTAATTTCTTTATTTATTTTTATTTTTTTCCATCCATAGTAGAAGATAGGTTAACTTATCACTCGGTTCTCATTTAAAAAAACAGTAGACTATTTACGTTTGTGTTTGCAGTTCCTTCTCATTCTCTCTCACACCCAGTAGCCCCGTGATATGAACTTATGTCTTGGTCATTTGTGATATGTTGATGTAGATGCGCGCGAATTGCACTAAAGTTTAACAGGTGTGTAGTACATTTTTGGCTAATGTAAGAATTTAATGTTGTTTGTTGATTGTTAGTGTTGAACATAAAATCTCCCACAGATCATAAAACTTAATTTATTTTAACATAGTATGGAGTTTTGAGGAGCTAAATTATTTCTAAGAATCAGACGAGATGTTATTTTTTTTCTGTAATAAACGATAATATAAGGAATATTTTAGAATGAATATCTTTTATATACTGGCTGATTATAGTTTGATAGATACGGTGTACGACTTCTCTCATTATATATAATAACGGTGGACTAATGGATAGCGGCTCAGATTTAGGAATCGGAGAGCTGAGTTCGAATTCCAGTCTAATCTATTACATTCAATTACGTGCTAATACCCTTGGGAAAGGTACGAATCCTCTATGTGCTAATACCCTTGGGAAAGGTACGAATCCTCTTCTTCTCCAGCCAGTTCCATAGCCTTGGATGGCTACTGGTCTAATGCAGAAAGAAATGACAACCTGCTGCGGGAAAAAACTTGAGGAAAAAATATCGTCAGTCATGTATCGAAAGATGCATGATCTGCTAAGCGTTTATCACGCACATAACTGAATAAGTGATATTAGCCGTTTCGTTTAAGAAAACATTCGACATTCATTTGATCATGTAGAAAATGCTACTATCCGTTGAGATTTGTAAATGATTTTTCAGGAAAGTACTTTACTCAAGATTACTAACATTTATGGAGACTTCCTTCTGAACTTTATATCAGAGTTAGGGTGAAAACTTAGTTAGAAACAAAGCAAAGAGTACTGAGCTGTGACGTGACATCTGACCTCTTACCTGGAAAAGAATTCTGGACAATCTCTTCAAACCTGAAGAGAAGACTTGAAGCATCAGGAAGGTCGTTTAACAGAAGGATGCCGGCAGTACTATGGGCCGATTATGCGAGCAACGACGAAGTATTACTGTTGAAACTTGACTAATGCCTGGAATAATAATGCAACGCAAAATGTACTTAGAACAAAATGTATTGAAACAAGAAAGTGTACACAATATTTACATATAGTCTTTTGCATATTCCTGGTAAGACCGTTCCTGGAGAATGTGTTGACATAGTCGCAGTCGGCCAGAGTCTCTGGATTGAATCTCTTGATTCCTCCTTCTCTTCCCGGTACCAAGCATACTCCACTATGCAAATTAGGTGGATCCTACCACAGCAATTACAGAGAATATGGAAACAAAAAGGATACTTATATTTTACATCAGGAAGAGACAGTTGAAATTTCTATGTCACATTGCTAGGAAAGGGGGCTTGGAAAATTTGATACAGGTCATTTTGAACGTAAGAGAGAGAGAGAGAGAGAGGGGGGAGAAAACAACGCATAAACTACATAATAAGTTTGAGTAAATGTGTGGCAGAGCAGGGTCTATGAGAGACAGTAAAAAGATAAGATTTATTAAGTGTAAAAAAGGAAAGGAGAGCCTTGATCGACAATATACCAAAATGTGCTAACTCTTTTGCACTATCCCCTAAAAAGGAGTTTACAGAACATATGATTAAACAATCGAATATTAACAAACAAAAAAAAAATGCAACTCATTCATGAAGACGACAATTCATGGTGCAATGAGTAAATTTTAAGTATTATAAATTTTAAATTTCAAGCATGCGCGGTGTTTGTTTTTGATTTTGTCGACTGCACAGTATAGTCGGGTAAGTTGAACACTTCTTTGAGAAAAAGAACACCATGACGCAAGTCACTCCACCAGAAATTTAGAAACGGCATGCTGTAATACTTGGCATTAACACCAGAAGCTCCAATGCGAACATTCAGAGTTTTTGGGTGTCAATCTATAGGACATTTCGTAAAGATTTGGATGCATTTAATGCTGATTACGAAAGTTTTTAGAGTGATCACTTGTGGCGAAGTGCAAAACTGTCAATATGCAAGTTTTAGTGGGATATATTTATGGCTGGGTGTACGGCAAATGGTGTAGAGTAATTGTTAAGAGTGTTATTCCACCTGCTTATAAGTCGTTGGTAACGATTTGAATTTTATTCCCGCTATATAATTCGATACACTAGTTTTGGAAATATTTTTTGGCTTGAAAACTCGACATGTTCGCAAGAATTTTTTGTTTATATATAAAAGTACCAGGAAAGAAATACTGCTGGCGTAGAGGGCATGTTTACACTGTGACAGTAGCAAGAAAACTGATGCGATCAAGATCGAACTTCGGTCACGTGTCCGCAGTAGTATAAACTCTAAGCACTCATGAACAGAAGGCCGTGTGCAAACCTAAAAATATGTTATGGCCAATGTGAGGGATAATTTTTTACTTATTCTAAGTGCATAACCTGAATTTTTAGCAAGAAGAGTGTTGCCGAAGTAACTGAATTTGTTATGACAGTAGCCGTAGAATCATTTTTATAAGTAAAAGAATTAATATTTCTTTTCTGAATGTTTGAAATACACTTTTACAATAGAAGTAATACTTTGTATGACCTTATCGAAAAAAAGATCGATTTTGTGAGCAGAAGCCATAACTATTGATGAATGAAAAAAACGCTACTTCCTGGTTTTCAACTGATTTGCCACAATAAAATTTACCTGATAATAAAAAAATAGTCTGGACGAATGGAAATGATAAAAAAATATTAAAGTGAAACATTCTCAAATTGATTATATTTTTTCTGTTCTTTCGTCACTAAAATTATCATCATCAGAATGTTTTTAAAATTTAAAAAAAATAATTTTAATTAAGACTGAGACAATTATGTTTATTATACTTGTCATTTTTTTAAATATTCAATTTATTTTAAATCTTTTGCAGACTATTAATAACTGTGACATTACACTCTTTGCATGTAACTGTATTTAAGTTGGACATATAATTACAGCAACGTGAACCAAATTAGTACAGTAAGACGAACATCCATAGTAGTCATGGTGATAGTTTTGAATTCTTCCTGATATAAATTCATGATCGGATAACGTGAAATTTTGTCCTTCGGCTAGCTCCCGTAAATCCTGTATTGCCATTCATTTACACAAGCTCATGAGGCAGGCTATCTTATACCGTCCATGTTACTTTTATCATGTTCTCTGATTGTTACATTTTCCAATCCAACTTTCCTCATCGTATGCCCAATAAATTTCAAATCTTTCTGAAGCTAAGCGTCCTTTTTGTTTCCATTTTCTCTAAATCTTGCTCATCAGATCAGTCGATTGTATTCTCAGTATCGTTACGTCTGCTGCCTAAAGTCTTTTCTTCATCTATGAGGAGATTATCTAGCATTCACTGCCATATACAAGGACCGTCATTACATAGCACTTCAGTAGTCTTTTCTTCGTTTCTAACGAAATTTTCCTGTTTGTTAATACTAATCTTTTTCAAGGCTTCTTTTGCTACCCCAATGCATCTTCGAACTTCAGTATCACAAATTCCACCTTCTGTTAAAAGACTTCCGTGATATAATTTTTGTACTTGCTTGATTTTCTAATCTCCAATTTGTTATTTACATGTTGGGCTTACCTTTTGTAGACAACTGTATATTCTTCAGGCAATTTATGTTTATCCCTTTCTTCGTGGAAAAGGAAAACTCAACATCGCCGACTGAACATCAGTACAACTCAGGATTGTGAGTACTCAGGACCGAGACAACTCAGTACCAGAAAATCATAACATGTTTATAACTAAATATAAAGTATTTTATTAAGGATTAAAACATTAATTATTGAATATTTTTTAATTATTTTTAATAAAGTAAATTGTAACCAAATTTATTTTTTAATAATTAAGGTTTTAATTCTTAATAAATTACTTTTATTCGGTTATCAAAAAAGTTATATTCTTCTGTTGCAGAATTGTCTCGGTCCTGAGTTGTCCTGGTGATTAGTCGGCCGTGTTGAGTCGGCGGCGTTGAGTTGGCAATGTCAGACAATATCTGCGACCATATCACCCCTTATATCTAGCCACAAAACTCCCCAGACTGCGGCCCAACAGATTATTATGTGTGTGGCGCAGTTAGGCGAGAGGCCAACAAAATTCATTGTCACACCAAAGATGAACTGAAAGCAAAGATCGTGGCAGTATTCACTTACTTAAGGAGAACGCCCAGAAGAGTTGCAGGTGATGCCAAAGTCGTAGGCGATTCTATTGAAGAAATTTTCTCTTTAGTATTTCAAGATATTTTTGTGTAATTTTCGTAAATGTCTGTAAAAATGAGATGCCAGTGATATTTGCATTTTTGCGTGTTTTTAAGGAAAATTTATCCATCGCACACTGTATTATATGGCTGTAAACTAATTCGCAGAATATATACTTCGAGAGGTATATACGTATATATGTCCAAGTGGGATTTTTCATGTGTGTGTTGTTGTGTATAGAAACATTCGTTGTAGCAAGGCATATAATTGTGACGTAGAAGCTTGAACATATATAGGGGAAATTCTGTGTGTGTGTGTGTATATATATATATATATATATATATATATATATATATATATATATATATATATATATATATATATTCATGCACGTTTCATTAAATAATATAGACAAGTGTTGTCTATTTATTTTATGTAAAATTTTTTCGTAACGTCTGATAAGTTTAATAACATTATCGTTGAACGAAGAAAGAAAATCACAATATTGATCCATAATTTTTTAATACAATCTAAGCTTTCGGCTTACATAAGCCATTATCAAAGATGTCAATTACAACATATTAAACAATATACGGACACGACGGTGATGATAGTCTGTCATTGTTTACATAGATGATCCCTAAGCAGCGATAAACACGCGCATGTAAGACGCTAGAAGCGAAAATCGCACCGCATCTCATGACGTCACATATGACCACACGAGAGTGAATTGTAGAAGTAAGGAAAGCCGTTGGTATAAACCAATGGCTTCTGTTACCAGTTATAGACATTTAAGAATATTTGTAGAGATACCATAATTGATTTTGGGTTTCAACTGTTTGATGTATAATCCTTCAAGGATTTTAGTTTTTGTTTATTGTTTTCATGTCGAAGTATAATTGTGTTTTCGACAAGTATTTTACGGAATTGTAGGTGCGGGCAGGCATGTTGTTTTAAATGCCTAAAAATATAGTGTCAGGCGTCGTGAAAGCGAGTTTGTGGTTTGACCAACATAAATATTATTTAATTCGTTGGAGATACACTCTCCCAAAGGGCATTTGAAATTATAAACTATGTTGGTTTTTTTCAAATACATACATGCATCAAGGGTTGACCCAAGCCTTGTGAGTGAAATTGGAGAGACGGAAATGGAGGGGTAAATATGTTTTTTTTTTTTTCGTTATCAAGGGGTTTCTACTTTGATGAAAGTATGGATGCTTATTATATATCAAATTTCTTCAGTTGCTTATTCTAAACATCGCTTGGGAATTAAACTGTACTCTTAATTTTAAGTTTAATATTGGCATTTCGATACACAATCATATCTATGTCGCGATGGAATCAATTTTTATATATATATATATATATATATATATATATATATTGAACTATAGTTTTAAGCTGGGCTATATTTATGAAATAAAGTGCTCAATATCAGATATAGAGCGTATGTAAATATAAGTATATAAGTGAACATTAAAAACACTCAGGAGACAGGTTGTTTCATGCTAGGCGCATCACGATGGCGCCTAGCATGAAACAACCTGTCTCCTCAGAGTGTTGACTTCAATGTTCACTTATATATATATATATATATATATATATATATATATATATATATATATATATATATATATATATATATATGCTAATGTATATTTGGGTAGAAACCATTCTTTTAAACATTTTTCACTGGATATGGCAGACAAGGGAAAATTGCTATTTTTTTTCAACCTTCTTTTTTCATTTGGTGGAAGGAATTGCAAAAAAAAAAAAATGTCCAGATGGTCTATTGTTCCAAACTTATGACCACCAAACGAAAAAAGGAAAATGTATGATGGCAAAACTAAATGAAAGATTAATCAAATTTTGTCTATCACATTCAGAGAAACATGGCTTGTAGTTTCTATAGACTCAAATAGTACAGGCTATTTCTTTAACTATTTTCAAGGAGCTTATTGTTAATTGTTGTCAATTGTCTTTCGCAGGGAAACAGTGTTATGATGCTTTTTGTATGAATGCAGTGTTTATTCAGAGCCCCAAGAAGTGAACGTGGCTGGTAAGTTGACGTTCTTCAATTTACAAAAAAAAATAAATAAAAAAAGATCAGCAATTTTTATACTTCCTTCCAACAACCGATTAAAATTCAAAATAATAGAGAAAGTCAATAAAATATTCATCAAATTTTCCTTGTCTGTCAACAAGCACACACACACACACATATCTATCTATCTATCTATATATATATATATATATATATATATATATATGTGTGTGTGTGTATGAAAAGTGTGTGTATATGAATATAAATATATATAATATATATATATATAATTATTTATATGTATATATATATATATATAATTATTTATATATTATATGCGCGGTACTTATTAGAAACCGCTCAATATCAGAAATAGAGCTAACATATTTGGTTGGATTCATGTGAGTTTGTGACCCTGGGTTTCAGGTTTTTGCGATCGTCAGAAAAACTTATATATATATATATATATATATATATATATATACACACACACATATATTTATATATATATATATATATATATGTGTGTGTGTGTGTGTGTGTGTGTATAAACATTAATTATTAAATATAACAGACAGTGAACGTCTATTATGTCTGATCATGAGCCGTTCTAATGTTCGAATGATTGCTTTAATTTCTCGTGAAAATACAGGCAAAAATTGTCCAACATTTGGATATTTTTCATTAAGTTGGTCCTGAGGGAAGTAAAAGAATCCAAATGCTGGAGAATTTTTGTCTTTATTTTCACCAGAAATTAAAGCAAACATTTGAACATTAGAATTGCTCACGTTCTGAAATACATTGTCTGTTATATTTAAGAATATATGTTTAAATAATAGTCTGCCCCAATTCACACACACACACACATACAATCTCTCTCTCCTCTATCTCTCTCTCTCTCTCTCTCTCTCTCTCTCTCTCTCTATCTATATATATATATATATATATATATATATATATATATATATATATATATATATATTATATATATGCATAAATCCAATCCGTATGAATACGTACAGGCATATCTATTTTTCTATCAATATGTAGGCTACTGCTTTGAGGTCTACATATATATTTTATGGTATGTCTATGAATAGTACATAACACAGTGATTTTCGGCCAGAGAAACAAATATCGATTTTGTTTAAGATATTGCTTCTTGTCATGCATTTTACTTATACATTTGTATTATATATATATATATATATATATATATATATATATATATATATATATATATTATCTCCTAACTTTGCTTCCTGCTTCTCACGAGCTTCAGACCCAGAACGATATCCCAAGCCATGGCCGCCAGCAGTGTAAGTGCGCATGCGTGTCGCATCTTTACTTCCTTTTTCTCACATTCTGACCACGTCTGCTTCGATTATCATGACACCAACTTCAACCTGAACTATGCAAGCGTATTCAGGCTTCTTTCTCGCTTTTGAAATGTGTCCCCAATTTTTTTTCTCTTTATTTGTTTGTTCAGCATTTTCCTTTGCTTATTTAATTCACTATCCATTCGTTTATTCCCTCATCCTGAGGTCATCGTACACGTTCATGCTCCTCGGTTTCAAAAGCAGCACTTTGGCAGCAATGGCGTCTGCTTGTCCTAAAAAAGAAAATAAAGCTACAAGGCGAAAAAAATCAACATTAGACTTTTGGGATAAATGCAAGTCTTCGGTGCTATCTATGTAAAAATATAAAAGATCTGCTAAGATATCTACAATATCTGCTTCATTTTCTCATCGTTTTTAAAATAAATTTTATTTGTAACAAGCGCCTTTAAAAGTATAGTCTCGCTCATGGAAATATATACTTAATATAGACTTAATATACATAGTTACTTTACTGCTCTCCGCATAATAAAGAAAATGTGCTTTTCAACAGGGGATGAACCTGCTTACTCCTTTTTAGGTGGACTCCGGTTTGATCTGGTGTGATTTAATATAGTTCTGTTTACCGTTTTAAGGAATACACACTCAGATTTTATTGAAAGCATATATCTACTCTGTGATTATTGATTCATTTTCTACGTCTTATAAACCCTTTACGAGTTATTTCAAGGTAGAAATTATTTTCAGATTGTAATAATGATCTAGTGATACAATTCGTACGAATTTACAGATAGCTTTTGAGAGAAGAATAGGATTCATACATCTTCTCGGGCCATTTGCGCTTAAGTGAATATAACAAATAGTAAATATTGGAACACGCATCTCCAGTTAAATATTCCGAGCCGTTTTCCATTGCACCACCCCCATATCCAAGGTTACAAAGCGTGCTATTCCTAATCGGTCACTGATCTAGGTACGGAAAAGAGTCGATATTGCTTAATTTCCTTGATCATACAGGAATCAGTGCTTCAATGTGAAGCCTACTCGATTTTGTACCCGAAACGTAAACAAAGCAATTTCTAAAGAATTAATGGATTTATTTTTAAGCCGATATTGTTATTAATTCAGACGTTATTTTTAAACTCTCTGAAACAAAAAGGGCGCGTGTATCTCCAACCTGAGTGAAATAATGTTTGAAGTATAAAGAAAACACTGACTTATATGCAAATAGAAAACATATACCTATATAGTCCCAGTCCACAAAACGCGTCAATCCTCTCTCTGTTCATATATATACATATATTTATAATATAAATTATTAGGAGGATTTGATAATTATATTTAAGTAATTCATCGAGTAGAAAGAAACCTCAACAGAATGCAGAAAGTACTGGACGGCCGTTTCGTCATATATTTGGGACTCATCAGCAGTGCGCATCCACTACCGAGAATTGAAACCCTGACAAGCAAACATCATACCAACTGTTCCACCGGGCCTCGGGGGCGAAGAGATTGCAAATCCGACTCAATATAGCGCCGCTCGCTCACATATTTCGTGGTGGAACTCTTAATGTGTTCTCTGTAACCATAGGACTGTGCCCCCCTGGAGCCACGGCTACTCTCACCAACGCTTTCTGCATTCTGTTGAGGTTTCTTTCAGGCTCGATGAATTATTTAAATATAATTATCAAATCCTCCTAATAATTTCTACCATGTACATCATTGCTTGAACCGACTTCCAATCCGAACACACACGTAATCCCTACGAAGATGCATTTTTGTCTTGAGGTCTAAACAAAAGTATCTCATCAGTTGGTGAACAAAGATGGTTTACTTTTGTAGGGAGCACTCTTTTAAATTAATGTTATGAACGTTTGAATTTGTGATCTTTTCGTTTCATTATATATATATATATATATATATATATATATATATATATATATATATATATATATATATATGAGTTACTTAATGTAAAAAAAACACATCAACGATAAATAAAAACAATAAACCAACGTTAGTATCGAAGATCTGATGAAGACTTCGTTCACTTGAAACGATTTATAATAATTTATCTGAAACCGCCCCCCAAAAAAGAAGGAAAAAAAAACAAATTGTACATAACTTATAGTTTAGATCTTTCTGAAATATTTTGGCGCCAAATATAGCATTCATATGAAAGCCTCTACCTGGAGATACTATTTAAGGAAATGTTTGGAGTTCACAGTGTAATATTTTTAGTTTTTGCGTTGTTAGACAAAAGCCCGTCTAGCGCCGCTTATCCTAAGGTTAAATATTCTATCTCCTATAGAATTCTATGTCAACATTTCAAAGTTCTATAATTTTGAGAAGTCGATGTAAAATGTACACTTCATCTAAAACAAACACGTTAAATCCGGAACAATGACTATAAAAAAAAAAAAACAAACAACAAAAAAAAACAATTGGACGAATGAATATTATGGGAAACAAAAAAAGATTTTGTTCGACAGAAATTGTACCATTCTGAGGAATTTTAATGGAAACAAATCAATTGGAAAACCAAAATCTTTAGGCTTGATGGCTCTGCCGAATCAACGAAATTTATTTTACTTAACACCTTTAAATTTCCAATCATGTAAAGCGAAAAAAAAACGTTCTTATTTTCGAAACCTTTAAAATTAGTGAGGAAATCAATTCAGAAAATTCAGAATTAATTTAGTTAAAATTCTAAGATTCTCGCAAAGAGGAATAATAGAATTAGCTTTAAAGAGGACTTCTGTCGCCCTTAATGATTATTATGTTCTTGACGAAATGATTAAACTTTTATAGCATATAATCAATTTTTCAGTCTTGAAATGAGATTTACTTTTCCTACTCCTTACTATATTTCGAAACACTGTGGGCCAAAAGTTATTTTCGAATTTGTATTGATTTACTATTTTTACTTAAAGACGAAAAAAAGCAGGATCACTCTTTTCATGGTATGTCAGATTTTATTATTCTTGCCAATATTTCTCAATAAAATTAGTATCAAGAGAAAGATGTTGGGAAAATGTCAGGGATATTATAATTTATATAATAAAAAGACTTTCAATATCTGTCTCTATCTCTGAGATGGCGTATTATGATTATATACATAATTTACATCATTCGTAATGTTATCCTAATCATCATTGCCTATTTACGCTTCGGCCGTTATACGCCCCAGTCTTCTTCAGATGATTGGAATTTCGAGCGAACCCTTTCTTTCGTCTACTGTTGTAGATTGTTCTAGTTCCACGTGCCATGCTTCTTTCAGATGTCTCAATTATTTTCCTTTAACTCCACTCCCCAAGCTTTTTAGTTCACCACTGCTATAGTCTGGTATTGAAATCACAACTCTTTTGGTTTTAGTTACTGGATCTAACTAACGTCTTTATTCACTGGGCCATATGTCCTCGAAATTCCAGTTACCTGTAGAAGGCCGGAGTGCTCAACGAATGAAATTTTGTGAATATGGCAGTGAAGACGAGGATAAAAGCCCGAGTAATGTAAATAATATAAAAATAAACAATACATTGTGTGTTTCGGCTAATAATACATATTGTTTTATTAGAAATATTTGCAGGAGTATATATTTCACCGGGAGATTTTGTCTGTGAACATGAGTCTTGTGTATTTCCTAATAGATTCAGATAGATAAAGACTGAGATAGATAGATGATAGATAGATAGATAGATAGATAGATAGATAGATAGATAGACATAAACTGCACGTACTTTTAATAAAAAAATGTTTCACATTCAATTGCTTCCAAATAACACTATACACACATGCACACAAACACAGAATATATATATATATATATATATATATATATATATATATATAGTGTAACCCGGATATAAGATAGTCTCTTATATCCGGGTTTGGTCTATTTAATATACATTAACACCGGCTCTAATTTGGGACCAGATAAAATCTCTCTTATATCCGGGTTTCTCTTATATCCAGGTCTCTTATATCCGGGTTACACTATATATATATATATATATATATATATATATATATATATATATATATTACAAACCAAATTATTGTAAAAATTAGCACAAAGCCTGTCAAGAGAAAATACAAAAAATAGACTGACACAAATAAAAAAAAAACAAGAGATAAATCGATAAAACATATAAAAGGAAATAATCTTTGAAAAGAGGAGAAAACAAAATAAAATACAGTGGTATAGTGTCCAAATTTGTGAGAGAACAATTACTCTAGAACGCGATTCCCCCTTCTGCAATATTGTGGTTGTAAGAATTTTAACCGCCTGAAAATAGCAGGGGTTAGGTTTAGGGTTAGGTTTACGGTTAGGGTTAAGGTTAGCAGATCATAAAAATTGTGTGTTAAAGCACTTTACACATTTTAATGCAACATTTTTTTATATTAAAGCTCTGTCATTGAGACTAGGTGTCTTTTACAGATGAAATCCACACAGCTAATTACACACACACGTATAAATTATTTATATATGAAGAACAATTTCAGGAAAATCTATGACAAAGAGGATAAAGTTCTTGGTAGATCTTCTATTATCTCAATGTGTGATATTTAATACTAAAAGAGACATGATCATGTGTTTTAAAAATGTTTCCATAGCATATAGTCTAGTTGATTTAATTTCCTTTTCTTTTTATCTTCTGTTTTTATCTATTTTTTTATTATGTATCCAACATTGCGATAATAGAATATCTCCTAAGAAAGGTGAAATAATACAAGAACCTGGGCGTAAATTTATTGTGGATAATCTCGCGATTACATCAATTTAAGAGCGCTTTCCTCTTAGTAAATCACTTTCTCTTTTAATTAAAGTAGCATTTTTTAAATCAAAATTATACCGAAACTCATTACTTTGAACTACTAATAAATAGTTTTGTAAAATATCCCATTAGTCTTTATATAAAATTTGTTTTATTTTTTTAGGTTTCTCTTAAGTATTCCTTGCAGTGATTATTAAAGGTGATAGTTTATATTTCCCTTCTTGTTTGAGCTTATTATTACTGTGTTTTGTATTAATTATATCTTTTATTGTTTTTGTGGTAGGATCCACATAATTTGCATAGTGGAGTACCGACCATATAAATATGGTTGGTACCGGGAAGAGAGGGAGAAATCAAGAGATTCACTCTCAGTCAAACTCTCTGCATTTTTCAGTGAGGGATCCGGACGAGGCTTTGCCGAGAGGCAGGGTTTCGTCCGGGGTGGTAGACAAGCATTGAAACTGTCTAGGCGGGTTCAGAAAGGCCATATTTTTGGCCGAGTCTACGGGCTCGGAGATACCCACTTTAAACCGGCTTTGTGCCAGATTTTATCCTCGTGGGTGGATAGATAAATACAGGAATCAAGAGATTCAACCAGAGACTCTGCCCGACTGCGACTCGTCAACACATTCTCCAGGAACGGTCTTACCAGGAATATACAAAAGACTATATGTAAATATTGTGTACACTTTCTTGTTTCAATACATTTTGTTCTAAGTACATTTTGTGTTGCATTATTATTCCATGCATTAGTCAAGTTTCAACAGTTTTAGAATTAGGTTTAAGAAATTTTAAGTTAAGTTTAGATAAATTCTTTTCAATTGTACTTGTGAGAGAGTTGCTTGTCACAATATATTTTTCATTCGTTAGTTTCTATTTTTTTTAAATATTTCTATTAAATATTATATACCAAAGCAAAACGTTTTTCATTTATTCACCACAGAAATAATTTTCATCCATGCTGATGTCTAACTCCAAGAGCAACACTTTGCGCCGTCATGGGATCGCGCTTTCCGAGGACATAAGGTGCCGAGACTCCATTGAATCAATTGCTATTTATACTGCGAGCAAAAATGGTTCACTGCGTCGTGCCAGACAATTCTTCACGTTAGAATGGATAAATATCTTGAAAGTATTTGTTTAGGTTTGTTTAGTGCCCTTTCAACTTCCATGGGTTATTTAATGTTGAGATGAAAATCTTTTGTACAATTTTATGGCTTCAACTAAATATATTTTAAATATAATTCTTTGTCTACAACTACAGATGAAATGTACTGTTATTCATCCTATAAATTTGTATTTGACACTTTCATAATGTTTTATTTTTGTTTCCCCTATTGGACCATAGCCAGGACTCTAACAAGTGTTACTACCTCGGTTCATTGTAGACCTGCAAACAACAGGGATTAAGAGGTGGTTCTCCGCTCTTTCAAAACTCCTTGCTGAAACCTTGCTGCCAGATATAGTTTATCGTCATACGCGGGAGTGGCCAAATTTTGATCATCAAGAACTTTAGAGGTGCGCCCGTATATCGTCGTATCATTGGCAAATATTTTTGGAAATGATCTGTGTATGTCCTTAGGCAGATAATTTATATAATGCAAAAAGAGTATTTGTTCGATGAGGGACCCCCCAGGGGACACCGGCGTTGAAAGCCTGATCCCCGTAGGGCTGGCCGGTAATAACTACATTCAGAGACCTACCGGACAGGAAAGATTTTTGTTATGTTAAGAATAGAAATTGACCGATTGTATCTGGAAAGATCTAATTCTGTTGCCACTGATAATAAATCTTTCGAAAACGATTTCCTCAGAAGAGCATATCTATTTCTCTTTTATTAACTGATTAAAGTTCTACTGACATAGCAATAAACATACCGTCCTTGGTAAGACAACAAACTACATCCGCGTTTCTGGGTAAGACGATAAACTACATCCGAAAGCAAGGTCCTTGTTCAGGAGGTTTTGAGGAGCATGAAACCACCTCATAATTGTTGGTGTTCCCATTTCCATCCTGACGCGGAGTGGTAGAACCTGTTAGGGTCCCAGCTATGGGTAAATAGTTAACTCAACGAATGGGTTCAAAACATTATGAAAGTATATAAATTTAAGCTTTAATAGGAGCAATATTTTCTTGGAAATATATTACCAACAATACATTTATGGAAAAAAAATATTACGAGCAATAGAAAACTTGTCGGCATTAAATAAATCATTGCGTTTGTTCATTTGTTTTAATTTTAACTTTGCTGGTCTGTTATTATTTTTCAGTATAAGGTTAGCAGTTTAATTATTTTATAGTAGATAATTAATTTGAATTTTTTATTCGGGTCTGATGGGGTAGTGCATTTTTATAATATTAGGTGGTGCAAAAATAATGACGTAATTATGTCGTTTTTTGACGTATTTTTTAACGTCAAAAAACGACATTATTACGTCATTATTTTATACCAATATATATATATATTACATAAAACTATAATATTAAAAATAGTTTAAATTATTACAATAATATTATTTATTATACAGTTCCTTTTTCAGGGCCACACCCCATTCAAATTGTTACCCCCCATTTAGAGATGTGCTTCAGTTGCCCCCAAATGTTGTTACTAATATTGATTTTCGGGTGGGCTGAGTTTAAACTTAAACTGCTTTAACTGAACGTCAAAATTCCCAGTAATGAAAGACCCAATCAAAGTTTGGTTATACTGTTAGTCAATTGATAAAAATGAACGAAAGTAGTAAATACAGTGTTTATAAATAAAACTTTGGGTAAACAAAAGCAAAAGTAAAAGACAACGATCTTCAGGTTAGTTGGATAAAAAAAACAAATAAATACCAATACAGAAAACCCCGGTAACTCGAAAAAAGTTGAAAGAAATAATAATAAACATTGCATATATAACTCCGCATAAAGCTAATAATCCTAATATATATATATATATATATATATATATATAAGATATAAAATATATATATTTTATTTTTTTTTTTATATCCAAAATTCGCTTGAAGATGAAATGGAATATGCTTTTAATATTTAAAAATAAAATTAGGGGTTTTTAGTTCTATTTTTGAAACATGGTTGAACTGTGTAGAAAAATTTATTTTAAATCAATTAATTTATATATATATATATATATATATATATATATATATATCAGTGTATATATATATATCTGTCTCAGTTTAGATATAATATATATATATATATATATATATATAAATAGATAGATAGATGAATAGATATGAATAAACTGAGACAGACAATATGAACACAAAACACACACACATAAACATATATATATGTATACATATCAGTGTGTTCATAAGTATCTGTCTCAGTTTATTCATATCTCTTTATCTATCTATCTATCTATATATATATATATATATATATATATATATATGTGTATATATATGTGTATGTATATATATATATATATATATATATATATATATATATAGATAGATAGATAGATAGATATGAATAAACTGCGACAGATATATGAATACATTAAGATATATATATATATATATATATATATATATATATATATATATATATATATATATATATATATATATATGAGTAACGCTTCAGGGGATGCAAATAAGTTATTATGTCGATTATGGACATATGTATATTATCTATAATATAATCGTAAAAAAAAAAAGCTGTTAAAACTTTTTTGTCTGAAACAAACCTGACTCTAGCTCAAAACTGGAACAAATAATCAGTGACCACGGAAAAATGTTAAAAAAAAACATTAACAGGAAACTAAAATTAAAAATTAACAAACTTATCACTGCTAATGCCGAACAGCATATTTTAAAACTTTCTAAAATTGTGGGTTATTGTAGACCCCGTTACATATATTTTGAACTATAAAATCGTACAATCAAAATTATAATCTCCGACATGACATGTATCGCAAATTCCCACTCTTGAATATCAATTAACCAAAATTATCAACCAAGTTATCCCACCATATATTTCCAGTAATATATATATATATATATATATATATATATATATATATATATACAATTATACAGTATGAAGAAAAATATACGGAAAAATAAACAAAAATCCTCATATCCAATTATGCTCTTTTAATGCTAATGTTTTAATGTTTCACAACATCGCCTACGTAACGACGACGTGATCATATTTAAACGGAACGCTGATCTTATAAAATATTTCAGTTATCTGTTTGGATTGGTCTTGCTCTTATGTCCATCGTCTTTTTCATGTTGAATTGAATATTGTCTAATGTTAATTATCTTTTATGAATATGTCCTGAAGATGGTCTATTAGACCGAAACGTCGGACGTTGACATTATATTAACATTAAAACAGCATAATTGCATATTAGGATTTTTGTTTGTTTTTTCCGTATATTTTTTCATATATATATATATATATATATATATATATATATATATATATATATATATACAAATAGATTGATAAATAGATATCAACAGACAGATATATATAGATATATTTTTCATTTTTATTTACCCAATTAAAACCCAGTAAATATATTCACGATAATACATCACGGAAAAAGAGCCATTAAGAACTAAATACTATATCTAATCATATTTTAAATGTGTTGTTTCAAAACACCGAATTGACTAATGCTATGTCAGTTCTCACTGTGCTATCAGTTTCTTCCTGAAAATATCCGTTTCATTTTCATTTTCTATTCTGGCATTTTATACACATTTGTTTTTACATTTTATTCGATTTAAAATGCTTGGATTTTCCCCGTTCTTGTTGAAGGAAAAGCGTTTTTGCCTCTTAGTATGACATCGACTCTCCTATAAATATTAAGTGTCTGTTCTTGATATTAAGTAGAAGTGGCCTTTTCGCTTTCATTGTCCTTAACATTTATTCCTTACACACAGGAGCATTTTATGGAATTGTCAAAAACAGCCGCAAACCCACATTTCACTTGGCTCAAATCTCTTCTTTCTCAAAGAGGAGTTTTCCCAGGAATCACTCTTTTATTTTACACTAGCAGTAGAGCCCAGCGTTGCCCGGGGATATAACAGTAAGAGATAGATCAAGTATCCACCATCATAAAGAATGAAAAATAAAATTGACAAAGATTATTGTTTAAGGTTGACGGACACGCGTGTCTTAATTTGTTTTGTTTTTTTTTTTACGAATTGGTCAAACCCAAACTCAAACAAAAACATTGTTTTCAATCGTTATTAGTCTCCCGATTGAATAGAATAATTTTATAAACAATTGTCTTGTAAATGGAATTTTTAAAGCATTCTGAATGTAAAAATAAAGAAAAAAGTGTGCAAGACAATAAGAAACACTACATGCCATAAAAAAATGAAGTTTCGTTGAAATCGGTTGAAAAATGTAGGTAGCCTTTTGTAGGTAATCTTTTAGTTTTACAATTTATGATTTTTACTTATTGGATACAGTAAAAAAAATTGCATATTTTGCTTGTGGTAATACTTAATTAGAATTCTAATTTGAATATATTTTCCACCCGTTGTTTCTAATACAAAAAATATTAACTTTATTTGGGTTTATTAATTATGATCTAACAAATCTTATTCATTTAGTAGCCTTTCTGTAATAATAATCTTTTACAATTTATGATTTTTACTTATTGAATACAGTAAAAAAAAATTGGACACCATGTGTATTTAAAGTAGTTTTCCGTTTCGGTTATTATTTTTAGTTAGGACTTGTGTATGTTTAGATTTCATTATCTTTCCCTAAAGATAAAGAATTTATTCCGATGTTTGTATTCGTACAATCAGTAGAGATCGTTAGATTATTGTTTAAGGTTGACGGACACGCATGTCTTAATTAGTGTTTTTTTTTATTTTTTACGAATTGGTCAAACTCAAACAAAAACATTGTTTTTAATCGTTATTAGTCTCCCAATTGAATAGAATCTTATTATAAATAATTGTCCTGTAAATAGAATTTTTAAAGCATTCTGAATGTTAAAAATAAAGAAAAAAGTGTGCAAGAGAATAAGAAACACTACCTGCCAAAAAAAAAAAAAGTGAAGTTTTGCTTTATCGGCTGAAAAATATAGGAAATCCGCTCCCATATTTAAAGTAACCCCCACACACAAACAACCCGATGTGAGTTGTCCCCCTTCCATTTTCACGATGTCTCTTAAACGTGTTTTCAAATTGATTTTGTGCAAAAACAATTATATTTTTCCCATTTGTGGCGCTGTTAGAACCACCACAAGGTAATTTTATGAAGTCCTGTGAAGTTTTGTTGAAATCGGTTGAAAAATGTAGGAAATCCGATCCAATATATAAACGTTACAGACACACACACACAAACACACACACACAATCTGCGTTTTATAATAAGTAAGATATCTTTTAGATAGCATCTTTCCCACCTTTGTATTTCACTGTAACATTCATAACGCAATAGTGGTCTTAATTAATTTCGTGCCCGTCATTAAATCTCCTGCAAGGCGCAGCAGAGGGCTTCATAATGGTTCCCCCTATGTCTATTCCCTCGAAATATATCAATGCCTGCTTTGAAGGAAAAAAATCGATTTGATTAATTAAGCATTTGGCCGTGTCTATCAATCCAGGGAGGTTAGCATGCTTTGTTGAAAGAATCGCGAATCAGCCCCTCCTATAGCATTAAATTCAAATAGGCGACGTCATTCAGCAACGAATATTTGAGTGTCAAATAATATCACGGCTTGTACATTGTGTCCGTAATATTTACGCTTTAAATGTTTCAATTGTTTCAAAAGAACACACACACACACACACACACACACACACACACACACATATATATATATATATATATATATATATATATATATATATATATATATATATCAGTGTGTTCATATCTATCTGTCTCAGTTTATTCATATCTATCTATCTATCTATTTGTATTATAATATACATACACACACACACACACACACATATATATATATATATATATCGATAGATAGATGAATAGATATGAATAAACTGACACAGATAGATATGAACACATACGCACACATAAAAATATATATATATATGTATATATATATATATCAGTGTGTTCATATGTATCTGTCTCAGTTTATTCATATCTATCTATCTATCTATATATATATTATATATATGTGCATATATATGTATGTGTATATATATATAGAGATATATAGATATATATATATATATATATATATAAATAAATATGAACACACTGATATATATATATATATATAATATATATATATATATATATATATATATATATATATATATATATATATATATATATATATATATATATATATATATATATATATATATATATATATATATATATATATATATATATATATATATATATATATATATATATATATATATATATATATATATATATACATATATATATATATATATATATATATATATATATATATATATATATATATATATATATATATATATATGTTTACTCACGCAAGCACTCACATTAATACTACTACTACTACTACTACTAATAATAATAATTTTAAAGATTTTTTTTACTTTTTAATAATAAATTTAAAGGTTTTATTTTATGACATCAAGTCTTCAGAAGACTTCAATCTAAAATTCTATAATTACAAAAACTACTTGCATAAACAAAAAGTTATTTTTTCTAATCTTATGCATTGTGTTCTTTCAAAACATGTCCGATCATGTCTCTCCACAACTTCTTATCTCTTATGGCTCTTATTAATGTTAGTCACCTTACGATAGCATCCATACCTGTTATGCCTTTTTTAAAGCTCGATGGTAAGTTACTCGATGTTTAGCCTTTGTAGTTCTATCCTTCAATAAGTCTTGCTAGTGTTAAATTCTCTCAACCTTCCATCCACTGTATTTTTTTCAAAATTTAAATCGTTTTTTTTTTTCTTATTCTAAATATAAGCGTCATTTTGTTTACATTTCCTTGTTTCTTACATGCTTCGTCCATGGCATTCTCTGCAGAATTCCTTTCATATCTTCTCTTCATCTTCCATCATAATCTGCCATACGAGAGATGTATCAAGTCAGGCTCTTTTTCTTTGTTTCTGAAATCTACCAGCTTCTTTATACGACATTTCTAATTTGAAAAGTATATTTTGACAATCCAATGCGCCTTTTGATCTCGGTGCCACCTTTCCTGTCATCTTTTAAATAGTGATTTTCCAAGCGTAGCATAGATGTGGCACAAGGCCAAAAGTATGGGGCACCCAGTGAGGATCGAACTCAGTCGTAACTGTTTTAGCGAAAAAAAGCTTGCCAACTATTACACCGCCTCGAGGTGCCCAAACGTCAAATGTTAAATAAATTCCTAGATATTTACATACCTGGAATATTTTGGTCTCGGAGTTAACACATTTCGCTTTTTCTTTTGCTCACAAATATATATTTCATATTCTGGCACTATTGTTACTGCATTGCGTAATTGGAGAGCCGAGTTCAAATGTCAGTGGATTTTGTTTCGGTTACAGGGCGCTAATGCTCTTGGAAACATAATGACTTTTTCTTCTTTCAGTAATCCAACAAGTAAAATGGCGGACAGTAATATTTTTCTCTAGTTAAAAGTGTCGGTTGTGTATGTGCGTAGTGGAGCACTTAAGTTCCAAACAGAAACACGTCAAATCATGTTCGATATATATATATATATATATATATATATATATATATATATATATATATATACCGGGTGTAACAGCAAAAATGTACAAATCGTGTAACAGCATGGGATAATTGTCCATCCCATAATATGTTTAATATTAAAAAAAAGCACACACACTAAACTAATTGCCTGTCTATATTTCTGAGATAAGGTATTATGTACAGTATTTACTTAGTCGGACTATTGTACTCATCTTTGTCGCCATATTTGTCACAACGTTTCGGCTGTTGTACGCTCCGGCCTTCTTCAGGTGGTTGGAATTTCGAACTAAACCCTTTATTTCGATCACTGGGGTAGACTGTTCTAGTTCCACATGCCTCAAGGACACATGGCACAGTGGATAAAGGCGTTGGTTAGATCCAGTGACAGGCCCAAAGAAGGTGAGTTCAATACCTGGTTAAGGCAGTGGAGAACTTTCAGAGGGAAAATTAGCAGGAGATAACTGATAACTGACATCCATCAAACATGACACGTGGAACTAGAACAGTCTACCCCAGTGATCGAAATAAAGGGTTCAGTTCGAAATTCCAACAACCTGAAGAAGGCCGGAGCGTACAACGGCCAAAACGTTGTGACAAATATGGCGACAAAGATGGTATTTATCAATCCACCCACGAGGATCGAATGTGGCACAAGGCCTTTTTAATCTCTGTGGGTATCTCTCCCCAACGAAACCCTACCCCGTAGGCCCAGCCAAAATAAATAACCATCCAAACCGCAGAGGACAATAGCCACCCGACAAAATGTAAATAGTCCGACTAATGTAAACTAATTGCGTTTGTTTTTTTACCAGGTTTTCAGATACGGATATGCGATGTAATAAATCATGACATGGCATCTCGACTCCAGTGACGTTCTCAAAGACGTGATATGGCTTCCCTCTGTCCATCAAATATTTTCATGACATCTGCTTTGACGAGATATTTTCACTGGTGCCCCAACTGCATGAATTAAAGCGTGCTACTAAGTTGTAATCTCCGGCCCACCATTTTACAGTCAAAACCGTAAAATGTAACCGCATCTTCTACCCCAACAGCTTCTTCTCTCGAACTTCCTGACTGCGGAACTCCCTTCCTTTTACTTGCTTCCCTGAAAGCTATAATCTTCAAATATTCAAATGTAATATCAGTCAACATATTCTGATGCCTTGATCTTGATACCCGTCCTTGTCTTTATTCTTTCCTCAAACACCCCTTTTTAATGTCACTTTCACTCTCAGTAACCCTTGAGTGCTAGTGGCCCTCTCCCCTTGCTTAGGCCGAAATGCTTAAAAAAAGAGAAGAATAGACGGTTAGCCATCTTGACACTATTTGTCGTAAGAATAACTGACAAACCCTTTGAGTAATTCAGCTAGAAAGAGAACAGGTTACAACTGTTTTGTGTCATGGTTTTAGAATTTTGGAATTTTCTGGAATTTTGGATCCAAAATTCGCTTGAAAATGTAACAATACGAGGGATTTTAATTTAATTCTATAATTAAATTTGAAGTTTTTATTTTCTGTTTTTGAAACATGGTAATTAGTCTGTAGTGATGGAACCATATTTTTTAAACTAGTAAATTTATAATATTAATGATCTGTAGAATTGTATTGAGCACTGTTTTTTTAATTAAAATTAAAAATACAGGATTATAAATTTTAAGAACACAGGATTATAAATTTTATAATATATATATATATATATATATATATATAATATATATATATATATATATATATATATAATATATATATATATATATATATATATATATATATATATATATATATATATATATATATATATATATATAATATATATATATATATATATATATATATATATATATATATATATATAATATAATATATATATATATATATATATATATATATATATATATATATATATATATATATATATATATATATATATATATATATATATATATATATATATATATATATATATATATAAGTGAAAACTAGGACATACGGACCATCACTAAACATGAAGGTAAAATGATTAGTTCCATATACCTTCCAGGAAGTACCTGATTGCGCCTGCTCTCCTCTCCCTTGACAAGAGCCAGTATATAGTTGTCTTGTGCATATTATATGATAGTAGCCTTTATTATGAGCCAAGCGAAAGGAACGTGGCTAGAATACAAGTCAGTGTTAAAAAACATTTACCAATTTTGAGCGGTAGCAAGCACCATTTTACATAATTTTCATTAAAGTCAACTGATAGGGTACTTTCTTATACATTCAATCAAGAATTTTCTTTTCCGGACATAAAGTGTCGAAAAACTGTCCAAAAATTCCATATATGCGAGCGTTTTCAGGTAAATTATAATCATTATCAGAGATACTGTTTTATTTATTTCTATCTGAATGTGTAGATTTTTGTATTTGTTTATCTATAGTGATGGGAATGATTAACGACTGAATGTCCACTTAGAGAGAAAATAAGTATCATAATTTGTCCTTCAAGAAGTCGCAAAAGAATTAACCCTTTATACAAAAAAAAAAAATACATATCGATACTCATGCCACACTAATTTTATGAGTGAATGCCCATAAAAACAGACACACATTCACACACACAGACACATATACGCACGCTCATATATATATATATATATATATATATATATATATATATATATATATATATATATATATATATATATATACTCACATTCATACATATATAGATATAAGTTAGAGATTAAATATACAACAAACATGGAGCGGAATCCTACAGGATGATAAAATAAAGAACAAATAGGGAACGTCTCTGTTTTCTCTCAATCTCTGACTAAGCTAATATAAGTGGAACATATTTGATTGTTATACGTTTTCTTACCTGTTTTTTATTTTTATATATATATATATATATATATAGTCACGCCCACACACATATAGTTCTAGGCCAGCAAGATTTGTTCACACAAATCATGTTTGCTTAATACTTTTAATTTTCAAATCAGATAATATACACCGGGATGAACATTTTATATATTTCATAGATGCCAAGATATTTAGCTTCATCTAAGAGTTACATGTAATTTTCATGTAGTTTTAATTCCAGCTATCCAAAATTAAGAAGACGTAGCTAACAAAATCTTCTCAGCACCGTTTTCTTGATAATGACATAGGCGAATGTTCTTTGACTAAAGGGTACAAAAGGTACTAAAAGTGAACTTATGAAATCATACTGTAAAAAAATATCAGACATTTTCGGTTGAATTTTACAATTTTTTACAGATAGATTTCTCCTTCTTATAATGTAAACAAATTATTTGTTAAGAAGCAGCATCTGTATTGTTGATGGATTTATTTTTCTTCTTAATTATATCGCCAATTGCTTTGAACGTGGTGGTAAAGTTACTCGTATCAGAGATAACTAATTTATTGACAAGTATTTTAGAAACAGTGTTAGAGCGAAGGATTATGAATTGTCTATTGTCGTTAGAAGTGTTATCGGTAGCGTCTAGTATTAGAAATCACTTTAATACCTATTTTTCAACCAAACACCACGTACTCATCTTTTCTTCTCTCAGTGAAACCAACATGGAGATATGTCTTTGAACTTCATCCCAAGTCAAAAATAAATAGAAATAAAATAAATAAATACAGTAAAATAAATAACATGATCTGAACTAATTTTAAACGTACATTATTTCTTCTTCTTCTTCTATAAGCTGTGTCCTTTCAGACCGTGATTGATCATGGCTCTCCACAATTTTCTTTCCTATCTAGCTCTTAGTAAATTTTGCCTTTTTGATACTCTCCTAATTTACACAAGCTCGTTAGTGACATTAAGCGATGCCTTCCCTGTAACTACGCTTTATAATTTCCTGTGTGTATCATATTTTTCAAGCCCTCTTTTCTCATTATGTGTCCCTAGAAATGTCAGCTGTCTCTTTCTGTTTCTAAGTATGTTGCATTTTAATTCCATTTTCTCTGAAACATCGTCTTCGCTCACCAGTTCAGTCTACGGTATCCTCAATATCCTTCCCAAATTCACTCAAAGGAACTTCAAACGTTACTTTAACTCTCATTCGGGCTATAAGACCAACTCTGGCGAAATGACCAATTTCGGTCAAAAGTCTGATTTGGGCCGAAATTTAAATTCAGGCCGAAATTCCAATTCATGGCGAAAATTGCGTTCTTAAATCACAAACTCCGTGGAACTTGAATTGAGGAGTTCTTCAAATCAAAAACTCAGGTTCTTTGGCATTTGGAAGTAATAAAAAAAATTCCCAATTCGAAAATTTTGGAGACATTTTAAACTGAATTTAAAACAAAAATATTAAGTTGATAATTTTATGTGTTACTTTAAACTCAATGTAATTTTTAAAAAAAAATTTAAAAGCATTATTTTTTCCAGTTATTTAAAAAAAATTAACTTTATCGTCTCATCCGGATACAAATCCTAATGTTGGATGTTCAAGCACCAGATGAAGGGCAGTTGTCCATCCCGGGAACATCCTGATTCCAAAAGGTTATATGTCTATGTAAAGAAAGTGCATCCTGTGTTAGAGGTGTTTCAGATACGCTGACGGCAGATAGAATTTGCAATTTATTTAATTTGATTAGAATTAATAGGTTCGTTTTTCCCAGTGGCTTAGTATGTATGAATATATAAAATATACACAATCAAAGACGTTTTAAAAGAGTCACACACGGTCTGCCACATAGAAGATCTGAGATAGGAAACAGATGCTTGTGATGGAAATAAGTGAATGCATATAATTTATGAAGGTACTAAGATTTTCCAAGATTTTCCAAGAACATGCACCGAGTTGGGCAAATCAGTCGTGCTGCTAAGAAACAGACATGCACTGCCAAATTCATCGCATGCACATTGGATGATGGTAGGGTCAATCATCTAGCCAGCAATCCAGTAATTTCATGTGATATATTTGAGTGAGTATGTCTTCTTCCCAATAAATGCTTGGTTAGCAACAAAAATAAACATATTGATAGACTGTTCACAAATTACGATCAGTACTACGTTGGAAATAACATGCAGATTATGTCAGGAAACCTGCAGAAATCTCTTTAGTTTAACTCAAGTAAAGAAAACCCAGGAGCAAGCTGAAGAGAATTTACAAAATAGACAATTCCATATATAGATAAAGTTAGTTAATCACATCCACAGAGAACATCGCAAGTCTATATTTCCTTCCATCAGTAATCTTCATAAAACCTACCATAAAATGAAGGCTTGAGTCGTCTAGGGATAAACTTTGAATCTATCATGAAATATAAATATTATATTGAATTATTCGCGAGGAAAGTTGATTCAGTGTCGTCCTCCAAAAAATTTCTCGTCTGATACAATTTTAAAGCTACGATTAGCTCATACATTAAATACAGTTGTCACATCTGGTCTGCTGCTTTTTCTGTGCAATAAGAGATTTTTGACAAATTCCTAATAAGAATATGTAATGTTATCGTTTCTGACCTGGCATCACGGGGTCGTTCATTTTCACATGGCCGTAATATAGTTTTGTGATTTCAATGAACACACGTTGCCATTTTTTTATGTCAGAGGATAGTCGTTGTCACTTCCGTAATGGTTCTTGTAGTAATGACTTTGTAATCGCAGTAGCGGAATAAAAACCATATTTTAAATCAATTAATTTATAATATATATATATATATATTCGTCTATGGTCATGCGATCTATTTAATTCAATAATAGGATCGCCTGTGTTTGCTCATTGGCAATTTATATTCAGACACCGACACTCTACTCTTATATAACACATACGTTACCCTTTGCTTTTCTCTAAATCTTTTCATGGTAATTTTTCTGATGTATGTTTCTCTTTCATACCCTGATTTCAGGAATTTAAATGCAGTACTTGGATGAAAAATAGATCTCATCATTTTACACTTGTAATAGCTAGATGTAATCGTACGTTCTATGTTGACATTTTCTTCCTTTCGAACTTAGCGCTAATGAAACTCGCTTCCGACTTCTTATTTTCTAGTCAATATTGATCTTTAAGAAGTTTAAAAGGCAATGCCAATCGTTCTCTTCTGTCTTCTTAATCCTTAATATTTTATTGCCCTCTTTCCTTAATATGTTCTCAGATTCATTTGCTCAGAGTAAACCCTTGCGTCTTAGTTGTTTTATCGCCTATATTCATATTCATCATATGATTAGTTTTTATTGCACATCTAATCATCGCTTTTTAAAATAAAACTACATTGCTGAAGACAGAAGTTAGTCAAAATAATAGCTGTGTCAATTAAAAACCGTCCTTTGATACCCCGCTTGTTTGCGGGAACGAAGGTTCAAATTTGCCAGTTGTTTACTGATAGTAATTCAATCAGTGTTCTATATTAATCTCATTGATGAGTTATTTTAAAATGAATTGATGAACGAAAGAAATGACGCTTACCTATAGCTATATGAAAAAAAATCAAGTTTTTCACAAAGTCGCACTATACATAAAGTAGACTTATACACCAGTATATGCGGTAAGCGAGGTGCGTATGTATTTGGGATCCCTTGTATGTGAAAAAGATATATATTTTTTATATACCAGAACAACGTTAAGAAAATCTATGACAGAGTGGAAAATTTTTTTGTGTGTGACGCGTTTCGTTCTTTAGGACTTCATCGGACAAAAAAGTGATGTTTATGCTGATGTGACTACACATAGGCAGGAAATAGAGGGAATTTTTAATTTATGCCTTGTATATATTTTTGTTTGCATGTCTGTGTACATGTATATGCATGCGTATTTAAACACGCTCGCACATATTTGTTGTTTTTTTTTTATCCCTCTATTCAGTTAAATTATCAGTTCATCTATAAAATATTTGGAATTTTACTAAAAACGAATAGAGAAGCAGTTCTTAATTTCATAGACAAAACATTTCGAATGTAAAAAAGAAAACAAACATACTGATATTTTCCTATATATATATATATATATATATATATATAAATTCTTATACCAAACAATTCGAATGTAAAAAAAGTGTAGCAACATCCTCTTACTTTAAGAGACGATATAATGGGATGTATATTTTATAGAGCAAAACACATGGGATATAAAAACAAAACAGACGACTGTATTTTTTTAAAAATTTTATCAACGAAATCACATGGGCTGTATAAACAGAACAAGCAAATTATTTCAATTTCATTTTGCTTATTTTTATAGAAAAATGGTAGTGAATCACATCGCAGGGTAAAATAAACTACTTCACAAAAGTATTTGGTACAAGAATAATTCTTTATATATTATAAATATTTGGAGATGTTTTTTAATCATTTCACCCCAAGCCAGGGAATAAAGCCGCTAAGATCAAAGGGGTTACAAAACATAAGAGAATATGAGAAAACAAAACACTATAAATGAGAGTGAACAGCAAAAAATCTAGAATTAAGAAGCCAGAAGATATCGATTGATATTACATTTAGATTTTTGAAGATCAAAGTTGACTGGGAAGGAAGAAACCAGAACAAATTTTTACAAGCGAGAAGTGCGACAGAAGAAGCTCTTAGCATAGAACTTACGGTTGCATTTAGCCATACCAGTTGGATAATGATGAAGGCTTGCCGCCAAACAATACAGCGCATATATTCATAAAATCTACCATGAAAGTACTTATAGAAAAGTGATATGTCCCGGAAAGGGATATATTTGAACGAAGTAGCTAAGTGGTTTTGGCTACTACAACCAAGTAGAATACCTTAGCAGTAATCGACTGGTACGCGTTGTAGTCGCAGGTAAGAAGTGTAGATCAATGGCATAGTCCAATGGGCGTCATTATAGACTTAGCTCTCAGACTAAGGCTCTGACTCTCCTACACGTCCGTCTGTATTTATGACGGACACCAGCCAATCATATTCCAGTGAGGCGGAACACAAGTGTATGCATATTCCATTATATCAAAAAGTTCCAGGAAATGTACGTTAATTTGATGGGAAAGTGACTGAAGCCGAGATGCCAGTGCAGTAATAAGATAAAAAAATATCTCTAAATATATAGCAGCTGCATCAGGCAAGACGTGGCATCAGTATTCAAAGCAAGAACAAATGTTACACGTATAAATATGAAAGATAAATTCCGGCGTGAAAAATTGTGTAACCCTACACATGAACCAAATTTCCTAGCTGGAGACCTATCAATTGATAAACTGTTAAATTCATGCCAACGGAAATCTCAATGACAGCACAATGAAGGCGCCACCTATTGGCGGTTAGCATCAGCCATAGTGAAGGAAGGTAAAAATGGTTCTCTCATATGATTAAAAAAGATCAGTTTTGTTTTGCACGCGTTAAAAAGAAAAATAGATTCATTGTCCCAGTTAAATGCAGACTTTGACATCAGCTGCTAATTTGACCTTATGAACCCACTAGAATACTATTAATTGGTTTATCCTTCAACGGTATTAGGTAAAAATATAGAACAAAAAACCTTATCTGAATAAAGTATTTTAATTGGTTTCTAAATATATATATATATAAAACGATATATATATA
Organism: Acanthosepion pharaonis; assembly: GCA_903632075.3. Taxonomy (NCBI): domain Eukaryota; kingdom Metazoa; phylum Mollusca; class Cephalopoda; order Sepiida; family Sepiidae; genus Acanthosepion; species Acanthosepion pharaonis. The sequence continues at coordinate 1,372,968 of CAHIKZ030005584.1, forward strand.
TATACACACACACACACACACACACACACACACACACACACACACACACACAGAGCAGAGTGAAAAAGAGAAAGTTATTTAATGAAGTTTTTTGGTAATCCGTATAGATAATTCCAATGTGGATGTAATCCCGAGAGCTCAATTTAAAAACATAGCAAATATGATTTTTATTAAGAAAGAGACAATTTAAAGGCTTCATAGGATTATAATTTATTTCCCGAAGACCGGGATTTTGGTTCGAATTCTTCAGATCTCCCTTTTCAAAAAAAATAATAATAATAATAATAATAATATATATATATATATATATATATATATATATATATATATATATATATATATATATAATGTATTTAGGGAAAAATCGTTTATTCATATATGTTTCATTAATGACGACAAATTGTGTTCGAACAAGTATTTTCTTTTCTGAAAACTATACAAATATTCTAAAATACCCAAAAGCTCTTGGAATGATAGAACATTTAAACAGTTTCTACACACAAACACACACACACACACACATATATATATATATATATATATATATATATATATATATATATATATATATATATATATGTGTGTGTGTGTGTGTGTAAAACGCTATATAATTGCGTTGCCTGAAATTCCGTATTTTCTAAACTTATATCAGATAACTTCCAAACATAAAACTTTTTACATTAAATATAAGTGAATTTTGACAGTTTATGCTTAATAAGAATAAAAAAAAAAACATGTATAAAACATCAGCTAGCCCAAGTGAGTTTTAACTTGCTAGAAAAATCATTAGCAAATTGAAGAGCGCACTCACAGATATATACATAGTGTATATATGAATATATATATGTAAAGAAATTAGCTCATTAAATTAAGAAGCTGTGGATTGAGCTCTATGGTGAACGCAAAGTACGGTTACCGATACATTTGGGGATTAAGGTTGTTGTCAAAATTTAATACGTTGTAAATGATTTATAGCTCATTTAGTAAATCTGCTGAGTTGCTAATTTAAACAGCTTGCAGAAACATTGAGCGGGTATGGGAGGTGAGAAGGACCCGTTGCAAATAAATATTATATTCTTACTAATAACTTCTCACGTAATTCTATCATTACTAGCTGCAAACATTTTAAATTAATTTCTTATATATTTAAGTGTCTCTGTAAACATAAATGTATATTGTCATTAGCAAGAAAAAGAGAATTGGAGATATATGCATCAAGCAGGTGCAGGCGTGTAGATATTTTGGATGCATTTTAACGGCGGATAGAAAATCCGACAACGAGATTGGAACACGTATTGGACAAGCGAAAGAAGCATGAGAAAATCTAAGGAAAATCCTGAGAAACGGGAAAATGTGTTGAAACAACGAAAAAAGTGAGGGATTGCTATGTGGTACCCATCCACTCATATGGCAGTGCACGCTGGAGAATCTTGGATGAGGAAAACAAAAAGGCTATCGGAAAGGTTGTTCAGCTGAAGGAGACTGAACATTCCATGTATTACATGTAAGCAACATGAAAGCCTTAACAAAAATGGCAACAAAATGAACCTTTATATTCAAAATCAGAATCAGAATCAGCTGGAATTTCTTGGACATACCGAGCTTAACAGCAAAACTGTCCAAATTGATTCCCAGCAAAATTGTCTAATTGTTAGATTAAGTTCTGAACCGTTGTATCTTAGAAATGATTAAAGATATCTTACTGGAATTTTCCAAGGTTTTTAAAACGCTATTGGTCTCTACGTTGAGCAAAAGAACTTATAATTACTCTTCAAGCTTAGCAGAAGAATCGTGATGAAATCGATCATTAACGAAAATAGCTTGGTCAGCATTAATTAATCATAGCTAAGGGTCGAAGGGCCCATGAAGGATTGAAATAAATTTCATATATATATATATATATATATATATATATATATATATATATATATATTATTCCAAGATCAATTTTCAACTTATTCGAAATGATCTTCGACCTTTCTAACCATCTAACTTTCTGTCCTGGAGTAACAAATTGCCTCACAGGTTTCACTTACGATTTACATTTTAAAGTCCTTTTTCACTGCGCTTTGGACTGTCATAGCTGAAACTCCTCTCAAACGTTTTATGAATTGAGTTTGATCTTTTCTAATTGATCTCTTTATCTCGAAGTTGAAATGATGATCCCTCTTCTCTGTTGGGATCTCATGATCCAGATTTTCTCTTTTCTGTTACCTCTTTTTTAAACTTATTTACTGTTCTCTTGATGGTTCCTGAAGGGAATTTGAAGTTTGAATCCAGAATATGGATGTTGCTTCCATTACTGAAGGATTGAATTATCATTTTCCTCTCGCCATTGCTTATTCGGGGAGAAACTGGTTCTGATACAAAAAAAAACAAAACGTTTTAACCTGTTTTATCTCTAGCTGAATATCTCAATGGGATTTTCAGTTATTCTTACGACAAATGGTATCAAGATGGCTAAACCTCCTACCAGAAAACCTGGAAAAGCAAACCTTAATTAGTATAGTATCTCTTTAGATATTAAACATTTTGTAATATGGATAATTATGCTGATTTGGACAATTTTCTTATTTAAAAGGTATAATGTGAAAGAAGAGCTTAGAAAAATATGACCTTCACATGGCATATTGAGGACAAATGAGATAAGTAAAGACACCGAGGCGCTTACCTAACGAACCTGTATGAATGGATGGTAGAACAGTGGGTATCAATGGGAGAAAATCTGGACGGCAACACACGAAAAAGAAAGTTGTGGAGAGCTATGATCCTAATATTCTGTAGAGACGCGGCACACAGGAAAAGAGACACGTGTATGCCAATTTATGTGCAGATTTGTGCATAGCACATCATCGTAGATAGATATATAGATAGATAGCAAAAATGAGAAAAAATATGAACAGACTTATGTAAATGATTAGATAAGCCATTTCATGGAGAGATATAAGTAAATAGACAAGTGTATATATATATATATATTTTAGAAAAACCATGCTCAGTGTAAACTTTATTAGACTGGCAATGATATATATATATATATATATATATATATATATATATATATATATATATATATATATATATATATATATATATATATATATATATATATATATATATATATATATATATATATATATATATATATATATATATATATATAGATAGATATATATATATATATATATATATATATATATATATATATATATGTGCGCGTGTGTGTGTGTGTGAGTGTAACCATAAGGGAAATACAGGCAGGCATACGAGCGAGCGGTCGTATACAAATACATATAAATACTATTTTTTTTTTAGAAAAAAACATGCTATGTGTGTGTGTGTGTGTATTTAAATAAAAAGAAAGAACAGTAAGATATATAATCCGGTGTTCTTATAGATATTTTTATTTTTACAAAATAGTGCTCAATGTAAATTTACACAATTTAATATTATAAATTAATTGATTTAAAATTTTTTTTCTGCTACACAGTTCTAACCATGTTTCAAAATGGAAGCTAAAAGCCAGGAATTTAATTTTTGCAATTAAATTAAAGACATTAGTTCCATTTCATCCTCAAGCGAATTTTTTATTGCAAAAAGCATATATATATATATATATATATATATATATATATATATTTCTTATTAGCAGTCTAATAGACGCAAGCTGTGACTTGATTTTGAGCATTGCTATCGCTATATCCATCCTCAAATATGAGTATCCTTGATATTTCTTTTTTATTATTCCTGATAGAGTCTTGCATTCTTTTGCGCAGATGTAAGAACGTCAGGCGTCTTTTGCAGCAGCTGAAATACATATAGGCAGAATGCACAATGTGTGGCGTATTGATATTTTTTAGGTCTACTCTACTCATATATATGCTATCACAATTATTGCACCTTAGATCAAATTCTGTGGTGACATTTTCAGCGGAATTAACATCAAGACCCTTACGAAGAATCTTTTGATCTTTTCATGCACATCAAAATTCTATTGAAATTCTCTCATACGCTTTACTCCAGGATGAAAGACATAGGGCTAGGTTTTCTCAGTCAGTTTTATATGATGTTGTCCTTCAGTGTGTTCATGAATCAATCTTTTAATTCACTTATTCTGGTCTTTTTCCTTCAGCCAACTCTCGGTATAAAGCTGCTTAGGGATCCTATCGTCCTTCATCCTGACTATAAAACCCCTCCATCTAAACAGACACTGGAATCCTCAGACAATCAATAGTTATTCAACGACGAGCCGTTTGGATGACTTCTTTGAAATAGCAAGGGCTGAATATGCTGATGCTGTTAGGACTTGGAAGTCGCTTAGCCGAATTCCACTTCATGTCGGGTTTCTTATAATCACCTGCCCGCAAATAGCTTTGGAAAAGGTAAGAATACACAGCTAAGTGTTAATTCGTAGGAAATTTATCAGTGAATCATTATTATCACCCACAAATGTCTTCCAACCTAAAAATATTTTCTGGCGAAAAATACCCTGGAAAAGTTTGATACATCGTAAAAATCAATGAAACCGGTTCTGAAGAAATTCTATACAGTTATGCTGAATGCATTTAAGGATATCAACGTCACTCATATATTTGACACAATACATCCAGTATACAGGATGATGGAAAAGTAACTCCCTATTTTAAAATACTTATATTAACTTTAATTGCACAAGAAATAAATATCAGAGGAAAGCGTTCATCATGAGGTTTAATTTAAAATTCGATATTGGCACTATATTTAGTTATTAGCTTCTCGATCCGCCAAGTAATCACGCCAACTGATTTCACCAAGAACTCTTGTGGTATGGAAGAAAACGTCTTGTATTCGCCCTTCAAGTTCTTCAAAAATCATGGTTTGTTCTTGCAGACTTGCTCATTTAAGCAAGTCTAAATCAGATTCAAATTGTTTTAAGTCAGAATTCCTGGCTAGCCACCCATACTTAAATAGGGGAGGTAACTTTAAATCATCCTGTATAGTTCGGACATTGTACCGAAATATCTCTAACACTTTCCTCTTGCCGATAGAGCCTCACGTCCTAACAGGGAGTATATCATTGCCAAACATTGAACACAAAACACGAGTACTGTAAAAATTCAAATTCAACCGAAGTGAATTCCCTTGCTAAGACCATAGACATCCATCCAGTTTTCAAAAAAAACAAAACATTACATTTTTTTTTTTAACGTAGGGAATTTAAATCAACTGATACTTAGAGTAGTGTGTAAATGAGCAAATTTATTTACAGTCATTTTTCTTTAGTTTTTTCTTTCTTTTTCCTCTGGTTTTCTCTTTTTCTTTTTATTTTGTTTTCTTTCTTTCTACGTTTCTTTCTTTTAGAGATTTTTAAAATTTCTTCCTCGTTCTTTCATTTCTGATTCTTTTTCTCTTCCGCCTTTATCTTATTCTTTCGTTTTTAACATTGTATCAATTTTTCCCTGTCTCTTTCTTATTTTGCCAGTTTGACATTTGGCAAGTATGGAGACACGTGCACGCAATAAGTTTTTTTAGCAACCTTCACTATTTATTGTATTTTAAAAATGATGATTAGAATTCTAAAAAAAAAAAAACGTATGAAAGTGAATTTATGAATTTTCTGTGTATTTGGAAATTGGAAACACAATAATAAGTACTATTTATTTAATTAGATTGTTTATTTCGAATTGATTCGAACTTTATAAAATGGTAAATAATAAGGTTTTTCCTTATAGTTAATTCTTATAGTTTAATAATTTAATTTCTGACGATAAACATAAATGTTTTGTTCAGTTTAGGCTTTACCTAAAGTTAATAATATCGGCGGTAAATTTCAAGCACCTCGTTAGACCTAATGCAATGCGTGGCTATTTAGAGCAATCTATAAGATGCCGCAGGTCACTATAGGAGTTATCAAATAGATCAAACTTTTATGCGTACAGGGAAGAGTTTGTTAATGTTCCCAAAAGTTTTATTTTCATACCGAAACATCTTCAACAATATTTGTTGTGAGGAAAATTTAAAGGCTATCAAGAAGATCATAGTAAAATTTAACATTGTTATATCCGTTTGCTTTACACTGTCTACTACTGTATCAGAGAGCTTAACACTACTCTAAGTGCTTTCATTTCTTCATGTGAACCTCTAAGAACAGAGAAAAAACATACAAGAAGATCTACGCTTCTATACAGTGATTCTATACACAATATCAAAGGCCTTTGTAATATAAAGAAATACTTCAGAAAGATAAAAACATCTCAAACATCATAGGAGATGCAAACAAGGGGTGAAGCAGATGCAGATGCGTTTTGAGCATGTCCCAGCGAGCTTTTCAATACAACAGTGGCAGTGACCAAGGATCCCAATAACAAAGGCCTTTGTAAGATCAAGGAAAACTTCATAAAGAGCATCTCAAATATCACAGGAGATGAAAGCAAGTAGAAAATTAGATGCAGCAAGGTAGAAATAATAAAGGGCTGCAGAGGATGGCAGTCAGATTTTATCAACAAGAGAATCAGATGCTGCAAACTATAGAAGAGCAAGATCTTTGGAAACACCTGATGAAAGATATGTTAGACAGGTTAGTGATATCCACAATCATGCTAACAGTAGTACGGATTAGTTTCAAGCCTGTCCAAGCTAGCTTTTCAATACAAATGTGACAGTGATTATTCAAATCATCCAACGATGTCTATTAGATCAATGATTATTCGTTGTATGCGTTGTAAATCTCACAGATTTAAGGATGAAGCAGTTGGGATATGTTGTAAGAAAAGAGAAATACACCTAGAAGATCTACCCATTCCTCCAGAGCCATTTCCATCAATTCTGGATGGGAACTCACCTGAATCAAAATACTACAATCAGCATATCAGAAACCAAAATAACTGTGTTGCAATGGTCTCATTTGAAGTCAACGGTGATATCTTACCAGAGTGGAAAATAACATGAAGAATTCAGGAAGAATAGTGTAAAAGGAGCTAGCAGTCAAAAAATGAAATAAATATCAGGATTCTACCTCAGATCCCAAATGCGTCACAAATGACGAAATCATTTAAAGACGCTACCGAAAACGACCTTCACAAATGACAATACCGATAACTTCTAATGACAATACAAAATTCTTAATCCTACGATCTAACTCTTAATTCTACATTTCTACAATACTTGTTAATAAATTAATGATATAATGGAATATGCATACACCTGTGCTCCCCCCCTCACTGGAATATGATTGGCCGGTGTCCGTCATAAATACCGACGGACGTGTAGGTAAGACAGAGTGTAAGTCTATGACGACGTCCATTGGACTACGCCATTGGCTATCCTATTGGTCTACACCTATTACCTTGCGACTACGACGAATACAGGCCCATTACTGCTACCGTGTACTACTTGGTTACAGTAGCCAAACCCACTTAGCTAATTCGATCAAAGATATCCCTTTCCGGGACATATCAATTAATTGTCCCTGATACGAGTATCTTTACCACTACGTTCAAGGCAATCGGAGATATAATTATGAAGAAAAAGAAATCCATCACCAACTCAGATTCCGCTACTTAACAAATAAATTGATTACAATGTAAAAGAAATTTTTCGGAGAGACATCACGAAATGTAACATAATGTAATATGAGTTCATGCAAGAGCGTTTGATAAGTTACGTCACAAAGATCTATTGGAACTTGTAATTACTTTGACTGAGGAGGAAATATGTGACAGCGAAATCCATAATCGCACTGGATTAGACAATGATGGCTTCCAAAAAAGCCGAGAAAAGTATTAAACAACAGGGATATATCATTAGAAACAAAGATAAGAGTAATGAATTTTTTATGTAATATCAGTCTTTCTGTAGGCTATTGAATGCTGGACAATCTTATCATGGATGAAAAGACATTAAGCAACAAATTGTTGTTCAACAGAAGAATATTGATGATACCGTAGACTGAACTCAATTCAAGTTCCTCGGAGTTTGTGATTTTAAGAACGCAATTTTCGCCCTTAATTGAAATTTCGGCCTGAATTGAAATTTCAGCCCACAAAAGAGTTTCGGTCTAAATCAGACTTTCGGCCCAAATTTGTCTTTTCGCCAGAGTTAGTCTTATAGCCCGAATCAGAATTAAAGTGAGCTTTGAGTGAATTTGGGAAGGATATTGAGAATACCGTAGACTGAACTGGTGAGCGAAAACGATGTTTCAGAGAAAATGGAAATAAAATGATACATACTTAGAATCAGAAAGAGAAAGCTGTCATTTCTAGAGACACACAATGAGGAATGAGGGCTTGGAAATTTTGACACACACAGGAAATTATTAAGAGTAGTTACAGGGATGGTATCGCATAATGTAGCTTACGAGCTTGTGTAAATGAATGACATATCAGTGATTAGGAGATTATCAAAAAGGCAAAATTTACTAAGAGCTAGAAAGGAAAGAAAATTGTGGAGAGCCATGATCAATCATGCTCTGAAAGGACACGGCTAATTGAAGAAGAAGAAGAAATAATGTACGAAGAAAAATTATTTCAGATCAGGTTATTTATTTTACTGTATTTATTTTTATTTTCAGCGGGATTTTCTGCATTTATATTTATTTTTACACCTATTCTGAAAATTCTCTTCTTTTTCTTTTACTTATCGTTAACATTGCAATGACGTTCAAAGACATACCTCCATGTTGGTTTCACTGAGATAAGAAAAGAAGAGCACGTGGTGTTTGGTCGAACGAGAGGTATTGGAGTGATTTTTTTTTTCTTTTCCCTTACTTGACAAAATGTTCCATTCCTATTTTTAGAATCCCAAGACAAAGAGAAGGGGCAGTGATACTAACCATTTACTACGAAAGGGAGTAAAAAAAAATCACACTGCGACTGTTACAATCGAGTTCAGTTATGCCAGCAGGAATGTTTGAAATAAAAAAAAAACAACCTCATATTGAGTTGAAAATCTCAAAAGGAAAGAATGGAAATGGAATAAATAGAAACAAAAAAGGGGGAGAGATTCACTTTAATTAGAAACAAAAACAACTTGAAAAATGGAATAAAAGTAGTAGTAGAATTCAAATAAAAGGAAAAGAAAAGGAAAAAGAAAGAAAAAAAAAAAAAACGAAAAAAAAAAAAAAGAAAAAAAAAAAAAACAAAACATTCTAATACCTCTCTTTCGACCAAACATCGCGTGCTTTGCTGTTCTTATTCCAGTGAAACCAAATTGAAGATATGTCTTTGAACCTCATCCTAAGTCATTTTCTGTAAAAAAAATTGCTCTCTTTTTTTTTCCCCCTATTTCTTTTCTCTTTTTTCCCTATTTCTTTTCTCTTATTCTTTGGTCTTTGTTTGATTGCTGGTACTATTTTTTTTACAGTGTTTTTTTTTTTACTTCTTTTCGTAGTAAATGTTTAGTATTACTTTCCTTTCTCTCGGTTTTGGGATTCTAAAAATAGGAATGGAAGATTTTGTCAAGTAACGAAAAGAAAAAAATCACTCTAATACTTCTCTTTGGACCAAATACCGCCTACTCTTCTGTTCATATACCAGTGAAAGCAAATTGGAGATATGTCTTTGAACCTAAGTCATTCTCTGTAAAAAATTTTGCTCTATTTTATTTTCCTTCCTCTTTCTTTTCGTTTGTCTTCTGTTTTATGTGATTGCTGCTACTAATTTATTTAGTTTTCCAAGTTGTTTTTTTTTTCTAATTGAAGCGAATTTTATGTCCTACCCCGCTTTTTTTGTTTTTCTTTTAATAATGGGCAATGGGAGTTATATTAAGTTAAAACTTAAAACCTAATTACTTTTTAATTCTTTTTCTTTATTCACCAACCTTATCCGTAAGTATTCCAGTCGAAACGTCGGCGACTAAAACGACCATCCCACTCCAAGTTACGAGTGAGGCGGCTCGTTTGCAATCCAGTAGGACGAAAAACAAGACCTAACAAAATGCAGCGGAACACTCTGAGTCAACGGCCAGCTAACTAGAGGTGGTGTCTCCATAAACCATCATGGCGAAAGCAAGGTGAACCACTCCACTACCAATCTCAAGACAAACTATGGTCAATAACTCAAACAATACGAAACTTAACTGCATGAAAGAGGTTAAGTCTATGAGAATTAGCTTTTCGACCGGTAAGAACTGACATGCGCAACAAGTCTCATCTGACCGTCATCCAGCGACTGCAGCATAAACGTTGTAAAGTGGGATACAATTCCTCGGAACATATCCCTCGCCCGGAAAGAAACGGCATAAGAGACAGGTGTCACTAGACCTTTATAGTGCGACTGCTCGCATCAAACACAAAATAACTCTCTGGACACGGAACGTATGGACATTTAACTAATGCAGCCATCTTTTCACTTCTTAGTCGTTTTTAAATACCTGCCATCTTTTTTTTTATCTTCCCCTTTGTAAGATCACTTCCCGTAGAAAATTCCTTCTTTTTATGTCCCGTGTCCTTTCACGACGTAGGCGATCATAGCTCTCCACTTCTCCCTGTCCTTTGGACTTCTCAATAAGTTTCGTCCTTCTGTCAACTGTCCGACTCCAAGTTCTTCCGATTGAGGCAACTCGTTTGCAAGCCATTAGGACGAAAAACAAGACATAACAAAGGGCGGAGGAACTCTCTGAGTCAACGGCCAGATAGCTAGAGGTAGTGTCTCAATAAATCACCATGGAGAAGGTAGCGGGAAACCACTCCACGATCAATCCCAAGACAAATCATGGCTAACGACTCAGATTATACGAAACCTAACGGCATGAAGGGGGTTAAGTCTATGAGAATTAGCTCCTCGCCCGGTAAGGATCGACATGCAAAACAGTTCTCCCCTGACCGTCATCCAGCGACTGCAGCATAAACAGTGTAAAGTGGGATAAAATTCCTCGGAACATATCCCTTGGCCGGAAAGGAACGACATAAGCGACAGGTTTCACTGGACCGTTATAGTGCGACTGCTCGCATCAAACACAAAATAACTCTTTGGACACGGAATTTGTAGACATTTAACTACTGCAGCTCGTGTGATAATATTAAACAAGAGATGAATAGACTGAACCTCAACATTCTAGGTGTATATGAAACCAGATGGGCGAACAACGGTCATTTGTCAGCGACAAACACAGGATATTTTATGCAGGCATTGAGAGAGAATGATAAAGGAATAGGACTCATACTAGATAGCACATCTAAGAAATGCGTTTTAGGATACGACCAACAATTCGAAAGAATTCTGGTAGTGAAGTTAAAAGTGGAGCCGTTCAACGTGGTTATTATAGGTGTACGCACCGACGGCACAGAGCAAGGAGAAGGATATCGGCTCTTTCTACTTCATGCTGGACATTGCCAAGGCTCTCTGCAAATAACAAGAAGTCAACATTATCATGGGAGACCAAAACGGCAAAGTAGGCAAAGAAAGGGCAGGGGATACAGCAGGAAAATTCAGACTAGGGACGAGCAACGAATGCGGAAAAAATGGATCAAATGATGCACAAACAATGAAAAGGTAATAGCCAACACATGGCTCCAAGAATATCCGAGATGACTATGGACATGGAGGAGCCCAGGAGAAATTAAAACCAAATTGATTATATCGGCATCAACAAAAGATTCAGGAATGCAATGATTCGATGCAAAACCTACCCAAGTATCAACTGCCTACGGAAACGATCATCCACCTCTTATATGTAAACGAAGAGTGAAACTTGAAATTTAAAAAGCCTAACACCGCACCCAAACTACAATACAACAAACTCCCGAGAGACACTAACCTAAAAGAAAAATATATGGACACTGTCAAGAGAACATGAAAAGCACACAATGGAAACTCGATATGGGACACACTAAAAGACGCTTTAGTGACATCAGCAAACGATGACATCCAGAAGGAGAGAGGACGAAAAATAGAAAACGACTGGATGACAGATAAGCTCTCAATATGATGAAACGGAGACAGATAACTTTGCCAAGATACGGAACGGAGTACAGAAAATTACACAATGAAATAAGGACCAAATGCAGACAAGCTAAAGAAGATCGGCTAAACAAAAACTGTGCAGAAATCGAAAGATTGGGGACTACCAACAAAAGAGACATGCACAAACAAGTAAGACAACTAACAGGAGAGAAGACATGCTCAACAGGCTGACTAAAATCAAAAGATGGAATGCTCATATTAGCGAAGGAAAAACAAATATTCTTCAACGCAGAAACGAGTAAATTTTAGACCTCTTCCCCGACGAAAGGGAACAACCAGCAATGCACAGTTTCATCGACGGACCTAGAATTCTGAAAACCGAAGTAAAAGCCGCGCTGGACAAATTGAACAGAAACAAGGCAGCTGGGCCTGACGGAATTGTAAGGGAAACGCTAGCAGCCTTAGATGATTTTGGCATAAACAAGATTACCGAAATAACAAATTAAATCTACAACAGCAAGGTTTAAGATAGATAGAAAATAATATTTATTAAGAGCTACAAAGGACAGAAAATTGTAGCGAGCCATGATCACTAACTTTCAAGAGTAGAATCTGCGTATTTAGGACTATCATGCAAATAATAATATAATAATAATAATAATAATAATAATAAATTCATTTTCTCATGATGAAAGGTTTTCAGGTGTTATGTGCGAATTTTATGACCCTACCTACGGAAAGGAAAGGATCTTGCTCTTTCCAAATTCCAACGAGATTGTTGGGACGTATTTTCAGTAGCCCTATTCATGGTAATAAATGATTCAGCCATCCCAACTCAACACGCGCATTCTGGTTAAGAGAGACTAGATCGGACATTCTGGTTAAGCAGAATTACTGGAAAAATTACAGAAAAACATCAAATTGTGTTAGAATCCATGTCTGGCAAAAGAGCTTTATAGAAACAGCAAGTATTTTGACTCAGAATATCTGTCTTACTTTTTTTCCAAAATAGACATACGACTTTTTAAAATCATCTACAGAAAAAAAAATACAGATAAATACAAATTTGTACATTCGAAAACGCTGAAAAGAAGTTGGGAATGGTGTGACACCATCTGCAAATTTACAAGTGGATGAATTACAACAACGTGAATTTAGATACACCGCAAAAACTACTTGTCTGTGATGGACCTGCCAAAACGCCTGACCTTTACGGAACCGTAAGAAGAAAGACGAAAACTCATTACTAAAATAGAGAACAAAAGTATATGTAAGATGTTTTGATTTACTGTCAAATGTAATGCTCTGGATTCCTTTGGTTTTTGTCGGTATAGCCGTGCGGTAAGTGTGTGTGCACGTAGTCTAGGCAGCGTACGGCCTCCATATAGCATCGACACTCTAGAAGAAGGTAAACACTGCATTCAACCCACCTTCTGTCATGTAGGTCTTGCCCCTTTAACATCTGAGAAGAGGGACGGGCTAACCTCAGCATCCCCGGTGCAAAAGAAACCGATAAGCAATTGCCCTCTTCTACCTTGAATGTCACCATAAACATCAATTGTGAGATGTAGGGGAGTGGTGACCACATCGGCGGCGCAAAATACGCTAACTGAATAAAGGAATGGATGTTAAAATGAATGGAAGAATATTTTTGTTGAATCTTTTATATTTTAAATCATTTCACCCCCAAGTAAGGCAAGAAAACCAAGAGGATGCAAGGAATTATTGAATATTAGAAAATATGAGAAAACCTACTATTAAGGAGAGAGGAAAAATAAAAGAACAAAAATTAAGAAGATTGGAGATGGCGATTAACATTGCATTTCAATTTCTGAAGATCAATTTTGACTGGAATTCTCGTTGGAATTTGGAAAGAGCAAGATCTTTTCCTTTCCGTAAGTAGGGTCAAAAAATTCGTACATAACACCTGAAACCCTTTCATCATGGGAAAATGAATTTATTATTATTATTATTATTATTATTATTATTACTGTTATTATTATTATTATTTTATTAATTGATTTTGTTTCATTTTCCCGGAGATCTTAACTCTAATGTATACGATTAGCTGTGGAATTCGTACAGTTAATTTATGAACACTAGGTATTTAATCGGAATATGTAATTCTTGTAAAACGGCAAGTAAAAACTAAGTGTTGTGCTTGTTTTCCTGATCTGCTATGATAAAGCATAATATTAGCAGTTTCCTCATGAAGAGGTTCGGGATTTCATCATTTGGTTGAAATTTATAAAATTCTTTTGTTATTTTTATTGTTACAGGAGAATAGGCTCTCTAAGTCTAGTAAATGTTCTATCTCTTTCTAGTACCGATAATGTTTTTCTTTCTATGATTTTCTTGGGAGTATTGTGACTCAGTCAGTTAGTCAGTTATATGTAATGCGTGATACGCGCTTAGGCGATCATATATCTTTCGATAGATGACTGACAAGGCAGATTTTTTTTCAACAGTAGCTTGCCAATTCTTTCTGCGGTAGATCAGTTGCCATCCAAGGTAGAGCAGTTGCCATATAGAACCCGGTCTGTCCAGTTAGTCACCCTTAGCTGGGCGGAGAAAAAGAGGATTCATATCTTTCCCAAGGATATTAGCACGTAAGTGAATGTAATGAATTCCACTGGAATTCGAACCCGACACTACGATTTCTCTATCCCAGTTGCTATCCATTACTCAACACAATAATATCTTATTTTTAAGAGTTACATACTAACCATTTTAGTTGTTGTTACCTTTGAATGTCCTCAAGTCAGACGTGTCGGTACTCTTTTTTGTTTATGTTTCTGTGGTGAAAATCCACGAGTTTCGAAGAAGACTAATGGCTCTCGTTAAGAGCTACATGATTTATTACCTAGAAGCCAGATTGAGAAACCTTAACTTTTAAAGTCGAAATACTAAAATGTTGAACGTATAGTTAAGAAAACAAATATAACATCGAACAGCTTGTAGGTATCCGTTTATCTTGCTAGAGAAAACAAAAAACAAAAAACGAGCAGCACCACTTGGTTAAAATTCAATCCATTGGTGGTGAAGTTGGAGAGACGGCACCAGGGCGCAAGCCTGAGAGATTGTATATGGGGATCGTGTGTTGCCCTGACTACATGGCCGGGTTCTCGATCGTACCGGCAAGATACAAATGGATACAGGCCATTGCATTGGGGAACTGCTTAGCTGCAAGAGTTGGCGGAAATTTGCCAGTGTTGACTACCAAATGCATTCGGGGATCCACTCGGGCGTTTCTATCTGGATTTAATTCCTTGTTTTTGATATGATCACAAAGCAGCGGAAGTTTAAAATCAGGGTTTTTCCTTTCTTTAGATTTAAGCCTTCGTCCATTTTCCGGTTTGGAGTTGGACTTAGTTGACCGCAGTTATTTGAGACGCATGCCAAGGTAGCATTTTATGGACAGTGGGAAAATGCCCCTACTATCACCCACGGCTATGACAACCTTAGGAACATATATAATGTACGTATTTTTATGAATAATAAAGATTAGAACCCCCTGTTTTGTTACTCGCCTCTTTGAGAGGTTCGTTTCTGTTTACTGGGACTATAAAAGGACACTATACACGAACTTTTTATTCTCAGTCGAATAAAAATATTCTTAAAGAGTACTTTTGTCTTACACGTATATAAACATTACGTATTTCAGAAATTCAAACAACGTAACGTATTTTAAGTATATAAAACATTAGTTAAAAACAAACTAGAAAGCAAGTCAAATCACAAAATACTATGTGAATAAAGAAACACAATTAATGAAAAGTTTGTTAATTTTTAAAAAAGCTAGCAGAAATAAAAAATGGAAATATAAATCGGAATTTAGCCCCGAAATACATGATTTAACATACAATAAAATAAGTTCTATTTACAGTACTAACAGCTAAACAATCTATACCTATTATTCTGAAAATGTGAATGTATGTATGTGTGTATGTGATCGGATGTTGTTTATGCATTTTCACAGTTTTCATCCGATTTTGATGATTTTTTTGTTTGATAGATAATTCTTCAGTGCCGGTTTTGAGTCCAAATTGCTGTCGACAATGACTCTCCACTACTTCCTGTCCATTATAATTCTCAGCAACGTTTTAACATTTACTATCAGTTTTTATGTATATATATATATATATATATATATATATATATATATATATATATATATATATTACATAAAACTATAATAAAAATAGTTTAAATTATTACAATAATATTATTTATTATACAGTTCCCTTTTCAGGGCCACACCCCATTCAAATTGTAACCCCCCCTCATTTGGAGATGTGATTCAGTTGTCCCCAAATGTTGTTACTAATATTGATTTTCGGGTGGGCTGAGTTTAAGTTAAACTGCTTCAAGTGAACGTCAAAATTCCCAGTAATGAAAGACCCAGTCAAAGATTGGTTATACTGTTAGTCAATTGATAAAAATGAACGAAAGTAGTAAATGCAGAGTCTGTCCATATTTCTGAGATAAGGTATTATGTACACTATTTACATTATTCGGACTATTGTCCTCATCTTTGTTGCCATATTTATTACAATGTTTCGGCCTTTCAGTATCTGTCTATATTTCTGAGATGAGGTATTATGTACACTATTTACATTATTCGGACTATTGTCCTCATCTTTGTTGCCATATTTATTACAACGTTTCCGCCTTTCAGTATCTGTCTATATTTCTGAGATGAGGTATTATGTACATTATTTACATTATTCGGACTATTGTCCTCATCTTTGTCGCCATTTGGGCACAGTGGATAAAGGCGTTGGTTAGATCCAGTGACAGACCCAAAGAAGGTGAGTTCAATACCTGGTTAAGGCAGTGGAGAACTTTCAGAGGGAAAATTAGCAGGAGATAACTGATAACTGACATCCATCAAACATGGCGTGGAACTAGAACAGTCTACCCAGTGATCGAAATAAAGGGTTCAGTTCGAAATTCCAACCACCTGAAGAAGGCCGGAGCGTACAACAGCCGAAACGTTGTGACAAATATGGCGACAAAGATGAGGACAATAGTCCGACTAATGTAAATACAGTAGTAAATGCAGTGTTTATAAATAAAACTTTAGGTAAACAAAAGCAAAAGTAAAAGACAACGATCTTCAGGTTAGTTGGATAAAAAAACAAATAAATACTAATACAGAAAACCCCGGTATCTCGAAAAAAGTTGAAAGAAATAATAATAAACATTGCATATATAACTCCGCATAAATCTAATATATATATATATATGTCAGTTCCATCTTGGTTCCATAACATCGTGCATGACATTTTAATGGAATGAATATTATGTTTATTATGTTTATCTCTATATGTATCATTGTGTATGTTTATGGGATGCGCTATGTATTTATTCTTGTATTTATTTATTTTTTACGTTTTTTTTTGTACACGCCCAAATGTTTGAAATGTTACTTATATATATGTATATGTGTATATGTGTGTATGTATATATATATAGATAGATAGATATATGTATTTGTGTGTATGGATATGTATGTGTGCATATGTATGTGTATATATATATATATATATATATATATATATATATATATATATATATATATATACATGTGTTTGTATATGTGTATAGATGGGTATATGCATGTGTGCATATGTATGTATATGTATGGGAAAAGTGTGTATATATGGATATACATGAATATGTGTAGATATGTGAATATATTTTTATATGTGTGTACATGGGTATATATATGTGTGTATGTGGGTACACGCCTATGTGTATATACGTGTATATGTTATTGTGTATGTGTGTATTTGCATGTGTTTTTGAACATAAAAATATAGGTCCTTGCTGGATTAGATAATTGTTATATTTATATTTGATTTGTAACCTGTAGTCGATATTAAATTTGTCAAATTTCCTCAATTACAAAGCGGCCCTTTAAGTAAATTTCACTTTCCTTCGTCCCATCTCTCTCCCCCACCTCTTATTCTAACATTAAATTGTCTATGGTGTGTGTATGTTACCACGAAATGTATCTTTATACACCCGACAACATTCTTTTTTTCTCTTACGTAAACCCCTTCCACCCACCTCCCCTAATATTCTCTCTGTTAAGGTTTAATCTCCCTCCCCCTCATATTTACACTCTCTCTAAATTCTGTTTTTATTTCCGGAGTTGGGTTTTTTTCTTCTGTTTTCCTTTTGAATTTGTAGGTCTGATGAATTGGATCGTATTTACGATTCCAATGGAATAAATTATGACCATGGAATATTAGTGTTTAAGCCTTTTTATTATATCCTTACTCTGTCCTGGACATTGAGTTCTACCGGGATTCTTCCTCTTGAATTTTTTATTCTAAAAAATATACATGTATGGGTATTTTATATTTTGCATACGTATGTATATTTACCACTAATATTCTCATTATATATATATATATATATATATATATATATATATATAACTGATGAAATAATAATTTCTCTTAGCATTTAGGAAATATTGAACAGCAATGTAAGAACTAATCACCAACATTAGAGTGAAAACTGGAAAATTGACAATCCATTTTTTCCCTAGAGTCTTGGTACCATAGTCGAGAGTTAATCAGGACAATTGACATGAAAGTATTATTAGAAAAGGTACAGGGAAGGTACCTTATGGTAGTGGGAAGTGATGAAAGCCGAGATAGTAACGATATTGCAAATTCTTCTTTAGATTTTATCAAAAATCTCTAAATATACCGCAGGAGCATCAAACATTATTTTGCAATATATTGAAATCATGATCAAATGATTGACTTGTAAATATGATTTGGGTGGTCACACCTGTTTGTGGGTTCCTATAGCCCCTCTAAACTTAAATAAAGTCGATTCAGGTTTGTTATGGCAAAAATTTTCTATCTCAAGTGAAAATCATCACAAAATTGGCAAAGGTCAATTTTTCACAGCTTATTTTCTCTGAAGAAAAAATGGATTTTCATACTTTTACAGGCGTAACATATTGAAAAAATAACTTTCGACATCCTCTTAACAAAATATCAAGGAAACTTGAACTGAACCCGATCAAACTAAGAATTTTCTGAAAGCAAACAATATGTACTTTCATTTAAATGTAAAATTGGCTGGTGTAAATGACTCATGAATTTTGTTCAGGGGGTAAAATGTGAAAAAAATAGTAAACATTTTGAATTTCTTCTAGTTCTAAACAAAACATTTCCCCAATAATGGGAAATCAACCATTATTATTTTTTCTTTTTAAATCCGGAAGGCTAAATCATAATCAGACTTTTTCAGGCATAAAATTCAGAGTTTGAAAGAAAACAATATTCTTAGGGGATCAAAATTCGACAAAGTCCGTTGGTAATTTTCACTTATATAACTACCAGGGGTTAAAAAAATGATACTCGGCCACGGAAATTTTTAGTAAAAGTTGAAAGATGTATCTGCAATTCCTGACCACCGGAAATCAGTTTATAACAGAGACAAAGAAAATTAAATCGAATTGACTCTGACACATCTGGGTCAAAGGTCACGCAGCCAGCCAGCCAGCCATAAATGTTGAACAAGCTCTCATCAGCTTGTAAATTCCACCACTTACAAGGTAAGAGTAAAGAGTGAAAGAAAGAGGAAATATTGCGAAAAAGGGCTTGGTATAGGTTTTTTTTTTCACACATATGTTTGAACAATAGCTTGATGTACTTTTTTTGTTTTTTTTTAACATCTCGTGACCCGGATGAAGACAACAAGGTTTAGCAGGCGAAATTGTTTTTTTCGCCGCATGTCTTTCCTTATTTCCCGTCGTCGGGCCATAAAGCAGTTCCTTTAATTCAGTGATGTTCACACCAACTTAAAACGAAAGGACTGAAGTTTGAAAAAAAAAATGTTTTGAAGTGAAAAAAATATTTTTTTCATAAAAAAAGGTGATTTTTCTCAGAAAATTGGACATAATTTTTTAATGCTAACCCCCGAGTGACATTTTTCACAGCCAAATTGAAGATTAATTACCAGTGAATAATTCCATATGCAAACAATAGCTGTCTGGATTCTATAACATGGCCCCCAAACATCTAGAATTTAACTGATTGATCGAAAATTTGCTGCATGTTATTGTGTTTTCCACGGACAGTCACCATTATTTCACCTTGATGTTGTCATTTTCAGACAGCCAAGTCATGAAGGATCCAGGAAGATAGTTTGGCACAGGTTTGCTTCAAAAACGTTACATTCTATGAGGGCTTTAAAAATGTTACTGACGAATTTTTCGTTATTTCGTTCAAGCGCCATGTTGGATTTTCTTATAGGGCAAAAAACATGCGTTTTAAACAGCTGCGTAAGACTTGTCTAGCACCACACAGTAGACCAACTTTCCTAGCGCCTAACAATTGATTCGATATAACATTTCCACTTCATGCCGTCGTGACTGGAGCAATAGAAAATACTTGTCAAATATCTTGGTGAAATTAAAATATTGAGAAATTACAAGAATTTTGCCGTTGATAAAACAGTACATAGTAAAATCAGCTATGGCAAAAGGGCAAATTTGAAAGAATATGAAGACTTGCTGTAACGTGATCTTGAGTGAAAAAAAATTATTCATTCTTAGAAGCTTCAATGATTGTTTTGCTAGAGGCTGTGTCCTTCCAAGTCGTGGACGTTCATGAATCTATATAGATTCTTGTCTTTTGGTAGTCTAAGTATCTTTTGAATTTATACCATCTCTGTCCGTGTTGGATCATCTCCCACCGAACTGCTCGCTGTTTTACCTCTCTTGCCTCCTGTATTTCACGTAAGTATTACACACACCATCACCTTTAGTCTCAGAATATGTTGCAGTAATTTAAGCACACTTAATATGATTTAGATATAAGTTTGCATCTTGCTCCTATGGCCTGATCTATGGGAAAATTAGCGACTCCTCATAGGAGTAGCAAAAAGCAGAACGAAGGACATGGAAAATGAAAGGAACATTTAAAGACATACTTCTATATAAATAGTACATTTATTCAAAGAGAAATAGAAGAGAGAATTACTAAACATATTTCTTTAGCAGTTAATGTCAGTTCAGCATGAACGAAGTCCAATGCATGAATCTGTTTAAAATGGTTAGAGACACTTATCTGAACTGGAAAGTCTCTCTTATTCCGATGTTTTCTTGTCGAGATATTAACACGTTTATTCAGCTTTGCTCCTGGAGCAGGCTAAAACGCATCTTTTCGCCCCGGTGGTCTTCGGGCCTGTATTTAGAGCCTCAAATACATTTGACGCCTAAATTTGGGTCTTAACCACTATGTTTAGACAAATGGACTCGTCTCTACCTACCGGGGATCTTATAGATAGATAATCGATATATTTTTATATATCTCTCGTGCCACACATGTAGCTGATCTTTCAGTTTCAATTTGTGGTTTGCGGCTGTAATCATATATTTTATCAGAGAAAAAAGGGTCTTTTAAACTATTTTACGATATCTATGACAGTAAGCATTGCTTCACTGACATAGACATATACATTAGATAGGAGAAAAAAAAATCAGACAATGACGGACGAAGAATCCGCTATTCTTTTAAAATATAGGATATTCCTGCATTATTTGTGTCGACCCCAGCTATAACTGGAGGGTACAATGGATATTGAATGAGAAGAAGGTTCCCTAATTCAATAAAATTATTTTTCATTATTATAGTCATTTTTAGAATTGTATCCTTCTGGATTCTCTGCATTGTCTTTCGAGGTGTACATTTATCCAGATTACCAACAGCGAAGGATTCTTCTACCTTTTCCTAAATACTGCATAATTATGTCAGCCTCTTTTATGTTACCGAATTTTCGTATCTAATAGATTTTCTTTTCCTTTTATTCTAGCGGTCTGTTTTTTTTTCTTTTTTATTGATTTGATTATTATGTTTTGTTTTCAACATTTTGTTAGTTATTTAAATCTGAAGTAGAATTTTGGAATGCAAGAATAATTCTTTTTTTTTTTGAGAGAGAGAGAGAGTTTACAATTATTTGTAGATAATAATGATACTCAGAAAAAGATTCAACTATTTAATCCAGAGCGGGGGAGAGAAGAGAGAGACTCATGCCTTTGACAGGGGTATTATGCATAAGCGAATGTAACGAACCAGACTGGAATTAAAATTCATCTCCCAATGACATGTTATTCTGACACGTTATCCATTAAACCAACCGCCCACCAAAACCTACAGCACCTAATGCTCCAAAAAGGCCACCATTTTAATTATAACGATCAAACTTAGGGGATCTTTTATTTATTAATTCTAAAACAAGCAAGGCAATAAAGTCACTTTGATGCAGAGGTACTAAGTTTGAAAGAATACAAGAAATATATTATTAGAGACTGGGAGAACATCAAAAGAACATGAAATTAGGAGTCTGTGAAATGGTCGTAAGCCGATCTGTTAGCAGTATCGGATATATTTCTACAATTTCTTGTCTCGACACCTCGAGTATATTAACCTCTTAAATTGTAAGCTCTCAGAAATTTCTGTGTTTATATTATGTAAAACCGATTCTGTTATATGCATATCCTAAAATTACAAATGCCTAACTTCCTTAATTGATTTCTTGAATCATCCGCTCAGCCAATGTTGATGTTTCTTTCATGTGCTGTATCCCTTCAGCTCGTGGACGTTCTTACTTCTCCCCATTGTAAAATGAGAAGGAAAGTTGTCTTGATCGGCCACTATTGTATATATTTTTACATTTATACCGATGCCAGCCAGGTTTTAATTCTTGAACGCGTTTTGTCCCATTTTTCATAAACGACATTTCCAGTGTTATGAGTTCTCGATCCGAAATATATAATAGTGACATAATTATTTACTCCTGTTGTAGTGGATAGTCTGATAGGTTCGACAAAATCCAGTTGGTAGCTGATTTCAAAGATTACGTTCAATCAACCTGTTGCTAATCGAGATTAAGATATGACCTTAAAGCATCCAAAACTAATCTGCTCTCTTTTAGTCGACTTAGATAACATTTTCTGTTTTCCGTCAGCAACACTAATGGTAAACTCCAGGAGAGTGGCGCATTACACCTTCCTGGGGTTACGTTTTCTACTGATATAAACTAGAAAGATTATAGTGAATGAATCGTTAAGTCTACTGCTAGGAAAAATTGTTCACAGTGCCATACTCAATATTTTTCTCGGCACAATCGATTTTACACTTTCATTCATGTATTAAATATTCCTGTCATATATGGCCTTGTGCTTCCTCTATGTATTTGTACATACTTGAAATGACCCAAGGAGTAATCTGTGATATTCAGTACTGATCTGGCATCTCGGCGTCACTCGCTTTCCAACTGCCGTAACGTAAATTTCCTGTATATTTTTTTACATAAATTTTCATCGTAATTGTTCTGATGAGCTTTTATCTTCAACAACTAGACTTTACGAATGACAGCGCCCTACAAGATTGGCAGCTAGGTCTCATCATTTTGCATTTAAAATTGCTAGATGCTACCGTAAGTTCTATGCTAAGAGTTTCTTTTCTGGTATTTCTCGCTTGTGGAACGCTCTTCCTGCTTCTTGTTTTCCGCTCAATTTTGATCTTCAGAAATTACATTGCCACATCAATTGTCTTCATTCCTGTTCTGTTATTGTTCTCTCTCCTATATAATGTTTTATTTTTATGATTTTCTCCCACAGCCTGGTCTTAGTGGCATTATTGCCTTTTGGGGGTGAAATGATTTAAAAAAGACACTTTTTTTTAATCATTTTAGAAAGGGTCCCTGTTCATATTATAACTGAAATATCATATTATAAATACAGTTATCGCTCTTTCTATTATTGATTGAAGTTATATCTTTCTATTATTGATTGAAGTTATCTTTTTTATGGTTTGTTTAATTATTAGATGCAACCGTAAGTTCTCTGCTAATAGTTTCTTCTCTCACGTCTTCTTACTTGGGAACTCACTTCCGGCTTCTTGCTTCCCAGTCATCTTTATCTTCAAAAATTTAAGTGTTATGTAAATCTTCATGTTATCTACCCTTTAATTTCTGTTATTTTATTACCTTACTCCTTAATATTTCCTTTCCCAATTTCTATACACTTGCATCTTAGTAACTTTATCCCCTTTTTAGTTGATAATTTCATGATCCTCACACAGACTGAACTGGTTATTTTACTGTCTCTTGTTTATTCCTTGTTCTTTTTTATCAAAACTGGTTCTATAACGTTGTTTACGTTTACGATCACAGGTCCTGTTCTTTTTCGTCTCTGTTTAGGGTCCATCTGGTACAACAACTGTGTCTCGATAAAGATAACCTGACAGAGTTCTTCCCTTTTCAGGTTGGTTTCAAATTAAGAGCATTTCTTCTCCTAGATCGGCTGAAATACAACAGAAAACATTTTTTTTCCTATTATTTATAGGTGTTTCAATTCATAGTGAATCCGTCTAATCACATACGAAGAATAAGTAGCCGAATATACTTTATTATTTCTGGGAATTTCAAAACACGCAGGCACATATAAACTGCTTTGAGGAGGTAGTGCTCCTCAGGGTCAAGAGGTTGGATGCTGGAAGACACTATATCTGAAAAATTGGACTCTGCACCATGCCACACAAGCATGAGAACCTAGACATGTCTGTGAGACAATTTCTGCGACTACAACACCCCTTACATCTGACGACATAACTCCCCAGACTGCAACTCCCTTGATTATTATGTGTAGGGAGCAGTTGAGTGCGAGACCAAGAAAACACCTTGTAACACGAAAGATGAACTGAACGTAAGCATAATGGCTGAATTCAGCAACTTAAACAAGGAAACCACCCAGAACAGTTACAGGAGACCCCGATGTCGTCTGGATGTTTGAATTTATTGAAACGTTTTTTTCTTTAGTATTTCAAGATATTTTTTGTTAACTTTGGTATATAGATCTATTAAAACGAGATGTCTGTGTTATTTTCATTTTTACGTCATTTAGTCGATAATTTATCCATCTCAACCTGTATTTTCTTATATAAAACATAAAACTTCCTCACATAATTAGATTTCTTGTTTATTATGTATTTAATTTTTGTATTTTATTTTTGTATTTTATTTCGTTATTTTTTCCGAAATAGCGGTAGCTAAATTAACTTAACCTCCGTTACCACTGCTCTGCAATTTTTAAACAGGAGTAGAGGTTTATACTTGGTTATTGTTTAGGATTGGGATTTCAGTCCTTTCTAAAGTCTATTTGGCATCTATTTGTCGAACGTCTCTTCCTAAAATCTATAATTTTATTTAATATTTATTTATTTTATTTTATTTGTTTCACACTTCTCCGTCCTTTTGAATAGGAGTAGAGCTTCATTCCTTATTTCCTGTTTAGGATTGGGTTTCCGGTTCTTTCTAAAATATAATTCAACTCTATAATTCTAACGTCTTCATCTAAAGTATGCAGAATTTATCTACAATGCTTCCCTCAATAGGAGTATATAGGTTCGCCTATCGTCTAGTTCAAACCCTTCCTTGTTCTTTTGAAAAGGAATAGATGTTTCTTCAGTGTTTTCCTGCTTTGGATAGTATTTCTGATTCTTCTTTCACTCCCAATAGCACCACCGATTTGCTTGAGGTGAATTGAATTAAATTAATTGAATTAAAAAAAAAAGATCAGCCTGTAAACGGTCATTAACCAAAACCGAAAAAAGAAGGAAAGATTTTCTGATCTAATAATGGGTAAATAAAGCACTTGGTAAATTTGTTTCTTTCAGTAAAATGCTTAAGGATTTATATTTCTTCCCAATATATCATTGTTGTTTTTTTCATTTTGGAATTAAATATTTCTATGTTGTGCTTTCCGTTACTTTTTTCAGTTCTTGTTCGTTTTGGGCGATTTTAATACTATCGAATATCCATTGTAAGCGAGCAATAGTCCTTCGTCTTGTCTTTTCATATAGAATCTATCGACATTATCGACATTATTTTCTGCATTATCATCAATCCCATTTCATATACAATATAATTATTTTTTTCTTGTCATTGCTGATAAGATAGATGTTCTGGTCCAATTGTTCTTCGGTTCAAAACAGTGCGTTTTGTGTTACAGAATAAACATTTGTTAGAGCAAAAACTGAGGAAAATACATGCAATAACTTGTGATTCGTTTAAGTGGGAGGGTCTTTTTCATTATTTATGTAAGACGGAAGAATATTTCAAATGATTCCAATTCAAGTTATTCTTTCTAAAAAAAAACAAACTTGTTCTTTACTTCGCACAAAGTTAATAATCATAGCATAATTAAAACAAACGTAAAAGCATTACAAATCAAGTCCTGAATATAATAAAATTCCTTCTCAAACGTAGGAGGAGACTGGGTAAAAAAAGAAATACCTTTTATTCTTTAATTACAACAGATTTAATCACAAAACATGACAAAATGAACATAAAAATTTAGGATTCCACCTCCCCTTCTCAGTATATTACAGTGTAGAGATACAGAAGGTATTATCGCTCTTTGGTGAAGATAATTCATGTGGATCACGTGAAGACCGCTTAGTGATGTCACTTCATTAAGTGACCAAAGCCGCAGTCATTTTCAATTTACAGCCGCCAAACAAAGATGTTGCTTTCATTAGCACGACACAACACGGCTCGGGTAGAGGCTAAATCTAACTCCCCAGTAGTTTACAAGTCCATAGTGCTATTTTTCCTTGGGGATATATCTTTCCCAGATATAGAAAGAAACTCTAGCTCACAGTCCTCAATTTGGAAAAACCGAAGACTCCCTTTTTCGCGTTCGTCGAATAAGTCCTCATCTGGTACATAGCAAATGAATCCGTCCTATTTCTACCTGGAGTCTAGAAATGGTTCCACCAGGTAAAGGATTATTTGAATTATATGTAAGACACTTCCATTTTTTTTCTTCTTACACTGAACTTTGCTGTGTAGATAAATATGATATATTATTTTCCGTATGGATATAGAGTTTTGGGTGTTTTAGTGATATAAAAATCTCTCTGAGAACAAAGCATGTTTTTTTTCTTTTCAGCCATTCCTTTCAGTCCGTGAATTACCGTGTTATTATATCACAGATATAAGAATGCACATAATAGGGAGAATGCAAATGAGGGAATAAATCTTTCTTCCAAGCTTTCACTCGTCGCGACTGCTTCGTGTTACGAATCGCACTCAAAAGGTTTGAGCGGTTCTTCGTTCATGCAACAAATTTAATATCACAGAAAATATACCAAAATGAATATGTCAGCTTCCAAATATCAAATATATTCCTCAGAATTTTTCCATTCTTTTGCAATCGTGGTATGACTAAAGGGGAAAATATTTAATCCTGTTATTATGTCAGCACAAATTGTTTAAGAATTTCGTCAGCTTTTAGTTTAAGCAATTTACAACAAAAATATAATTTATCTACAAAACATGTTTCTAATGACCAGTCTTCAATATTTATTAAAGTTACACTTGATAAGGTCTTTTTCTTTTTTTTTAATCAGCTCACCCCAAGTAAGACGATAATGCCACTAAGATGCAAGATGTTAAAGAGAATGGAAAGAATGTACCAGAAACCCAATCCTTAATAGGAACACAAGGGATAAAGTTTTACTCTTGTCAAAAAACCGGGGAAGAGTGTGAAGCAGGCGATAGACAACTCTATGTAGTCTTATTGATGTAAAAATAACATCTTTTATGGTAAATGATTTAACATTTTCTTCATATGGAATGTTATGTTGTTAAAATATTTTCACATACCTTATGTAGTTATTATGCACCTTTACACTAAGTACTTTTTATAATATAAAGACATACTCGGAGACAATGCTAGGTAAATTAAATATATATTCAGAGCTCAAAATGTATTCTCACTATTCTTCCGAACATTCATAGCTTAACAAATTGTTCACTGAAGCATTTCAAGGTTCTTTTAGTCCTGTGACAAACGTCATGTATGTATTTGAATTTTTCACGATGCACGTTTATTTTTCTCTTAAGGATCTCGATGCGGATATCTTGATTTAAAGTCCTCATAGACGAACTAACAATTTTTTTAACAAAGGTATATATATATATATATATATATATATATATATATATACAAAGGTCGTTCAAAAAGTTCTAAACCTCACCCAGAAGGAGTTGGAGAAACCAGAGAGTTTTTCACTGTTTTTAAATATCGATGCTTGAGAATTGCAATCACATCACGGAAACTCTTCCACGGCAAATGTGATCTTATTATTGTATCCAAAATTGCGACCACGTATGCTGTATTTCAACTTAGGAAACAGAGAGAAGTCACATGTAGCCTGGTGAGTAATAAGTATAAGGTAGCAATTTAAAGCTACAATTGTCTGATTCAGCTACAGTAACCTCAGCAGAGTGAATGGGCGCGTCATCATGGAGTAAGAGCACACTGGTTTTCAGCTTCTCTTTGCGTTTCAACTTGATTGATTCTATGAGTTGTCTTAATTCTGGTGCGCATTGCTGACCATTAATAGTGTTTTCCCTGCTCCAGATAGTCTCTCATGATTACGCCATCAACATTCTCAAAATACAGAAGTCATCACCTTGCCAATAGACGATGCCAGTATTGGAAAGCCAGCGAGTTTCCATTGTTGGTTTTGAATCAGGTTTCATCTTGATTTACTAATCTTCGGTGAAAATTATCAGATTTAGCATGGAAGCGTGTCAGACTGTCCTGTTAATGTCAACCATTTTCAGCTTCAGCTCCGTTGTCAACATTCAGATAACCCATCTTGCAGACTTCTTGCTCATCTCTAAATATTTCAGTTAAAACTGTTGGGACTGAACCCGAACTAATACCTATGGATTGAGGTATATGCTAGGGTTAGGGTTAGGGATTGAGGTATATGCTAGGCAGTAACACATCTGTCATCCAAAGCTATACGCTGAATGACATCAACTTGATTCATCGTTGAGGTTTATGGACGTCCTTACTGAAGGTCATCCTCTCTGTTGTCCCCTCCCGCTTGAATTCCGCAGCCCACTTCTTTAGTTGCATTGTTACAGTGTCCTCGTAGATTTCGTTGGATATCATTCTTTCTTTTGTAGATAACACTCGAGCCTCTCTTTTGTCGATTTTTAGATTTGTCGCACACTTAATATATATATAAATATAGAAAATAAAATTTAAATTAGTTTTTCTAGTTTTATAAGAAGTGGTAACGTGTTGCCACAACACAAGTGTTCAGCTTGGCATTCCTTTCTGGGTGAAAATTATATCTTTTTGAACGACCCTCGTATCCTGGCGTTATTCCCGTAATACGCCGATCTGAGTGTCAATACTATTGAAATGTCACTCGACTGATTTTGAAATGTCACTTCTACTTAAAAACCTGTTTTCCATCTGAAGCATGTCCGCTCAAAATTGACGAAACATTTGAAGAACTTCAAGAGCATATTGCCCAAACTGCATGCAAAATAGGCGTCATCCAAATAAAAGGATTTTCTTTCAATAAATGTTAGATTTCTGTTTATATCTCTGAGATGAGGTATTATGATTACTTGCATTATTTACATTATTCGGACTGTTATCTTCATCTTCATTACCATATTCACAACGTTTCGGCCGTTGTACGCCCCGGCCTTCATCAGGTGTTTGGAATTTCGAATCGAACCCTTTCTTTCGTCTACTGTTGTAGATTGTTCTAGTTCCACGTGCCATGATTCTTCCGGATGTCTCAGTTATTTAACCTTTAACTCATGATTCAAATTTTTTTGGTTCACCAATGGTGTAGCCTGGTATTTAACACACACATTATTGACACATAGTCCAGTGCATAAAGGTGTTGGTTATATCCAATGACTAGACCCAATGAGTTGTGAGTTCAACACCAATTATAAGAAGGCTAATTATTTCCTTTTCTCACTGATAATCTTTCTTTATCATTTTTCCTCCAAGATGACGTCATTCCCTGCCCATGATTTTATTTCTTTGTCCCAAATTCGTTTTCTTCTACGCATACCTGTTCTGACCGCTTTTTTGGGGTCACCTTAACTGAGCTGTTCGAGCCAGTATCACCAAGCGCAACAGCCATATTACTTTTCATTTGAATGATATTTTATGCTGTAGGGCGTTCTACTAACGTCGTGACAGCTCCAACTGCGTCCATCATAGCGGCGTAAAGAAATCAAAGATATTTTATTGATAGTCGCTTTGAAACGGGTACAACGGATCAATATATTTTTGTCCTTGATCAATAACGTGCGATAAAAAAAATAAAACAACAGAAAGAAAACAGGCATGAGAATAAGAAATATAATGGAAACTAAATGAATACTGGTATCCGGAGTTGATATACTCGAAGTGTGGAATATAATCGATGTTGATTTTAACGGGTCAAATCTAAAATGATGTGAATATAACGTGAGGGAACGTGAAGTTGTTATACTATTTTTATTTTTAAACTGGAATTGAATCAAATATCGATTCAATACAAATAGTCTGACGTGATATATCTTGAGAAAATACTTAACCTTGAGATTTCTTGTTCTGAAATCGAAGCAGATTGCGCTCAAGTGTAAGACGATAAACCACATCCAACAGCAAGGCCTCTGATCAAGAGAATTTTGAAAAGCTTGGAACCACCACTTAATTGATGGTGATCGCAGGTCCACCCTGATCCGAGTTTGTAGCACGTGTTAGGATCTAAGATATGGGTGAATAGTCGACCCGTTCAAACTGGGACCGAAGCACTATGAAAATGTAAAAATAGGTTTTACTACCAGCAATATATTTTTGTAAAAGCTTATTACTAGCAATGAATGCTTGAAGAAAAAAATATTACCAGTAATATATTTTTGAAAAATAAAAATATCACAAACAATAAAAATCTTGTCGGCATTAAATGACACATTGAGGTTGATATACCGAAAACCAAACCAAACCAAACCAAACCAAACCAAACCAAACCAAGCAGGTTGCGATTCAATTTAAATTGACTAAGGACATATCTCGCGAGAAAATACATAATTCTTCCTCTTCTTTCATCGGAATTGAATCGAGATATCTCCCTAAAAAATTCTTAAAACTTGGTTTCAAAACACCGGAATTAAATCGAGGTTCTTTTCGAGATTATTTTTAATTCTTGGTTTTCTAAGAATTGAATCGGGATATTAACGCTGATGTCAGAGTAAACGGACGCGTTTTACCTTTGCTCAAAGTTAGCGATGTCGTATTTTGAAGGAACATTCTTGACTGTTTCAATTATCCATTTATACTTATAGTTTTCTTTGTTTATTTTAAAATTTGTTATTTTAGTGTAGAATTCAGAATCAATTGAAATCTTCTTCCACTCCTGTTGAGAATAGAACAGTTGGCTGTGGATATAAGCAGTTGATTTTTTTTCCACATGCATTTATAAAGTGGAATAAAACTTATCTTAAAGTTTATTCGGGCTTTCGGTTTGGCTTGTTTTGTTTTACAGCATATCATCCTAAATGGTTTATTTAATTCCGCGAAGATTTTTATTGCTAGGAATATTTTCTATCTATCTATCTATCTATCTATCTATCTATCTATCTATCTATCTATCTATTGGTTTGGTTTGTTTTGTTTTACGGCATATCAACCTCAATGGGCTATTTAATGCCGACACGGCAACATTTTTATATCTATCTATCTATCTATCTATCTATCTATCTATCTATCTATCTATCTATCTCAGTATATATTGGTTTGGTTTGTTTTGTTTTACGGCATAGAATCTCAGTGGATTATTTAATGCCGACGAGATTTTTATTGCTAGTAATATTTTCTGACTATCTATCTATCTATCTATCTATCTATCTTAGTATATATTGGTTTGTATGTTTTGTTTTACGGCATATCAACTTGAATGGGTTATTTAATGCCGACAAAATTTTTATTGCTGGTAATGTTTTTCTTCAACAATCTATTTCTGGGAATATTTTTCCTTGAAGAAATCTATAGCTGGTCACATTTTTTCCAAAGAATATGTAGCTGTTTGTATTGCTAGTATTTTTTAATGTATTGCTGATAATAATTTTCCCTTCAAAATTTTGCTGGTAATATTTTTTTTATTACAAAGTATTTCTGGTATTAAACTCTATTTTTACACAAGTTTGGGTGTTAACTATTTGCCCATAGCGGGGACCCTAACAGATACTACCACCCCGGTTCAAGGTGAACCTCGGAACCCCAGCAATTAAGAGGTGGTTCCACGCTTATCAAAACAACCTGTTCAGAGGCCTTGCTGCTGGATGACATGAATAATTCTAATCTTTTTCTATTTAAGCGTAACATTTCTGTCTTTTTTACTGAAGCGGGTGTAAATGGAGTTGTAATGTTTATTTTGTTTACCTTAGGCAACTGATACATTATCGCCGATTTCTTTATCTATCATTTATAATTCAAACATTCTTTTAATAACATTTGACCTTAATTTTATTCTTTTATCCATTTTTTACTTATTAATCGTAACGTATCTATTAATTGTAATGTATTTTAAATAATTGTAACGTATTTATTAATTGTAACGTATTTTAATCAATTGTAACTTATTTATTAACTGTAACGTATTTTCAAAATTGTTGGAAAAGCTTTTCTAGTTATAACGTTATTTTTTTTCGTTTACTAGTAGTCATTTTGTTCTTTTATTTATCATTCAAATATTTTAAAAACAACAACAACAATAATAATAATAATAATAATAATAATAATAATAATAAGAATAAGAAGAAGAAGAAGAAGAAGAAGAAGAAAACGAAATCTCAAAAACGTTCCACATGGGAACATCAACAATTCCTATTGGAGTTGGAACCCTTGGAATGGTTGGAGAAGATTCCAGTAGATTATTTGAACGGATTCCTGGAAGTCCATGCCTAAAAGAAATACAACAAAGTTTTCGCACAACTACAGCCCACACTTTACGAAGAGCTTTGACAATGTAATTTTTTTTTTTTTTTTGACTCCAGTGGAAAATGTCATGATACCATTTCAATACAAATACGCTGACGTGATATATCGTGAGAAATTTCTTAACCTTGGGTTTTCTTATTTTGTAAAATCACTAAAGAGATATCCCGCCAGAAAATACTTAATTTTTGGTCTTCTAACACCGGAAAAAAATCAAGATATCTCCCGAAAGAAAAAAATTAATTCTTGGTTTCAAACAGCGGAAGTGAATCAATTTACCTCACGAGAAAAAGTTTAATTCTCAGTTTTCTAACACCGGATTTAAACGAGATATCTCGCGAGAATTTTCTTAATTCTTGGCTTTTTCTAAAACCGGAACTGAATCGAGATAGCTCCCGAGATATTTTGTTCTCTTCCTCTGCAAATAAATCGAAATATATCTCGAGAAAACGATTAGTTTCTTACTCCGCATTCGATTCGGATATGAATTCAAGACGAACAGGCTGACCTGATATCTCTAGAGAATATTCTTAATTCTTCTTTCTCTCATTCCGTATTTAAATCTCATTGCAATTCATTATAAACCGGCTGACCTCGTGAGAATTTTATAAACCCTATGTGTTTTTACTCTCAAACTGAATTAGATTCTATTCAAGACAGATTGCCTGATGAGATCTCTTACGAGAATATTTACAATTCTGGATTTTCTTCCACCTGGGGTGAATGATATCTGGATTCAATAGATTTTGGTAAAGGCCGGAAAAGCTATAATTATATTGGTTATCGATAAATCTCGTAAGAAAATTCATAGATTACAACTGAGAATCAATAATTCTCGTAATCCATGAGATTTCTCCGACATAACCTCGTCACCAGTTAACGGTAAGAAGTTATATATTAACATATTTCCCACTAGCCATACAAAAATATCTCTCGCTTAGGAAGGAAGATATCCTCCATCTCAAACGATGAAAACACATTTAAAACTGAAGAAATATTTATACTGATTGCCTATAGAAAAACACATTGACAGTTTAATAATTCCGCCATAAGCAAGTCAATAAAAACACTAAGAAGAAAGCTGTTACCGAGTATGAGTATATATGAGAAAAACACTAATAAGGACACAAAAGAAAACGATGGGGTTTCACGAGAGGAAAGTACGAGAGAAGATACTATTACTGTCGCGGTTACATCTAGCTATTTCATCTGTAAAACGATGGGAGATTTTCTGCCAATCTTTTATTGCCATTAAAATTATCAAGTCTAGCTTTCATCGAGGAATGTTCCTGCGAATAATTACCATGAAATGATTTATAGAAAACAAACAGAGTAACTAGATTACGGCAGTGACTGAAGCCGAGCAGCCAGATCAGGACTAATAACATTCTTGTGACAATGATATTCAAAGCAATGACAAATGGACGAATGGTAGACTTATAAATATGTAAGAGAAATTGTCTAGTACGACACAGGGAAGAAATTTCCAAGTAATTTCGAAGCAGCTGGTGCAATATTTATTTTTCATTCCACCTAATCGGAATATTTTAGCTTGAGAAGGCGTAATCAGTCACTCCTCGTGGTAGTTAGAGTCTGTGTGAAAATCATTTGAAAAAGTTGTGAACAACGGCCGAAAAGTTTTGAAAACATCAACAAAGAAGAGTACACTATATGAATGTAAATAATATAAATAATGATCTTGGTTGCTGCCAACATAAATTGTAATTCCATAAATATTACAATAAACTGAAAAGCGATATTTTTAAATGAAATTTCTTGAAACTATATTTTCCTAATGCTAACTTATGACAAACTGGTTTGGTTAATTTAATGTTTATAAAATACTAACTATGTTAGTGCTATTGCAAATAAGATTCGACCCAAGTATTATAGTCGAAACGCTAACAATCTAACACATTGGTTCGTAGACAATTTTTCTGGGTCATCTTTTCGGAATGAAAATTAGCTCGCTGTTTCGAGAATGAAAGGGGTACAACTCATATCGAGTTATACTTATTATAAAACCCAGGTTGTGTGTGTGTGTGTGTGTGTTTATATATGGGATCGGATTTCCTATATTTTTCAACCGATTTCAACAAAACTTCACTTTTTTTGGCAGGTAGTGTTTCTTATTGTCTTGCACACTTTTTTCTTTATTTTTACATTCAGAATGCTTTAAAAATTCCATTTACAAGACAATTGTTTATAATAAACTTGAAAAATTCTAGTCAATCGGTAGACTCATAACGATTGAAAACAATGTTTTTGTTTGAGTTTGGGTTTGACCAATTCGTAAAAAAAACAAACAAAAAAAACAAAACAAAACAAAAAACTAATTAAGACATGCGTGTCCGTCAACTTTAAACAATAATCTTTGTCAATTTTATTTTTCAGTCCTTATGATGGTTGATAGTTGATCTATCTCTTACTGTTATATCCCCGGGCAACGCCGGCCTCTACTTCTAGTCCATAATAAAAGTTAAAATTTTGAAATCCTTTATTTTTGGAGTATTCATTTTTTGAAATTGTTTCTACATCTTTGATAATCTTTCAATTATTCCGCCTCACCAATGAGGCCTGCAGCACCAATGAGGCCCGCAGCAGTGTTTGGGAAACACTGCAACTACTAGGGTAAAGATCTTATCGTAATATATTTTTCAAGGAGGATACTAGAATATCTCCTAAAGAGATGTTTCATGTTTTGGGCAAAGCGTAGTAAGTGAAATTAGGTAAAGGTAACTGATCAAAATCTACACTATTTACATTATTCGAAATATTGTCCTCATTTTTGTTGCCATATTTATCGCAACGTTTCAACCATTCCACGCTCCGGCCTTCTTCAGGTGGTTGGAATGTCGAACTGATCCTTTATTTTGCTCACTGGAGTAGACTGTTCTAGTTCCACGTGCCATGTCAAGTTTTCAGTTGCTGTTAACCATCTCTCAAGTTTTTCCACTGCCTTAACCAGTTCAACTCAAGAAATCTTTGGGCACCCTCACTGGATTTAACAAACGCCTTTATCCACTGTGCTAAGGGTTCTTAAGGAGTTTTGAGTTTAATACCTGGTTAAGGCAGTAGAAAACTTGGAGATGTGAATTAACAGTTGATAACTGATAACTGGCATCCATTATAACATGGCACGTGGAACTAGAACTGTCTACTCCAGCGAGCGAAATAAAGGGTTCAGTTCGACATTCCAAACACCTGAAGAAGGCCGGAGCGTACAACGGCCGAAACGTTGTGATGAATATGGCAGCAAGGATGAGGACAATTGTCTGAATAATATGAATAATGTACATAATTCCTCATTTCAGAAAAGCAGATAGACACTGATCAAAATCTATCGAAGGCTGTCATTTGAAGAAGTCACAAGTCATCCTGACCGAGGTTTTCCTTAAACTGGACTATTTCAAAACTGTTCATTGCGTCAGATTATACGATATCTCCTAGAAACTCAGTTATGCTCAGCATTAGTAAAGTATAAACCACAGGTAGATCGAAAAAAATGTGCCTGAGTAGGTGTCTGAAAGAAGGATCGGCTAAAAACGCTGGTAGCTGAGCATACTCGAAATCGAGCAACAAGCAATTTACTTTTTATTTGCAGGTCGCAATTGGGATGCTAATGTATACGCAATCAACATTAAATTTCTCAAATCTTGGAGGGAAATTGGAAATATTACAAACGAAGTATGGTTCATTAATGGATATAGATTAGGGTAACGGGTGTCGAAAATTGTCTCTCCTTGTGTTGGGGGTCTGCTTTTCATTAATGAGCAATATTTTTCTTTATAAATTCCCCTTATCACCCTTCATTTTCTTTCTTCTTTTAGTAATAAAAAATAGTGTTTTCTTTGACTAATTGAAGAAGTGTGTAACTTTCTTCAGAGACCATTAACTCTGGGAATAATAAAAGATTTCAAAGAAATACATGCAAATTCAATGCTGCATAATGAAAGCGATTGGCTTGTTTTGAATTTTTAGCTGTTTTATGTCGGTGCTTTAGTCGTACATTTCAATTTAATAAATCTCAATTTCCAACAATTTTATTCCACGTGCTTTAGTCAATTAAAAAATGTAAAAAGAAATTGCTTAACAGTTAAAATCAACCAAAAAAAGAATATTTTAAATCACTTCGTGAGATAAATTTTAGACATTTTTTTGACTAGAAAAAATATAGAAAAAAAAAAGAAGAAAAGAGAGAAATATAGACAGGAAAAAACCGGAATTAATAAAAAAAAAAAAAAAGCAGGATTGCTTTTTGTCTCGTGCGTTTCACGGAGAAGAATTTTGAGAGACATTTTTCAAACGAATTTCCTGCTAGTTAGTTTAATTTGAAGTGTCTTATATCGCATTATATCTTTGAAGGAAGAACTACGACATGGTGTTATGGTAATCAGGATTGTTTCACGAAATCATTGATGACTGAGTTGCGAGTTCGATCCTCACTGTACGCACCGTATGTTCGAACATGTACCACCTCAACACATAATAAATCGTTATATGTTAGGGAAAAACGTATTTTGCCTATGTATCTGTTTTTTGTATGTGACCATGATTAAGTAATAGGCAAAAATGCCTAACAAACGGCACTGACAAGGATAACAATAACAAGAAAAGAAATAAATAAAATTAATAATAAGTAATTTAATATATATATATATATATATGAAAATTTCTCCGATTTAATCGGTAGTGAAGACAATATTTTTGAATAAAAATGGCAATAGGAAAACTGGTAATTGCTGACGAAAATTTTGCTTTGATAAAGTCCACATTGGATGAAACGCGTCAGCAATTACCAGTTTTCCTATTGTCATTTTTCATATATATATATATATATATATATATATATATATATATATATATATATATAGATAGATAGATAGATAGATAGATAGATACAAAAAAATCTCCTGAGACGACCAAGCATAGACATGAATACAATATGGGAACCAGTAATCAGGAGTGCCAGAGAAAAGCGATAATAACAACAAAAAAAAAAAAAAATGCAATATGAGCTCTGGTAAAAACATTCAATGATAACAGCAAAAATTGCATTAAAAGCATTGGCAAAAAATAGTTGTGAATGACATTAGTTTTATAATACTGCTTCAAAATTTCGTACTACACAATTTCTCTTATATATTTATAAGTCTACCATTCGGCCATTTGTCCATGCATTGAATATCATCGTTACAAGAATATGTTATTAGTCCTGATCTGGCAGCTTGGCTTCAGTCACTTTACCACTGCCGTAATCTAGTCTCTCTGTTTTACTATAAATCTTTTTATGGTAATTATTCGCAGGAACATTCCTCGATGATAGCTAAACTTGATGATTTCATAAGCAATAAAAGATTGGCAGAAAATCTCCCATCGTTTTACAGATGAAATAGCTAGATGTAACCATGAGAGTAACAATTTCTTCTCTCGCACTTCCCTCTCGTGAAACCCCATCGTTTTCTTTTGTCTCATTATTAGTTTTTTTCTCATATATACTCACACTCGGTAACAGCTTTCTTCTTAGAGTTTTTATTGCCTTGCTTTGGGCGGAATTATTAAACTATCAATGTTTTATCCATAGACCTGTCATTTTAAATATTTCTTCAGTTTTAAATGTGTTTTCATCGATTGAGATAGAGCATATCTTCCTTCCTAAGCGGGAGATATTTTTGTATGTCTCGTGGGAAATATGTTAATATAGAGCTTCTTATATGTTAACTGGTCATGATGTTATGTTGGAGAAATCTCATGGATTACGAGTATTATTTATTCTCAGTAGTAATTTATGAATTCTCTTACGAGATTTATCGATAAACAATATAATCATAGCTTTTCCAGCCTTTACCAACATCTATTAAATCCAAATATCATTCACACCGGGTGTTAGAAAACCCAGAATTGAAAATATTCTCGTAAGAGATCTCATCAGGCAATTTGTCTTGAATAGAATCTAATTCAGTTTGAGAGTAAAAACACATACGGTTTATAAAATTCTCACGAGATAACATGTCAGCCGGTTTATCGTGAATTGCAATGAGATTTAAATTTGGAGAAAGAGAAACAAGAATTAAGAGTTTTCTCTAGAGATATCAGGTCAGCCTGTTCGTCTTGAATTCATATCCGAATCGGCTGCGGAGTAAGAAAACTAATCATTTTCCCGCGAGATATTTCGATTTATTTGCAGAGGAAGAGAACAAAATATCTCGGGAGCTATCTCGATTCAGTTCCGGTTTTAGAAAAAGCCAAGAATTAAGAAAATTCTCGCGACATATCTCGATTTAATTCAGGTGTTAGAAAACCAAGAAATAAACATTTTCTCGTGAGGTAAATTGATTCACTTCCGCTGCCTGGAAACCAAAAATAAAGTATTTTCTTTCGGGAGATATCTCGATTTTTTTCCCGGTGTTAGAAGATCAAAAATAAAGTATTTTCTTACGAGATATCTCTTTAGTAATTTTACAGAATAAGAAAACTCAAGGTTCATAATTTTCTCACGATATATCACGTCAGACTATTTGTATTGAATGGGTATTTGATTCAATTCCCGTGTAAAAATTAAAAAAAATTATAACTACTTTACGTTCTCTTACGTTGTATTCACATAATTTTAGATTTGACCCATTAAAATCAACATCGATTATATCACCCAACGACGAGTATATCATTTCCAGATACCAGTATTCAATTACACTATTTACATTATTCGGGCTATTGTCCTCATCTTTGTCGCCATATATATTACAACGTTTCGGTCATTGCACGCTCCGGCCTTTCTCAGCTGGCTGGAATATCGCTCACTGGGGTAGACTGTTCTAGTTCCATGTGCTGTCTTTTAATGGATATCATCAGTTACTCCAGTTAATTCCCCTTTGACCCATTTGAATTTAAAGTATTAAAACTTCGTAGAAACTCTTGAAGCGGAACAACCTCACCGAAAATTAGACAAAACGATGCTGGTAACTAAGAATCTGCCCACATATGTCGGGGTAATTTCACCCTCACTTTCTTACGAGGAAGCTATAAACTTAAGAAGGAAATTTACTTCAAAACCGAATAGGCAAGACAAACTCGGGACAACAGTAGACTTAATGTCAGAGGCGGTTGTCGACTGCGAAAAATCACGACGTCCTCAAAAAAAAAACGAATCCGTGGAATGAATTTGTCTCCTACAAATAACCAGCGGGGGATAAAATGGT
Source organism: Acanthosepion pharaonis (assembly GCA_903632075.3). Classification (NCBI taxonomy): domain Eukaryota; kingdom Metazoa; phylum Mollusca; class Cephalopoda; order Sepiida; family Sepiidae; genus Acanthosepion; species Acanthosepion pharaonis. The sequence goes on from CAHIKZ030005584.1 coordinate 1,412,894, forward strand.
ATGAATTATTTCCCCTTTTAGTTATTATGCATTTAGATAAGTCCAGTAGGATACACTCCGTTGTAAGTTTTCTAAAGCTTTCGATAAGTTATACCTTTGTTCGTTTTCTCACTACAGGTGTTAACACGTAGTAAGGAATGCAGTCAAATGATGATGGCGTTCTCCAAGACCAGAAATAACAAAAATATCGCTGATGAGACTGAGATGTGATCAATTTGATTGGTTCGAATAATACCTCTGAATGGATCAGTATGAATTGCCTGTTTTAAGATGGAGTGTTAACGTCTTTGGCAGTCATTCCGAAGAGGGTTGGAACGAAGAGTTTCTTATTTATAAAGAGGAGTCGTATCAATGAAAATATTTCAGTTATTTTTATTGCATAAAATCAATTCTATATGAATATTAATCAAATGATCTATATTTTTGATATGCTTTTTGTTATTATGTTATTTACAGTGTAGCAAATACATTTGCGATTTGAAGGGTATAAATTATTTTATTTCGCTGTGTAATACTATAGTATAAACGAAATATGATTTCCACAATTCACTAGGATTATTATTTTATCATTTCACCTCGATCAAGGTAGGATTGCTTCTAGTATCCAGGGGTCTACAGGGATTGAAAGTAAAGACTGAGTATAGGGGGTGGGGATTTAGAAAAAGACAAAATATGAACGGGAGTCAAAAAGATATAAGATGGCGATTGACGTTGCAGTTATATTTTTGAGAATTTTTAAAAAATGTATTGTTGGTTATTTTGCTATATAATATAGCAAAGTCACGAACAGTACATTTTATAATAAAATTACTAACAATACATCTTATAATAAAATGACATACAATAACATTTTTATAGTAAAATAGCCAGCAATACATTTATACAGCAAAATGACAATCAATAGATTTTATATTAAAATGGGAGACATGGCGTACATTGTCAAAAATTAAGAAAAAAGAAATTCGCTGTCAGGAGAAATATGTTTTTCATTACGCGTTTGATTTTGTGGGATTATTTGGTACAAAAAGTGCATGTGAGTAATTATAATTTAATGATGAACTAATGTCATTCTCTTGAGTTAATTATAAAGTTTGAATTTTCATATTTATATATCCGCATTAAATAACGTATACAGGCGGAAATGCCGCTAAACAAAAATAACAAGCCAACTTTCTTCCTGTCATTTTCTTTGAAGAACTGCGTAACGTCAACATCTTGATCAGGCTATTATTTTATTTTTGAGTTGTGTGTGATATCAGTTTTAATTGTAGATTTTTTTGAAAGTCTTCAAGTGATCTGGTTCATTTTATTTAGTGCTATTCTTTGTTTATGATCATCTAGAAGTTTGTAGATGGAGAATGGTCAACCCGAAGAGGTAAAGTCTTCATTCATTCGAAGCTAACTTTTAATGATTTTATCTCAGAAATCGACACTCTGGAGTTTTTTTTAGATATGACTGAAAGAATGTAGCACCATAAATGGCATCCATATGAAAGTATCGACCTGTCAAGATTGTTCAAGAACATAGATTGTGCTTAATCGTTAAAATTAATGTTTTCGGTCGCGGTAATTTGAGGTGTGAGGCGGAACAATCCTTAGTAACGCCTATCTTTTGTTCATTTCCCTTATCTCCAATAACAAAATAATTGAATGCAATAATGAAGGACTTCAAAAGTGTTGCGAAATGAGTTAGCTCTGAGAGTTTACTCGGAAGTATGCAAAAACTTGGATTTAACCATGACAACAATTATAAAATCCAAACCAAAAGGAAACTTTAAAAAAAACAAAAAAACTCATATTTCTGATTTTTAATTTCAAATAGCTAACCTATCCCGTGTCCAAAATTCAAATACAGACGTAATAAACAAAGCTATGTATTTTTACAGTGACTTTTCACTAACATCAGGATAGAAATGAAATGAACTGATCAGCCAGATGTCAAGCATTATTGTGAATTATTATTATTATCAAATGTTAGTACGTTAGTAGTACTTTAGTCTTCTTCTTTTTATTTACTGTGTCCCTCAAGACGTTGGCGATCATGGCTCCTCACTTCCCTCTATCCCTTGTAGCTCTCAATGAGTTTCGTCTCTCTGCCACCTCTCCCAGACCACATTCTGTTATCCAGAGTTATGTCATGCTTTCCCTTGTCTCTTTTTCCTTCTATTCGACCTGTGAGTATCAGATTCTTCAGGCCCACCTTTCTCATTACCTGTCCAAGAAATTTCGTTATCGAAGCCTATGACGAAAATGGACGTTCAAACAGAAATGCATTTTGCGCGATTTTTCTGGTCAAGTTAATCGACCAAGGGACAGTGCAATTTTGAAACGATGTAACGTTGTTCTGGAGAGATTCAATTCCTGCGCGCGATGAAGAATAGAGGGGTCTGGATCTTCAGCCAAATTCTTGTGCACTGCAGCAATGTTTTCAGCTGAACGGCGTAAACAAGCACGCAACGATGTTTTTCACATCTGCCACCGACCCAGTTTGTTCGAATTTACGAACATTTTTTTCCGGTTGCACTCATTAAACTTTAAAATGTTGTTTGATCGTTAATGCTTCCATAGTTGAAATTGCCAAAGACTTGTTAAATCTGAAAGAAAAAGAAAAAAAAATCATTAGATGCTTAAACTTAATTCACATTTAAAATCGGTCGATGTTATTGGAACAGATTTTATAAGCTTCCTCCTTGTTTGCATATTCTGCAAAAACTCATCGTTGCTGACAGGCTCGGTCTATGGTATCTTTAGTATCCTTCTATAGAACCATATCTCAGTTGCCACCAGTCTAGTACTCCTTATTACAAGAACACCGGCATCGTTACAAATGCATCTTGCGGAGGAATTATTTAAAAGAGTCAGACAACTCTATATATTTTAAGATTAGCTGTTTCTATTTAGATTATTCGGACTATTGTCCTCATCTTTGTCGCCATGTTTATCACAACGTTTCGGCCGTTGTACGCTCCAGCCTTCTTCGGGTGGTTGGAATGTCGAACTGAACCCGTTATTTCGCTCAGTGGAAAATAAATAGATCCACGTGCCATGTCTAATGGATGTCAGTAATCTTCTGTTAATTATCCTCGTGAATGACTTAACTCGAAACGGCTAACATCGAGATATCACTGGAAAGAAAGAAAATGGTAAGGAAAAACACAGCATCATATGGTTCAATCCACCTCTTAAACGTAATGTCCTGATATTAATCCTTAAGCAGATTAAATATTCACTAACACTAACAAAGGATTTTTTAACAAAAATAATGTTAAAGTCAGTTATAGCTGCGTTAATAACGGCGATGGATCTATATCCCAGTATCAAAACAGCATATTAAATAAACAACTTTCAAAGACAACTTAAATTGTTCTAAAAATAAATGCAACTGCCGGAAGAAGACGATCTGTCCATTAAACGTTCACTGTATGACCGTTAATATTATATATATCGAGCGAGCAGACGTTTCGGTAGCGATGTTAGATATTATTTCGGTTCTACCAAAAATCCTTCAAAGACAACGTAATTTGTTCTAAAGGTCTTTCGCTTCTATCAACACCGAAAAACTTTGGCTCATATCAAATACAGAAACAGAACTGCTCTCTCTAATAATTTCTGGCAAATTGAAAGATACCTATGACTCTCCTTCAGTTATAGAGTGTTATAGCAAGGGCAAAGTCGTATAACTGAAAAGGAAAAAACTGTAACCTATGTTTAGTTGAAAAGATGATTATCTTAAAACACTTAAAATACACGGATTATAAAAGACAGAATGAAATAATGGTTACTTGTAGGCATAAAAAATATCTTCTTAAATACATAGATCCATCTTTTATACTAATCACGATTTAGATTTTAGTGTATGTGACGGTATAATCTAATTTATTTTTAATGATTACTATTTAATTTTAATCTTATTATTTTTAAATAAGATTGAGTAAATTATCTTTAATTAAATAATTTATGATCCAATAATCTAAAATTATAAATAATAAAATTAATAATATAAATACTACAATTCTATGACGTTCATATGTTACTCCCGGTCACTTTAATTGCTAAATAAAATGATTTGACAAATAACATTTTTTAAAAGCTTTAAAAAACAACATCATTTTTTAAAAAAACTATAATCCCAATATATATAATACTTGATTGCATCAACATTGCGAAAAGCAGATATATTTTTAAATTCAATTTGAGTAACGGTGAATCCATACTCAAAACATAAAGAATGCGTTCTGCATGAAACTCCGCACGAATGGTAAGGGATAATTAATACACAAACACACAACCCCCCACACACACATATATATATATATATATATATATATATATATATATATATATATATATATATATATATTTGTATGACAAAATTGAAAAAGTTTATTTCTGACGCATTTCGTCCTTCAAGACATTATTGGAATAAATTGATGATGTCATACAATTTCCCCAATACTGTTGTTGATATATATGAATATATAAATCTCGTTATTTCATATATATATATATATATATATATATATATATATATATATATATATATATATATATATAGTATATATGGCCCGGCGTTGCCCGCGCTTGATTCAATAATCGTACGACGCATACAGCAATCGCTATCAATTGACTTAAAATATTTTTTGCCCTTCCTTGCCTTTAAAGGAGTGCCCTTTGCCGTGCCAATGTTGCTACATGCCTTACTTCTTGCCTATCTCACACTGCGAATTTTTTCTAAGCTTTATACTAAACATTAAATCTGTTACGATAAAAGAACTAAACAAAATGAACACAAAACGATCAGCTTTAAAAAAAGGACTCGTAACTGGAAAAACCGAATGAAAAAAGAATGTTAACAACAAATACTTTCTCACACCCAGCCCAGTTCAGCGGAATCAGAATCAACGTTGAGCTTAAGCAAGCGAATGAGCCAATTAGAGTAAAGTGACATGCAGATTTAAATTTTTCCCACTTGTGCCGAATGAAGCTATTGATTTTCTTTTGCATGCTAGCATGCTTGTTAACATTCGTGTCAGTTAGCTGTTGACTCTCACGCTGGCCAATAGAATCTTACTGCCTATCCGTGGCAGCCAGCTATAGGCTCTCACTCTGGCTAGTACAAAATGTCCGCAAACTACATGAAAACTGCCGTAGAAGCATGGAAAAATCGATTATTTCCACTATCGATAGGAGTTGGGATATGCAAAGTCGGTCTTGGCCTTCCCGCTAACTTGGAGCATGTGCATGTAAATTTTGGTGCAAATCCTTCGAAAATTGCAGCCGTCCATTCGTTACACACTCACACATCCTTCCTTATATATATATATATATATATATATATATATATATATATATATATCATGAAAGTACCTCTGTTTTATCAACTACTATTATAAACGCTATGAGTCATGGTAACATTGCCCGTTTCCCTACAAGGTAAGATTTGGCATTTATTGAGCAAGCAACCAGTACTGCCATCGGTTGAAATTTATATTAAAAAAAAAAAAAAACTTAAAGCTATTTTTCAGCAAAAAGGTTTGTTATGTTCAGTAGAGGTTATAGCTCTTTCCATCATGGATTGGGGTTTCATTCCGAACCTTTTATTTAAATTAGTTTGGAATGTTAGTATCTTGATTACGTTATTATTTTCTCTTCGTGTTACATGTGATATCCATTTTAGTTGTTGCTGCACCGCGACGTTTGTACCACATGTATGTCTTTATTACGTTTGATAGAAGCAACTTAAATTAATAGCAACTGAGTGTAATTGTTTAATTCGAAACGTGTAGAGAAAAATTGTCATAGATAATCTCTTACTACTCTAAACCTTTTGCAACTTTATGTTACTAAAGGCATCTTTATTTCTAAAGTTAGTTTTCTCATTGCACTAAACCTACTTGTATTTCCAACTCTGGCTATAGGTAAATAAAACTGACTTTCAGATAAATATTCAAATAATTTTCTATTTTTTCTGTCATAATTCACATGAATTTCCTAGCTAAAAAGAGCTAATAAGATAAACATTTCATTAATTTTTCTATAAAAAATATTAATAAAAATTAATTCAGCAAATGTATTAATTTTTTCACCTGTTTAAATAATTCAATACGTTTTTAAGGAAATCCAATGAAATAAATCATTTTGATTTATTTAGATAATTACATAATTTATAACGTTCCATTCGACTAATTTGCAGTAATATGAAATGGCAGGCGACACCATTGCTCATTATGAAGGCTTTGGGCTTTATAACCGTCGAACGAAATTTGGCAAGGCATAATAAACCCTGATGACATGATGAACTGTAAAAATAAAATTTAATCAACGGTAAGTTTGATATATATATATATATATATATATATATATATATATATATATATATATATATATATATATATATATAGTGAATTTAAAAATTGGAAATAATAAAGACGGCAAAATAAATATTTATTAAAATGATTTTAAGACTGTTATACAAATTAAAATCTCCGTTAATTTTGTAAACATTATTTGTTGATATGTGTTTAAACGGCTGGTAAACATTCATTACATATTAACAATACCTTTTTTCTACAGATTTAAGGTGGGGTCACACATTCAAAATGAAGCCCTACCCGAATCTATAAAAGGTTTATAGTCATAAATTCCTCTATAAGTTAATAAATTTGAAATAATGCCTTTCCAAATGGCCAAATCCTTTCTCTTCGTATTGCTGAAGATTCTGGTCATATGTATATTAGGCTATGAATGGTGGAAACAAAGGTTGGGCTTTGCCTAGCAGTAAAACAATTTCCAAATAGACAGAATTATTCGAGGACACATAGAGTATTTGTAATCTAAGAACACGAGTCAAATTCTTAAACAGCTCCATCAGTTTGAGGCTTTCAAATAGATGTCATGCTTGGCAACATTCTCTATCGAAACTCCCAGCTGTATACAAACGCTTTCGTAGATCAACAATTAAAAATGGATTCCAGCGAATGAAGTATTTAATTCTCAACAGCGGCCATTCTTTTTCGGACCGCCTGGGAATGTATTCAGAAATTACAAGAAAGGGTATTGTAGCAAGTAAAATAAATCACACCAATTTGAAGAAATTAAACGGCAACAACAATTAAAACGCATAGCGCCTGTAACTCGAAGAGAAAATAATGATGTTACTGTTCCACACTGCATGAAATAAAAGGCTAGGAAGTATATCAGTCCTGGAAACAATCATATTAGTGGATCTGAGAAACTCATCTTCCTGAAAAAGCTTGTTTTAATAGAAGGCTTTCATGAATTTTATCGAATGGTATCACTGGCTGTTCGGTCAATGAAAGCCACAAGAAAATGGTTAAAGTTGTCATTATAATATCGGCTGGCAACTAGGTAACCTGTCTATTTAGGCGGCTAGCCAATCCTTGTTGCAGGCGCCTGTTCTGGAATATTTGTTTTTATTCAACAAGCACAGAGCCTTCTTGTGCTTTATACTGCAACTATGCTGAGTGGACCTTAATTAAGGTTTCTGCGAGAGAGCGGGTTATCTTTCGTGATCAACACTCCAAAGAAGGTAACACGTTCAAAACCTCGGTCACGATGACTTGTGACATCTTGCTAGCATAATTTCACTCGCAACGTTTGGATCAACCCATGTTATTATTTCCAGGCACTTTCCAAAGATGCCGCACGATGGGATCACCTCTCTCACATGGATAACAAGAAGTCAACTTTCTGACTATCGTGAGATTCAAACTCGGGTTTCATGATCAGAAAGCGAACGATCTAACCACTCGACTACGTTCTCACAACATTAACTCTATAGTTATTATACCTTCTCTACTACCCAGAAAAATTATACTATCGCAAACTAAAGTGAGTGCCAGAGATACTCTTGTATAAGCCTACATTTTTTAAGAATAAAGTTAATAAATAGATCAGAAATTATTTACGACACATCCTAATAAATTTCAACTAAACAACATTGAAAAAATACAACATAGTACGCCTTAAGTAATTAAATTTAGAGAACCCAACATATATAATTTGAAACAAAATTGACCTCATAGTCTCTAATAAACATACAACCACACAACTAAATCCTCTACAAAAACCAATTTGCATGCCCGTTCAGAGATTGTACCTGTGATACTAATAATAAACCCACTACATGTATTGGTTTTATTACAACCACGCTATCTTGTAGACTTAACTGTCACCTTTCTGATCTTAGTTCTATTAAATAACATTTCTTAGAAAAAAAAACATAGCCTTGTACATAATATTAGACAGATAGTAGTTGATAATACAACGATACTCACGCATAGAAACAGCAAAAAGAGCATTCAGATATTGCAGGCAATCTGCATTAAAACGAAGTAATCCACTCTTAACAAAATTACGTTTCAAACTAGTCGCAACACATTATAATGCATCTCACGCGGTACAACGTAATACAACCGCATCATGAATTTACGACCTGTGACTGTTATTCCGTTACCGTTATTGTCGTATATCAATCTTCTATGTCAACATAAGAGAATATCATATTTGATGGTGAATACCTTTGTTTAAATGTCCTTATAACAACTCTGCATGGGGCTTATGTGAGCCGAAAGCTTACATCTAGGGACAGATTCATAAAATATATCGAAATGTTGGACAATTTTTGTATTTATTTTCACCCGAAATTAAAGCAACCATACAAAGTTTAGAACGGACCATGATCAAACATAATATATATTTATTTTTGTTAATTTTTATATATATATATATATATATATATATATATATATATATATATATATATATAATTATTTATTTATTTAAAAATATGATCCCAACGCTACATAAGCGTTTTTCATGTTTCAAAACAAGAGCCGAAAACTTCAATATAATTATTTGAATTAAAGTACCAAGCTCTGTTCTATCTTCAAGCGAATTTTTTTTAATCTTTGGATTATTTACCTAACTAGTCCTTTCCTATTTTCTATATATTTTTGCACGCGCACACACACAAACACACATACATACATATATATATATATATATATATATATATATATATATATATATATATATATATATGTAAATTTTAAAGGATTTTTAATGATCCGACATTATTTTCTATTACTATAAACAACAGTTTTCTATTGCCGTTTTTTTTTAATTTAATAAAATTATTAACAATCATTCCAAATTGAGAATTTCTACTTTTTTTTTTTATCTAGGAAGCCACTTTTTGAAGCCAAAGTCTGCCTCTGTCAGTTCAGCCAGGAGCCACCCAAACACGGCAATTTTAGAATTACCTATTTAAAGAGGAACATTTTATAGAAAAATAAATGATCTTCATTTTTTTGGTACAAAGCTAATTCAAATTAGTTTTTAAAAACACCCCAAAAACACACTTACCATAAAATACCAGATTCAATGATTTAGATTTTGCTTCGTTTTGCTAAGTTTAATCAAAGTTTTTTTGAGAATTTAGAAACTAGTAGGTCACTGAAAAAGCATAAACTTTAATCACTCCACTTTAACAGTTTGTGTGTATAGTACAACTGGTCACTGAAAGCGAATTACCTGAGTATATTTCGACCCCTTATTTATTGCGTAAAAACTGTTCATACAAATTTGCACTCAGCTATAAACAGCACAATGCTTCCAGATTTTTAATCAGAACTTTTCTTGTTATGTTCAAGGTATATATTATATTAACAGCGTATTTTTGTTTTATATAGTATAATTATATTCACTGGAAGTAGATTATGACGTCAGCTAACCTAACGAGTTCCTTAACTCATTAGAGTCTTGTATGACTCTTGTATGCCCCATAGAGCAGCTGTCGGTTTTCTAAGGCAACTTAAATTGAGAATGACCATTACTCTTCAGGCTGGTTTAGAATTAAGTTTTTCTTCTCCTAGAGCTGTTGACACCTCAAAGTAGGACATTATAACTAGCTCTGCTATTTGAGATCATAGTTGGGGGATGGTCAGGAGAAAGAATGAATTCCTAATGGTATTAGCACGAAAGTGAATCTACCGAATTCGGCTGAAATTTGAAATCGCCGGATCTTGCCGTCCGCCTCGCAAAGCATTACACTATTCAAGACTCATAAAGGATGTATGAATAGTGCAGATATATTTAATAGAAATTAAAGAAAATGATGATGAGAAAGACCTCAACAAATATGTAATAATACTTACTGATTTCATAAGAAATGATTTAAGATACTTACGTCGGTGAACTGCCTTCTCCTTATAGAGACAAGGAATCATTATCTATTAAGTCTGAGTCGAACCATGAAATCCGCTTTGGTAGTTATTTGTATCTGGCGCCTCGCTGTAGTGAAATTGATAGCAGGCTGACATTGTGTGCCATTTCATATATAACAAGTTTTATTGTTGACGAATGGCTCATAATTGTGGCATTAATGTACTAAATTATATATATATATATATATATATATATATATATATATATATATATATATATATATATATATATATAAATATATATATATATATATATATATATATATATATATATATATATATATATATTTATCAACTACTATTATAAACGCTATGCGTAATGGTAACATTGCCCGTTTCCCTACAAGGTAAGATTTGGCATTTATTGAGCAAGCAACCAGTACTGCTATCGGTTGAAATTTATAAAAAAAAAACAAAACTTAAAGCTATTTTTCAGCAAAACAGGTTTGTTAAGTTCAGTAGATGTTATAGCTCTTTCCATCATGGATTGGGGTTTCCTTCTGAACCTTTCATTTAAATTAGTTTGGAATGTTAGCATCTTGATTACGTTATTATTTTCTCTTCGAGTTACATGTGATATCCATTTTAGTTGTTGCTGCACCGCGACGTTTGTACCACATGTATGTCTTTATTACGTTTGATAGAAGCAACTTAAATTAATAGCAACTGAGTGTAATTGTTTAATTCGAAGGACTACTCGAATACTCGTCGTACACTTAGTATATATATATATATATATATATATATATATATATATATATATATATATATATATATATATAGAAAGTATGTGCAGAATAAGTTTAAAAAAAAAATAGAAATAGAAACATCATCTGGTATAACCCACATTTAATCAGTTAGTCTGTACTAATTTATGCCATGAGTTCATTCACTTGATTGATAAACATTTTCCTAAAATGGCCCCCTTAGTAAACTTTCAGAAACACATTAACACTAAGTTATAACTGCACCAACCATCTTGTGAAGATTATTCAAAAAAATAATACAATTTTAAACCAATTTATTAATCTGGATCATATTACGCGTTCTATGATAAATATCAATGATATTGGCCAAAGTAACTGTAGGAAATTTGACAAATGCCCATTGCCAAACAAATGTTTAACTAAATCACTTGTTTATCTACAATAGAGAATCAGACGGTTGAAAAATTCTACATTGGTAGTACGAAGAATTCTTTAAGACTTGGTGGTATCAACATATCTTCTTCACCAATACTACTTATTTTTGGAGTTTAAATGATAATAATAAAAAGGTGAAATGGAAACTTTTTAAAATGGCAAGGGCATGTAAACCTTTATATGAACCCTGTTTTCTGTGTTTATCTGAAAAAATCGAAATCATCAGATATTTTGACAAAAAATCATTATTAAATCAAAGAAGTGAATCAGACGTAAATTGCAGCCATAGATTAAATATTACCTTACAATTTACTTAATCTTTAAAATTTTATAATACTTTTTCTTATATTTTAGACTATATATAGCTTATCTTTCTATTGGTAAAATTAATCTGGATTTTTTATAATTTTGTAACAGTTTCCTGGTAGTATTAGTAACGTCTTGTGCAGATGTAGTGGTATTTAGTTTCAATTTGACATTTTACATTGATTGGTGAGTTCTTAAAATCTTATATGAAGGATCTTTATTCAACAGATGCATATTTATTTACCAAATAATTCTATGTTTAAAATATTGATTAGTTTCTTAAAGAAGCTATTTATCTATAAAATACAAAAAAATTGTAGAAAATTGGAAAATCATATAACTTGTTTAGCATTTTATTTAATTATCTCTCTGCCCCACCTCTTTTATCTCTTAGGAGACTGCTTTGTCTTTTTGTATATGTTGTGTAACCATGTATATCTGCTCTAAGTTTATGACCGACTGCTGTTAGATGCCAAGCTACGGGTCATGACCCATTTATAAAAAGATAATTTTTAATTTTTATTTATTCGCTTAGTTTAAACTTAATGACGGTCATATTTGATTATTGGAACAGAGTAAAGCCCACAAAACTTATAACCCACTTTTTTCTTTGTTTTTCGCAAAAAGAGGTTGTATTTTGCTTTTAAATCTAAATAAATAGTTCACTGGTCATTAATTTACAATCGCCTAATGAAATACATTAGTATGTATTGAAACCCCACTGCAATTGTGTACCGATTTTTACATGTTTTCAGTGTAATATCATATATATATATATATATATATATATATATATATATATATATATATATATAGTATCAATAAAATTTTCTAGATCGGGTTAAAGTATAATTACCCATCCCACAAAAAATCATTAATATCTAAATATGGATGGCGGTAAAATTGAATTTTTTTCCAGTTTCAAGATAAGACGTTTAGCCATCTTGATACCATGTGTCGTAAGAACCACTGAAAATAAACTTTGTGAGTTATTTAGCTAGAAACAGAACAGTTTAAAATCGTTTTGTGTCATCCCCTCTGTCTTCTCAACTAAGCAATTTTGAGAGGAAAATCATTCAGTAATGGTACTAACATACATAATGAGGCTTCCATCTTCAAGGTCCATTCAAGAACCACCAGGAGAACGATGAATAACTCTAAGATAGAGGAAAAAATAAAGAAGAAAACTGGATCAGGAGGTACAACAAGAAGAATAATGATCATTTCAGCTTAGAGCTGAAAAGATCAATTAGAAAAGATCCAACTCAATCCATGAGCGATTTGGAACATGAGAGAGAACTTTCAGCTATGACAGTCCAAAGAGCAGTGAAAAAAGACTTGAAAATGAAATCGTACGTGAAAACTGTGATCTCACTAGTTACTCCAGGACAGAAAATTAGAAGGTTAGTGAGGGCGAAGATCATCTTGAATAAATGATCCTGGAATAATATCTCTCTGCCTATCTATCTGAATTATATTTCAATCCTTCATAAGATTTCGATACTAGCTATAATTAATTAATGCTGAAGATTAAAAATAGCGTAGGACCAAGTCAAGAGCCCTGGAGTCAAAGGATGTAGATAAGTTGCCGTTCCTGACAAGTTACATTTCCCGATTACATAGCAACGACTGAATCGAGTAAAAAACATGTCCAGAGTTACCGTAACTTTTCAGCTTGTAGAAAAGACCTGAATGCCAAACCCTGTCAAAGGCCTTTGAGATGTTCAGTGCTACAGCCAGTGCTTCACCATTTTATCTTGAGAATGATAGGCTCTTTCTGCAGTTATCATTAATACATCAGCAGTTAACTTTGAAAAACGAAATCCATATTGCTTGTCAGAGATGAACGAATTCAGCATTGATTATGGTCTTTAAGAATTTTCCCAAAAGCGATAGAAGCTAATAGGCTGATAGTTGGAAGAGTCAGACGGTTCACCAATGTTCTTAGTACTAGGATGGCCGAGGTGTCGTTTTCGACACCTTCAGATTTTCAACAAATTACTATGGAATAACTAGTTTTGGTTCGATGCTGAGGCTTATGGACAATTATTGAATTTTAGCAAAGATGCTTAACAGACTTAATTCTTTAAAAAAATATTCAGTGGAATAGCTGATATTTGAGGTTTTACCTTGAATGGCCGAGGTGTCGTTTTTGACACCTAGGCTATTTATAGGGTAAATGCATTGAAAAATTTCTCACAAGCAATACTACTTGTTTATGTCCCCTATCTATCTATCTATATATCTATCTATCTATACACACACACACATAATTTATATATATATATATATATATATATATATATATATATATATATATATATTTATGCAAAATTAGGTAATCCGTATGGGTAGACCCAAGGAGGATGATATCCAGAGAGCTCAATGTAAATTCAGAGCAGATGTGTTTGAATAAAACAGACCACTTTAAGGTTCCATGTAATAAAGTTATTTCACAACCCCTTTAAAAAGGGCTCTGGATCATCAGACTTTACTTCCAAAGGTTGAAATGAAAAAAAAAACTTTGGAAGTAAAGTCTGATGATCCAGAGCCCTGTTAAAGGGGTTGTGGTGAAATAACTTATTACATGGAACCTTAAAGTGGTCTGTTTTTATTCAAATATATATATATATAATCACTTTCTTTCAGTATGAGGTATACTAATATTTGTGAATTTCTTTTCTGATTGTTATTCCTGACTTGAATATTGAATATATTAGAGATGGCTGCTTCACAGCGTAATGTAAATAAAGATTTTAAGGGAGCTGCCCATCCTAGTGTTACAATCTCGAACAGCGGACGATGACTTCAAGCAGGCAGTAAAGCAGGATACATCGAGGCATTTATTATACAGTTTGGAGAGAAAGGGAGATAGTTCGGGAGCACAATTTCTTAATAACTATTACAGGGTTACCATCAGGTCCACATACTTTGTGGGATCTACGATAAAGATGATAGCAGAAACCAGAGAAGAGATTATATCCATATAACTCAACAAAGAATCACTTCTAAGTGGGTAGTTAGGTAGGTATACGACTCACAAGTAGAGTTTGAAGAGAATCTACGAGCAAAGCATTCAGCTTTATCAGCAGATGAGAATAAAACCTCAAATCGATTGAAAAGTGGGGAATAGAGACCTTGTACATATTCAGTACCCTATTACAGAGATGCCAGTTATCACGGGAGCGAATTTTTGTAGAAGCTATGCATTTCCTTATTATCTCAGCAAACAGGGACATAGAATTTTCAAGGACTCGCTTCCATTTGTTAAGAGAAGTAGCAAATATGCCGCTGTTATAATAAGGGCAGTAGCGCTAGTATAGCCGCAAATATTGGTTCCTGGGTGCTATGGCGACTGAGAATGCTGGTGTGAACCATTAAGATGAATGTGACCAGGATTGATTTTGGTATGCATTCCTACCTTAAAGAAATAGGTTTGTACCATCCCCTATAGTACCTAAAACAGATCATGCACATATTATTTATCTACAAACATATGGTTACCATGAAATTATAAAATTATGTACAAAATAGCTGTAGTTAAAGGTGTTCAAAATATATTATGGTAAAATTGATCAAAATGTTTAAATTTCAGCATTACATCACTCATAGAGATTGATATGACACTAAGCAAAATCAATCAAACTAAATCAATACACACTTTTACCTATTACTTGAATATATTTAAGTATTTAGATTAATAGAATTGATGACAAATAAATATCAAGTTTCAAACCAGTCATTAAGAAATTTCCGAGAAGGAATGAAAGAGTCTGTGAGAACTTGGAGACAAGAAGAAATCTTAGTTGCGCAATATTCTGTTAGGAGGATCAAGATGTCAGTCCAAGGGGAGTCCCGAAGCAAGTCCGAGAATGAGTCTCAGACAGCTGTTAACGGTCTTATGAATGTGGGGTCCTGTTTAATGGATGTTTGGAAAGAGATATCACTAGTTACCAGAGAGTGGTCCGAGATTCCAACAGGGCAGAACGAGGAGAGGATGTAAGAAATAGATCCAATAGAGAAGCCTGTTGCTCGGTTTGGCTTCGGAAACAATTTGAGTGAGGGATTGGGCAATGGAAAAATTTAATGTTTGTATCAGTACTTTTAGAATGTTTCAACCAATTAAAATGAGGCTTGTGTGTTTACACTTGATTAACCAATCAGGTGTCAGCCCTACGTTAAAAAGTGGGTGGATTTGATCATGAAAACCACATTTTACAGTGATCAAAATCCTTCTCCCCCCACTTTTTTTAGTGTAGATCTGCTTTTGAAATTATTTTTTTTTACTTACCAGTTATTTAACATCTCCTGAGGAAGCACAATTTGAGTGTTTAAACATGAATGCTATAAGTTGTTTTAATCTGTAGTCATTTTTAACGTTGTTTTTTTTAACCTCATAGAATAAATAATATTAAGCTCTAGTCATTATTGAGCACTTTTTTAAAAACTTCTGTGATACAAACAGTCGTGCAATCGGAGCTAACAGTATCCAGGAATTGTAAACGGATAATGTATTGTCACCATTGCCCGGCCTTGTTTCGGTCACCGGACGGGATAGTAGACCGTAAGGGAATACCAGGTAGTGTGAAAGATTTTCTAAATTCCTAAATATGTTTTTGGTTCAAAGAAGCATCAAAATGTTTATAATCTGTTAAAAAAAATCAATCAATCTATATTATCACGAAAACATCCTGTGTTTGTGGATTTAAAAAAGACAATGATCTTATGCCTTTTTTTATGTACATGCCACATTATACAACGCCAGCTAGTGTGGGCTAGAATCTCCGGTTAGAGACAGTTTGTTAATCCGATAACATCAACGAACAAAAGCTTCAGCATCCGTAGTTACAATGCGTGATGCACGCTTGGTTGATCATGTCGCTATTCGATTCATTATTAATTTGGCTGAAGAATTCCCGCAATAGGCGGACATTAATTTCTGCGGCAGACTGGTTGCCAACAATAAGATCCAGCATGTCCATCTATTTAATCAATGTATATTAAAAAAAAAAAAATGATCCAATTTTTTCCCAGTGTTGTTTACGCATAAAGGACTGTGACGAATCCGACTGGAACTCGGCTTTCCAAATTTCACTTCCGTCTGAACATCCAAGTTCACCCATCTAAGCACTGAACAGGCTCAGTGTTGCTCAACTGTTTATCTGATAATAATATTACATTTATTTATTTTGAATGCATAACTCTTTTCAACAACGAGCAACTCCGAGTGTAGTAATGTTTAGCTGTCTCGTCTGACAATCATTTCTCAGTAGGTCTTTTGAGAATCACTCGGCGCTCAATAATTTTGGCCTTGTACCAATTTATGCTAAAATGCGTTAATAAAATTAGTTCCCATATTTGTGTAATTAGCAGAATGCTGGATTTATAGATCATTGGTAGTGTGTTTGAACGTCACTAGGTGTCCTATAATTGTGATCCTCTAAAAAAAGCTACTACAAATTGTTCAATTTGGTCGACTAGATTTCAATGACAGAAAAAATTGTTGTGTATTTCGGAGAGAAGGAAGGTATGTTTCGATGGCACGATCTTGCTTTTTAATTGTTTTCTTTTTTTACTTCAAAAACTTAATCTTCAAATAAGCGAGTTTATTTTTGTTTTTTCCAAGTGTGAACCAGTAGAGTTAAGTGTACTACGTGATCAACCACTTGGACGATCATATCTCTTTCGATTTATGACTGACTACGAAGAAGTGTTTTCTAAAGTAGGCCGCCGTTTCTTTCTGAGGGAAAGTGGTTGACATCCTGGGCAGCACGACCGAGTCTGGCCTGCTATTCAAACCCATGCGTAATATACGTTTTGGTGATTACGTCTCTTTCGATCTATGACTCACAAGGCAGACGATTTCTTTCGCAGTAGATTACGAATTATGTCTGCGGTAGACTGGTTGCCATCCAATGCTATAGGACCCAGTCTGTGCTGCTATTCAAGCTCATGCATAATCCACGTTTGGTCGATTAAGTCTCGTTCGATTAATGACTGACTACGCAGAAGATTTTCTCGCAAGAGGTCGCCGTTTCTTTCTGAGGTAGACTGTTTGAAACTCAATGCTATATGCTCCATTCTGTCCTGCTATTAAACTTATATGTGATATAAGCTTTGACGATCATGTCTCTTTCGTTTTCTGACTGACTAGACGGAAGATTTTTCCGCAGTAGTTTGTTATTTATGTCTGAAGTAGACTGGTTGCCATCCATTGCTATAGACCACAGTCTTTCTGGCTATTCAATACATACATTCCATTCACACTTGTGTTATCTTGTCTCTTTCAGATTCATCACTGTCTAGGTGGGCGTTTCTTTCTTTGGCATATATATATATATATATATATATATATATATATATATATATATATATGATAAAAATATAGTTTTAAGGTATGCCGGTTAAGTGTGCTCAATGTCAAATTTAGAGCGTATGTAAATACTTGCAGACTTCGACGCAGTCATCATGCCTGAAGATTGTGTTGACGTTGGAAACAGCTTCTTCGTGTTGACCTCAGGATCCTCAGTTGTCTAGGATCATACAACATAACGCCTATTGGTACCACATGTTCAACGGTCTATTTACGGATCAAACGATAGATTAATACGTTAACACGATATCAATTTAAAGTGATTACTGTCAGTGTGTAAATATGTCGTTCAGATTAATTCGAATTAATGAGATTCACCGATTTTCAGTCTTTCAGATCCATGTATTACGTTATACACAATTGGGTTATGCCATGTCTCTTTCGATTCATGAATGACAAGGCAGAAGTTTTTCCCGCAATAAATTTCCGTTTCTTTTTGTGGTAGACTGGTTGCCAACCAAGGCTAAAGGGCCCAGTCTGTCCTTCCATTCGACCCATCCGTGATACATGCTTTTGCGATCATTCATCTTTCGACTGACTAAGAAGATGATTTTCACGTAGGAGTTTTCCGTTTTTTTTCTGAAGAAGATTGTTTGTCTTCGAAGGATATAGAACCGAATCCTTCCTGTTATTCAACCCATAGCAGTAGAAGAAGGGATAGGTTCATATCTTTCCCAAGTGTATTTGCGTGTAAGTGAATGTAACGGATTCGACTGGAATTCGAACCTCGATCCCAAACTTTCCTATTTGGAGCCTGTATATATTACACGACACCTAAGCAAAAGTACAATAAAGGGGGGGGCGGTGCCTGTTTTTTTTGTTTTTTGTTTTTTCTCCAGGAAGCATTCGTGCAGTGTGCGCAAACTAACCCTGCTTGAATTTTGAAGTGCGTTCACAGATTCCTTTCCATGGCCATAAAATTATTAATCAACCCCTGGAAAGAAGCTAAAATTTCGATTAAAACTTAACATTTCTTTCCTTTTTCAAGAGTTCCAAAAGATTAAAAGCGCGTTTTATTTTATTTTATTTATTTTTTTTATTTTTTATTTTTTAATTTTCTGAGCGTTATTTCTATATGCAGAGAAAATGCAACTTCGCTTGTAAAAGATCAGGTGATAATGGCGCCAACTGCATTACTGGTAGAGAAGGCCTGTAATTTTCTGTCCTGATATCAGTGTGATTCACCGTAGAGTGTTGATCGCTATTTCAGAAATGCACTTTTTTTGTGCAAACCAAAGTAGAGATTTAAAAGCTGGGCAGAGTCAATATTGAACATCGAACTCCAAATGTCGAGATCAACTTGGCTTTGAATCTATCACGTCTTTGAAAGGTTTTCTGAGGTTGGGGTTCTAAGTGCTGATGAAATGGTGAAAAATGACGATTTTTGTAAAGATATCAGCGTACGAAATGCATACATTTACACAATTATATATATATATATATATATATATATATATATATATATATATATATATATATAGAGAGAGAGAGAGAGAGAGAGATAGATAGATAGATAGATAGATAGATAGATAGATATGTTGTTCCAAAAGGATGTACACCCATTTTGATTTCCTATACTTTTCTTAATTTTAAATTAATACTTAATTTAAATAGTTAATCTTTGTTTGTAAGTCATATATATATATATATATATATATATATATATATATATATATGACTTACAAAGTAAGATAAATTTTAAATTAAATATAATTATGCTGCCTATATATATATATATATATATATATATATATATATATATATATATATATATTCAGGCAGAATAGTTTCATTCATTTAATTCAAACAATTAAATAATACATACATGTTTTAACGCCATTAATTTCGACCTATCGTAAAATCACTATCACAACGGAATTCAGATTTTATCGTAGTTACAATTGCATTCTTGCCATTATAATTTTCCCCTGAAGATGATCTTAGAAAATGTCGAAATTACTTGGGTAAAAAAAAAAAAAAAAAATACTGCTAGGCCCGTCTTGATGAATTTCATGTCAGCATCAAGAAACTGAATACTAGTTCCAAGTACTGTTCATAGCCACACACACACAGGCAAGCTATATATATATATATATATATATATATATATATATATATATATATATGGGTACAAGTTACTGCGTTTATGTTATTTTTTTATTGAATTTTTCTCGTTATCTCATAATTTTTCTTTTCTGGACATAAATTATGCAGACATTGTCCAATTTGTGTATGTCCGAGCGCTTTCGGCTATTCTTCTAGCCATTAGCAAGGATGATTAACATTTTTAATTTAGCTTAAGAATTCATTCTTTTACGTATGTATCCAGATGCAGGCATTTTCAAGGTCTGAACCGGGCACAACTTCGGCCCGCAGTGAAATTACTTATGCCCCCATCCTCTGTCATGCAATTTATCATTTACGACCCGAAAGTGTTGTAACTCAGAGTATGTGGAATACACACCTAAGAAATGCTGTTTCATGTTTTATCGTCATGTTTTCATGTCAGCTGATCTGTGTGGTTGTCTTCTGGAGGTGTGACCTTTTCCAGACAATTTCTAAAATCACTGCTTTTGAACCAGACCAGGCCAGGCCTATATTCTGCAGTTCAGATCTCAGTATCACCTTTCATATTAGTGCAGGCAAGTTATTTGTTTTGCTCACCTGAAAAGCATTAATTCTTGGTGAATTAAATTTATTTTGTGTTGGTAAAAATCAGTTATGAATGTTGGAGTTGGACTTGTGCCTCTTTGTTTTCTACTTGAATGTTGCTGTTATGTTTCTATTCATATGTTTTTAACTTATAAGTTAGCATTAATTACTAATAACCACTAATGTTTAAAATTAACCTGATATATGTAATAGCTTCCTGGAAGTACCTTTTACTCGGACATATTTTACTTCATCTTATATAGGCTTCAGATAATACATGATGAATGATTTTGGGAAGACCTGTTTAAACTTATTTATCGTCAATGTGAAGAAATGAAAATATTCCATTTGCAATAAAATTTTCTTAAGTTTGTTCATTTGCATTTAAATTTTCATGCTTCAAAGAATACCAAGGAGATTGGCTGGAACTCATGCATATTCACCTCATCAAATCTGGCCATTTTTGAAAAATGTTTGGCTACCCTTGATTTAGAGTTAAATGAATGTTTCTATTTTCCAGTGTAGACTCAGTGAAAACCTTAATGCTAGCTTATCTACTTGAGCGATTCCCTCAGATATTTTCAATTTTTTTAAAAGTGTTTTGGGGATGCTACACAAATTATTTAGCTATGGAATCAATGGGAAATCTAGGCATTTATCAAGTCTTCTCATTAAGGTAGGTCCATGAAAGACGTTGCGAATAACCTTTCCTCATATCAATGATGGGGTCCCTGAAATATACTAAATTTTTTTCCCAGTTTTTATTAACGATTAACCTTGTATCATTCTCAGAGCATTACTAAATATTTATGCAGAAGAGAACCCACCTGTGATTTATACGTCAACTTAGCAGATCTGACCTTGGTTACAGTTTCTGTGTAACATCTTGAACAAGACCTGTAGGTTCAAATTTTCTGTAACGATCAACTGTATGCTATCCCACCCATCGATAAATTCCATACAGCTCCGTGGATGGATGTGCAAACATGATATAAAAAATCAGCGTAATTTCCCCCAGTATTTTAAACAGGAATCGAATAAACAGGAATATTTACTGTTTAGGATTAAATTTCCTGTTCCTTCCAAAGTATTTAATTCTCTTTCACTCCCAGTAAACCCTTGCATCTTAGCGGCATTATCACCTTGCCCCCGTTGAAAGGATTGTAAAAAGAATAAATAAAAGTCATTTGAACTAGGGTCTCATGTTCAGAAATCTAATGTGCTTACCCTTACGCAACATGCCAAACACACACACACACACACACACACACACACACACACACACACACACACACACACACACACACACACACACAGTGATATGGATAAATTGTCGTCTAAATTACACAGAAAAAGAAAAAAACACTGACATCTCATCTTAATCTTTAACAAAAATACACGAAGATATTTTGAAATACTAAAGAGTAAATGTATCCAACAAAATCGCCATTGATTTTAACCCCGGCCTCCTGCAACTTTTCTAGGCGGTCACTTTGAGTTTTGTTGGTCTCTCGTTCAATTGCGTCCCACAT
This sequence comes from Acanthosepion pharaonis, assembly GCA_903632075.3. NCBI lineage: Eukaryota > Metazoa > Mollusca > Cephalopoda > Sepiida > Sepiidae > Acanthosepion > Acanthosepion pharaonis. The sequence goes on from CAHIKZ030005584.1 coordinate 1,435,146, forward strand.
ATAATAATCAAGCGGCTGCAGTCTAAGAAGTTAGGTAGACAGATGTAAAAGGTGATGTGGCCATAGAAGTTGTCTGACAGCAGTAATTGGGTTCTCTTTTTTATGTGGCATGTTGCTGAGCCATGTTAACAGACAGAAACTTCAAATAGCCACCCTCTTGATCTAGGCAGCACTATCTCGTGAAGGCACTTGATGTAGGTCTCCGATATTGAGTCTGATCCCGTGGGGGACGATGAATGGGGGCATAATGTCGCCATCACAAGTTATCACGCCAAATATGTTCGTAATCATCATTAGTTTCATCCAATTATTTCCGAATCCTCTGCATTCTCTTAGATTGACTCCCAAGTACTATAAAATGTTTTTATTGGAGATTCCGCTGCGAATGCCATGCAGGACAGCATGCTGTTCCAAATTTCTGGTGTAGAGAACTGTCGCATCGTGTCCTTCTTTTCAAAAATGGTTCCCAACTGACCCTACTATACTGTGCATTCGACAATATCGTTGTTGCGCATGCGCGAAATTAAAATTCCAAAATAGCGAAAATTTACACATCGCACGCACTCACACTATATATATATATATTTTGGGAAAGAAGGGCATAATTTATTGGTTCTAGTCTGACATCTCGAGTTCAATCACATTCCTAGTGCCGTAAAGTAGCTTCCTTGTACCTTTTCTAGAAATATTCTCAAGACAAGGAATGTAAATTGTGTAGATATTTTCAATAGCGCATCTAATAGGCATATATATATATATATATATATATATATATATATATATATATATATATATATATATATATATATATATATATATATATATATATATATAATACAGTTTTACGGTATGCTGTATGTATCGCTAAATAATGGTGCTAAATATCAAGAGTAAAACCTCTGTAAATATAAGAGAGTCCGCTGGGGTAACATTGAGTGTCCACAGTATTTTTCATGAGTGTACTCAATTTTATACCCATGATGACGTGAATATTGCATTGAACATAAAACAGTGTGTTGCTACATGGTGTTCAGACACACACATTATATATATATATATATATATATATATATATACACACACACACACACACACACACACACACACACACACATATATATATATATATATATATATATATATATATATATATATATATATGTATGTATGTATGTATGTATTGGATAAGAGCAAATCCAGTATATTTCCGCTGTATCTAACATTTAATTCTTTAAAAAGGGTAGAAATTTAATATTATTTATCATATTAAAAAATATACTAAAAATCGCTACACAATAGCTTCCATGTTTCAGCACAGGAGTTGTGCTTCCTCTGGCGATGTTAAATAACTAATAAGTAAAAACATATTTTTAAATTCAGAAAAGCAGATAAAGACAAATCAAAATTAAAATGAGGCTTGTGGGTTTACCCTGGTAAATCAATGAAGTGTCAAACCTACGTTAAATTCCAAATAACCTATAAAATTAAATGCTACATTCATTGGAATTATACTCCATTTATATAGATATTTCGCACACTTTGCGATGGACCAATTTTTACATGTATTTTTTATACATAAACATAGATAAAACCAGTTTTGAAATTTATGTAAAAAACATTCTCAATATAAATAGACTGGAATATTTTGAAAAACTGTATTTTTTTAAAACTGAATATTTGTTCAAACGAATGAGATGGTAAGCTCATATCTTTCTTCTTAATCACGAGTTTTCGAAGAAAATTGAATTTTACGGTTTCAAATGTCTCAAAAAAGAATCCTCAATTGAACGCTTACATGGTTTTGAAAATGATCTTTTAGACATAATTAATAGCATCTCTTTCCTTAAATACAGAAACATTTTCAGGGACATTTAGAGTCATATAATATATATATATATATATATATATATATATATATATATATATATATATATATATATATATATATATATTTCATACCATTGAGGCGGGATGCCACGAGCACACAAGGGGGAGCGAGAGTAAAAGAGGAGGGATAGAGGAAACGATGAATAGAAGGATAGGGGACAGATCAAGGCTTCTGGGGACGTCGATTGACATTACATTTGAATAGTTGGAGATTATAGCTACCAGGGAAAGAAGAAAAGGGAGGGAGTTCCACAGGCGAGAAGTGCAAGACATGAATCTATTATATATATATATATATATATATATATATGTGTGTGTGTGTGTGTGAAAATTGTGTGAAAATAAATACAAATATAAATATAAATATCAATATATATATATATATATATATATATATATAATTATTTATATATAACATGCGCGGTACTAATTAGAAAGCGCTCAATATCAGAGATAGAATTAACACTATTCCCATACATATGGCAGCAAAAAGTCAGTAATATCGCACCAACAATAAGTTGGAAAGCATTGAAAAAAGCTCCTGCCTACGGCAACATTATAAAAAAATGCCTACTTTGCCTACAGGAAAAAAAGTAGCAATAATATCACAAACACCGCAAAAGAATTTACTAAACAAAAAAAATCAGAGATAATCTCCAAATGTAGGCATGAGAACACTTACCTATTATCCGAATTTATACCAAACGGATAAAAAAAATAACCCCAAAAAACAACAATCACTCTTTAATTCAAGCTACCATCACAATAATTACATTTACTGTTATTATCATTGCACCATCATTAGTAATCACTTAACAATATCTATTAACTACTAATATTACCACCAACACCGAACACCATTACTACCACATCACATCTACTATTAACATATAAATCCAATATAATTATTAAAGTAAATTACTCTCCCCAGCATATTTAATACCACCAAATAAAAACCAATAAGATTAGAGATAATTTCCAAATGTAGGCATGAGAATAAATAAATAAATAAATAAATATATGAAATAAAATAAAATAAAACACCAACAATCACTCTTTAGTTCAAACTAGCACCACAATAATTACATTTATTGTTTTTTTATTATTCTCCAACCACCATTACTAATCACGACTACCAATTTACAATAACTATTAGCCATTTATTTTATCATTGACAACAACCCCCTTACACATTACTATCACATCAAATCTACTATTATCATATAAACCCGTCATAATTATTAACGTAAATTACCCCCTCCCCCAGCTTATTAAATACCACCATAAAAAATAACCAATAAGGATTACAAACCGAAATTTCTACCAATTACATATACACAGTCATCAAAAACAAGCAAATAACCAGATTTAAAATAATAACAAATAAACTTTTTTTAAAAATTCCAAATAAAAATAATAGTTATTTTTACCTATCATAATTTTACACAGACCCCACCACACGTATATACATATATGCGAGGAAATAATATTCAGTGAAAAAATAGAAAAAATGCTCTGATTTTTGACATGTATACATTCACGAGACATTCACGAGAAATTTTCGCTACACTTCCAATCTTTGAATTTCAACATACAAATGCGTATGTATAAATACATCACCACCCATATACATACATATGTCAAATCCCAAACTGTCCACATATGTTTATATATGTATGAGTCCCGACGGACAAGCAAGTGTGTATGTGTGTCTGCGTACCACATCGGGGGTACGGACATGCATCTATGTTTGCGTTAGCACGATGACATCACGACGACGATTCCCCCCACTCCCAATACACGCAATCTACATAAAACCAAATTTAAAAAAAAAATAATCAGTTTGTCTGACGATCACAAAAGTGTGAAACCCAGGTTCACAAACTCACATCAATCTAACCATATATATATATATATATATATATATATATATATATATATATATATATGTGTGTGTGTGTGTGTGTGTGTGTGTTAACATGTATTTGTGACTTCCGGTAGCAATCTCTCTCGAACTTTTGCTTAATTGTTAACGAATGCCAAATTATCATTGTCTTTTCCTTATGTGGCAAAAAGAGTGATTTCTTTTGGGGACGCAGTGTACACATTTCTATATACTTTGGGAAGTCATCTTTGCCATGACGTTTTTTTTTATCACAATCTAGTCGTAATTTATCTTGCATACCCATCTTAATTGAAGCCAAAATTTCATGCCTAAATATACATAGATAAGGGCTTCATGGTAATTAAGCAATTTCCTTTCATCTCAATCCCAGACAAAAAGCGCTGCCAATCTATCCGTTGGAGACATCCATTTTGCAGAGTGACTTCCTGTCTGTATGTGCGCAGAAGCAAATAATTAGAGAAAAAGAAATTCCGACGTATGATGGTGACTCAGATGAAACGCGAATTTAGTGATATAGTCGTACCAATTTTACCCATCCACCAGCATATGGCTGATGCCAACCTCTAGGAGATAAACATATTGCGCCTTCTCGGTCTCACGTTTTCCACTGACCCACAGTGAAAGGATAATATAGACTTAACTACTGTGTCATACCAGGTATCTTTTCTGGCCATTTATAAGTATATCGTTCATTACTGCTTTCAATATTACTGACCCAACTACTTTAGTGCCTCTAATACATATAAGAAATTAAATCTGCAATGTTATCGGTTCTGGTCTGACATCTCGTCTTGAATCACATTCCTAGTGCAGTAAAGTAGCTTCCCTGTACCTTTTCTAGAAATATTCTCAAGACAATTGTTCTGAGGAGATTTCTTATTTCCTATATTGACGTCATGAATTCAAGAGGAGTACTATATTGGCAGCAAGGTTGCAACATTATAATATTGAAATATCTACATGTAACCTTGAGTTCTATTCCTATCGTTTTCTCTCTGGCTCTTATGGATCGTGCAAGTCACTTCCAGCTTCTTACTTTCTTGCCAACTAAGATTTTCAAAAGTCAAACGCCATTTTCTGAATTTTTTGGATCCTGTTCTTTCTCCTCACTAAAATTTTCTTAATTCTCAGAAACATTTTGCGTCTTCATGATTTTATAGACTTCTTTTGGCGAAATGATTGAAAAAAACAATTTTGAGAAAACTCTGGGTTACACACTCACACAAACACACACACACATGTAAATATAGGGCTTTTAGTTAGTATATATATATATATATATATATATATATATATATATATATATATATATATATATATATATATATATATATATATATATATATATATATATATATATATATATATAGTACATATATATATATATATATATAGTAAATATATATATATATATATATACATACATTACATATGATAAGGTATATATACTTGCCATATGTATATATGTATATATAAATACATAAATACAGTATATATAGTAAGTATATATATATACATACAATACATATATTATATATATATATATATACATACAATACATATATTAAGTATATATATATATATATATATATAAATATAAAGATAATATACATATATATATATAAATATACAGAAAATATATATATATATATATACTTAGTTCATGACATAAAAGCTGAATACACTTGTAAAATAGAACACAAGAAATATTTAAATAAAATTCTCACTTAAAATTTTGAAAAAGTTAGCGTTGCGTCTTTGCACGTTCCGAGATCTTACACAACCGTCAATAATATCAGATATTCAAAAAACATCTTTCGGTCGACATACAAGTATTTCGTCTTCTTCAAGTTTTTGATTTTATAACAAAAAAACACATGCCGGATGATGAATAGAGGACTATTCGTAAGTACTAGCATTTTAACATCAAATAAACTGAAAACTACAGACATCAAGTTTATCGACGAGGATCACTTCGCACTATGGATTAACAGTATTTTAATGCATATATTATGTTTCTAGCGATGGATGTCGCCAATAATCGCATTAATACTTCTGATTGATTCTATGTGTGATTATTTCTTTATATATAAATATATATATATATATATATATATATATATATATATTGTCTGTATATATATTTTTTCTGCATATAAATATATATATATATATATCATATATATATATATATATATATATATATATATATATATATATATATATATATATATATATATATATATATATATATATAATATATACAGTGGATAAAGGCGTTGGTTAGATATGAAAATACCCGGTTAATAGTGGAGAACTTGCAGAGGGAAATTAACGGGAGATAATGACAATGACATCCATTAAACATGGCACGTGGAACTAGAACAGTATATATAGTGAGCGAAATAAAGGGTTAGCTCGACATTCAAACCACCTGAAGAAGGTAATGTAATGCAATAACTACGGAACAGATATGCGGACAATATTTTAATTAAAAAAATGTTTACTTGAAGAATGTTAAAAATAAAAAAAAAATATTATAAACAACTGTATAAACACCTGGTAAGTCATTATGCGCCGAACTCTGGAGGCACAGAGGCACGCTCACAATCATAGACACTTATTATTATTATTATTATTATTATTATTATTATTATTATTATTATTATTTCCTTTGATTTCTGGGATGTACAAATTTTTTTTCCCGGTCCCGCCCAGAAACTTAAGGTCAGAAATGGCATCATGACATGTTCCACTGACAATTAAACATAATAAAAATAATATATATATATATATATATATATATATACACATATTTTACATAGATAAAGCTCTTCGTAAGATGTGTGCTGTACTCGTGAGAATATTTTTTGTATTTCTTTAAAGCAGGGTCTTCCAAAAATTCCTTCAATGTGTCTACTGGAATCTTTTCCAATCAATCCGAGGGCTCCAGCTACAACAGGGATTGTTGATGTTCCCATGTGCCACATTTTTTGAGATTTCGATTTTAAGGTCCTTGTATTTTGATAGTTTTTTAAAGATCTTCAAAGACATTGCAGACTGCAGTCACTACCATATCAATAAAGAGGCATTTTTTTTTGTTTGCGGTCTATATTAAGAATGTCGGGGCGGTAAGCTTTGATTATTATCATTATTATTATTATTATTATTATTATTATTATTATTATTATTGTAAGAATTTTAAATTAAAAACTGCTATTAAAAACACGGCTCTTATATGCCGCCTATTTTAGGGCATTAAAATCATATGCGCTTAACTCAAACATTTACTGCTGTACAGCCATAATGTTTGAAAATGGCCAATGAAAGCCGAAAGAGCTCGTAAAAAAAACAATCATTTGGAAAATTTCTACATACAATATACCCCAAAAAGAAATTAATACGCCTTCGCAAAATTATTTTCCAGAATGTACATACTGGAAAAATTGCGCAACATCGTACTATACGCACGCATTTGTTGGTCTTCTCATGGTATTTCTTTGCTGTAATGATCTTTCGAAAGCCAGAGAGTTGGAAACCGTATTCACAAACATATATATATATATATATATATATATATATATATATATATATATATATATATATATAAAGAAATTACACCCCACGCGTAAAGTTATTGGATTTTTTTTCCAGTGACAGTCCGGGAAGAAGATCGATGTCTCATTTTAAAGAAAAAACGCCGCAGGAAGAATTAATATTATCTATACAACAGAGAAGACACTATCTATATAAGCAATTCTTTATGCCACCATGTATAGATGATTACACATATATGCACACACATTTACATACACATATGTACATATACAAAAAATAAGAGCATGCATATTATAGATTCTGGCTGCTGGTTTTCAAGTGTGACTCTCTGCTTCGTTAGCTGCTTAATCCCTGTCGCAGACGTCTGCTCGTGAGCAAGTCTGTTTTTGCTTTTTCGTTTCTTTTTTTTTCAAAAGTGATAAAGCCAGCTGATGATTTATACTGCAACTACGCCGAACGAAAGTTAACGTGTGGAACTGTGTGTATAGCTTGACATGAACAGTAGATGAGGAAAGCCAGTATGATCGAACAGTCGGTCACGATGACTTAAGACTTCTTTGACTACTACTGATGGCTTTATCATTTTGCTAGTCTTTCGTAACTCAATTTCATGAATTTAAATCTAGTACTATATAAGGCTCATTTATTTTACCCTTGATATTGCTATATGTAACCGTAGGTTCTATGACAGTAATTCCTTCGTTCGCTTTACTCGCCGATGAGGCTCTCTTACAATCATGTCACGCTTTTCAAAACTTAGAATGAAACGTCAATTTTCAGCTTCAGCAGTTTTGATCCCGGTCTATTGTCTTTCCTATTCACTCTCGTTTTTCAAAATTTTATTTTACTGTCATACCTGACGTACCTATTCTATTATTAATAGACTCTCCCACACATAATAAGTAGTAGTAGTAGTAGCGGTCGCCAGTTGAGCTTAGTGTTGTTGAGTGAGTCAGTCGACGTCGAACATTGAAGTATCAACCATCACAACTAGATTGCTGCCTCATTAACTCTTATTTCAAGTTCCTAACGTTTTGTACGTCGAACCTAATTTAGGACGACTTAATGAAATACAAGCCTCCACTGTGAAAACTACTCTACAACATTTACTCTGACTAACATTTTAGCAGCTTTATCACCATTTTGGGGGAGAAATGATTAAAAAAAAATTTTTTCTACCCAATTTCATTCAGTAACATGACTGACCCCATAGTATACATTCAATAACCTCAGTTACTTTCCCGCCGCTGTGACTTGGTTTCTTCCTGGGTGTTCTCTAAATATTTCTGCGCCATTTGTTCTCATGAACTCTCACCTTTGCTACCTCGTCCCTATGAATTTAAACGTCCGACTGGATTTGCAACTAGGTCTTATTGTTTTTTGTTTGTTTGTTTTTGAAAACGGCACCACCCATGCAAAGTACTAAAGCCACAAAGACACAAGGAGTTACAGGATGTGGAATAATTAGCAACAGAAACATTAATAATATCACAGAAGAAGAAAGTGTAACCAGGAAGACATTTGAAGGGATTGACAATGCATTTCATTTTTTTTGCAGATTAAAGTTGGCATGAAAGCATGGCGCTGGAAGGGAGTTCCTCAAGTGAAAATTGCGAGAAAATAAACTGTTAGCGTTGAATTTATGGCTCAACTGTTAATTGATGGGATCTCAACGCCAATTGGGTAATGCGCTAAAATTCAAAAAGTTTGGGTATCATAGCGCAGAGCTGATCCGAACAATTGCCACGAAATTATTTATAGAAAAGACACAGAGGGACAAATTTACGGCGATGGGAAAGTTGCTGAAGCCGAGATGCCAGGTCAAGAATAATAATATTGCTGATTCTTCATTGGATTTTATCAAGAATATCTAAATGAGTACCGGGGCATATGTGGCAACAATATTCTAATCATGGACGATATAAGCATGGACTTATAGCTATGTAAGATAGATTCGGGAGAGAAAAAAAATATCTCGAACGATACAGAGAACCAACTTTCTTTTTTGCTATTGGCTTAGCTAAATATAACAGTTAGTTCTATTCTTATAGTTTCTTTCTTCTTACTTCTCGACATTGGTTTCCTCTTTCCCAGCCACCTATAATTTTCAAAAATTTAAATGATACGTGAATCTCAATGTTCTGTCTGCTTAATACCTGCACTTTTATTTATTTTTGTTCTCAGTAACCCCTTACAACTTAGTGGCATTAACTCCTTGCTTGGATTAAAATGATTAAAAACTTTTTAGATGCACTAACCTACTAATCACTTAACGAATGTTATGTTTTTAAAATTGTAAGCTGTATAAGGTTTTTCTTAAATACGCAAGTACTTTCGACTGTACTTTCAGTCATCTTCATGCATGGACATTATTTTGTATTTGGTAATAACAACAAAAGAAGTTTATGCTGCAACCACATTAAATTCGTTCACTACCTCAGTCACTAAATCTTCATTGAATTCATTCACTACCTAAGTCACTAAATCTACTTTCAAAATCTACCACCACACTAACTGTAGAAGTCATATCATAATTTACCTCCTAGAACTATGACGGAAATAATATGCAGGAAAATATGAATGGCCCTTTCACTATAGCATTAATAATTATCGCAATCGAATTATGTCGACTCGCCATGAAAGTTATTACCTGTAGAAAAACACGATTTTAAAACCCATGCAGAATTCACTATAATTGAGAGAATAGAAAAGTTCAGAGCAGATAACATTAGAAAGATTTTAGAGTTCCATGAAAATAAGTGGATACAACGTCTAAAAACAGACTATCCAGCCGGGCTAAACCATAAATTTAACAATATAGATAGTATTAATATATAACTCTTCAAATCAAAACCTACCCACATTTCTCACCCATACAACATAAACATGCTTACGGAGGTGTTGATGCCTCACACTAATACACACCCCCACATGAATATACACACTTACACACATCATACTCACTCACTCCCTAATGAGCCAAATGATAACACACACCCACAGCAATATAGACGCTTACACGCATCATACTTACTCATTTCTTAAGAACTAAAAAAAAAAAAACACGCTTAACAGAGACACATCCCCCAGAAACCAATAAAACTGTCAAACTGACCACGGGAATTCAGAGCAGCATGAATCCATCCAGCTCTTATCTTAAATAACAACTTAAAAGAGACTGTTTGACCAACACAAAGACTGACCAAAATTCATGTTAAAAAAATTAAAAAAAAAACAAATGAAAATTACAGACAAAATTTCATTTTCTCCCTCAAGACATTCATTTCTGTAGTTCACTCCTGCCAGCAAGCAGAAAAATATTTTCTCTTGATGATGGCCATTTTGACCGAAACTAGTCGAGGAATCTAAATGAAATAATAACAAAAACGAAGGAATATTAATCTACAACCCAGTGTGTCTGAAGATTTTAATTTTTTATTGTTCAAAATATAATCATGGATAATAGACACGGGACTGAAACAAAAGCTGATCACATAACACCAACAGAACAGATAAACACTGAGTTATTGGCCATCTGTATGAATAGAACAACCAACAAATTAGCCAGGTATGAATCACACCAGGAATATATAAGGATATGCCTGAAGGATCAATTAATACCGACCAATTTCAGGATTGATTTGGAACCATCAATAGGTAATCATACTGATGCGTTTCTACCATTATGGTTCCGTAAATTACAAGACTTCTCCTGGGAACTCACGCAGGATACCATACAGTTCTGCCAGGAAAGCATAACGGCAACATCAGCGGAAATTAACCTGCTCGATGAGCAAATATAGAAATAAATAGAAACGGAAGAATATACCAACATAAAGAATGTCATAAAAGCTCACAGAGACCGAGCATTGAGGGGACTACGAAAAACAAAAACTGAAAAATAAAGAAAATTAAAATGGAATATTTTCTTCCGACAGAACAAAAGAGAAATCAAGCCAAACATACCACGAAGGAAAACAATAAAACACCACAATCACAATGACCACCACACAACCAATGCAAACACAACACAGCCCAAATAATTACGCCAACAGACAACCACCAGCACCACAACCAACAGTAACAACCATCATTAACGATAGCTACACCCTTAAAACAAACACAAAAAACAAACCACTAATTTACGCAGACATCCTTAGAGTGTCGTACAAACATACACAAACCAAAACACAGCAGTCCTTCTACTGAACGCATCAGACATCCCAGACCACTCAGATCAGTCCTTAGTAGACAATCAGCAGCAAACACACTCAACCGAAAACGGGATAAGCCCTCAACCAGGACACTTGGATGGGGGTATAGCATCCCTAATAGGAGGCATGTTTCAAGCTTTTACGAAAGAACTTCGCCATGCTTGAAAATACAAACTTGACCCTTACGGGCGAGTTATAAATTTAAGTTACAATACATTTTTACTCAACACATTCAGTTTATTAAATAAATGATTATGTATATATATATATATATATATAATGACTTTATTTTTTATCACAAATTTGATTTTGGGGTCAGGTTACTTTACAGAGCTCATATTGCTTCCCATGTTCCATGTTATCGACTTCTTTCTAGGCGAAGTTTAGTTTTTATTGTGTTTGGGCTTTTCCTTAACTGATAGATGATTCTTCAGTATTTCCAGTTGGTCGAGTTGAACTCCCCAAATGAGTTTAGTTAATGTGTACATAATATGTACTCATCAGATACCTTCATTGTAATAAGTCGAGGCAACCAAGAGAGTATAAAGTGTCCATTTAAAAAGCAAACTGTTTTTGGCTACCCGATGATTGCCTAATACTGTATAAAACGTTTAGTTTTCGCCAATTATTATTCAGCAGAAGGAAAATAAAAAGAAGTTACCGAAATTATACAGATGGCCACTGAAAGACTGAATGATACAAATATATGATTATCTTGGGGTTAATAAACTCGGGCCATTTGAATATTGGATGGAAACATTTTTGAATCCAGTTTTAGAATTTTCCGAAGCCACGTTCAGGCGATGCTTAACTGAGCAGAGCGACAACAGGTAGAAGCTGATAGATCTTCAAAGACACTCTGTTGTACAGATTCCACCGCTGCGCGTCAGTGAGCGTAGTACGCTTAGGACCTCTTCATGGAAGTTCGCCGACTGATCCAGTTCTTTCCACCAGGGCTTTTAGGTTTCGAACCATGTTATCGATAGAAGATATTCTCACATTAAAATGTTGCCGATATTTTCTCTGAGTTTGAATAATTGATGTTTTATAGGAATAGAAAAACTCAATGAGTTTTACTTGTTGATGGACATAGCTATTTTAATCTTCAAGTGATGCTCTATAAGCTGCAAAATATAAATTTAAAATGGTTGAAGACGAAAAAGTTATGGCTTTTTCAAACCCTTTTCATTGACCATCCTATATTAAATGGTCCTTATATTTCCGACTCTTTTAGTAGTTTTCAAGGGAAAAGAAGCAGAGGGCGTATGTTGTTGAAGATAGTTGTTCTTTATGCTAATGTGATAGAATAAAATATAAACAAAATATCAGGTAATTAAAATACTCTATCGAGGCCAAAACATATTTTATTCATATTTGATTGCCGTCATTTGATCTAAAGTACCTTCAAAATCATTAATCGGTTTTTTTTTCCTTTTTTTGCAGCTGGACTGGTAAAGTGAATTTTTATTATCGACGCTAATTTGAAGCTATATATTTAATTCAATTTGACAAGATCCATCTGTTTAATTTTTATGTATATCATTCTAATTCGGGGAAAACATCTGGACCGAAATTTTGGAAACGTTTTTCAAATTTCCTGTTTTTTGTTCCATATTATCGTTGTCATTATCTAGAACGTTATCATAGAGAAATGCTTATTCATGACTTGAAACGATAAACAATATTATAGAAATATTGTTTAATTGCTTCATTCTAGCAATGTTACATTATAAATTTAAATTTACGTGTATCGTATAAGTGGCGCCATTTGTATAATGGTATCACATAGATTGGCATCACCAGATGTTTATGATATTGTGAAATTTATATACATTTAAAAAATGCTATCCTCATGATGAGGGATATTTTAATGTGAATTGAGCGGATGTACAAGAGTATCGAGTATTTTAAGATATTCTTAACATCGAACCTTGTGTGGTAATTATGTATTATATAAAATTAGATATCTTATGTTAGTACGCATGTTTTCCTTGCTTGTAATGTGATTATAGGTGCTTTCTATAAATTACAAGGTAACCGACTGCAGAGTTTGATTCTTGTATAATCAACTTAAGAAATTGATGTTTTTTGATTAATTGTGTTGGAGCCCTAAAACATTAATTATTCCGAAAATGACTAGGCACTTTCAGAAATATTCGAACTAAAAACTGACCTTTGGAAAGTTTCACCCCAAATTTTATTCAAAGTACGATGGCGGTCTCGTAAAATGGAAAAAAATAAAAAAAAGATAATTAAGGCGACCAAAACATTTCGGTTGAATTTGATATATTTTTCTTATTTTTTTATTTTTATTTATTACAAGTCCGAAGATGATGGCGGTGACGATGCAGTGACACGAACAGGTCTGACGGGCCGGAAGTGCGTAGGCACATTTGGCGGGCCTCTCGGTAGATGTAAATTCGCTGTATATTATAGAAATATAATGGATAATAGACATGTCTGAAGATGATGATATTTATTCATTGAGACAGTGGTGGATTTCGGTTCTTCCAGGCGTATCTGAGCAGCCCTTTTAAGGAGAGCACTGCGCACCAGAAGATTGCTGGAAAGGTCTACAAAAATTGACCCAATAATTGCAAGTCTCATTCATCTGGCCAATATAGCGTGACTGGCGGATATCAATTTTGCGCTCGAACAAAAGTAAAAAGAAATTAAGGATGAAACTGAAACTTTCTTGTCGAACGTACGGACACTTATAGATAATCGTTTGGGATCTGCTCCTCAACGCAGAACAGCTTTGGTGTCTAGGGAGCTAGTTAGATATTCTATAGATGTAGCTACTCTCTCGAAAACTCGTTTAGCTGGTGATGGTCAACTTCAAGAAGTTGGAGGAGGCTACATTTTATTCTGGAAGGGAAAGTGCATTAAGAAAGATAGAGTAGCTTGTGTGGGTTTAGCTGTACGTAGTACACTTGTGCCAAGGCTTTCTGAACTTCCTAAGGGGTCAGTGAACGGTTAATGACCCTTCACCTACATCTCAATAGATCACGATACGTTACAATCATTAGTGTCTACGCTCCAACACTGGACAGTACAGATATTTTAAAGGCTCAGTTCTATGAGTCCTTGAAAAGTATACTCTACATTATTCCAAAAGATTACAAGATTATCCTCCTCATTGACTTTAACGTCCGGGTTGGAGCGGATTGGGAATCTGGAGTAGTTTGTGAATATATCGAGTTAGAAAATTCACACCAATGTTTTAATGCTTCTCGAACATTGCGCTGATTTTAATCTTTTTTATCTGTAGCACTCAATTCAAGTACAGTGGTGATAATGTCACCATCAGCAAGAGAGATATGCAAAATGTCTATATTGGTAGATCTATGCGTCGTGTGTAGTGTTGGACTACTTACATACATACATATATACATACATACATATATACATGTACATAGGTACGTCCATTAGGTCACGTAAAAAATCGGCATATCACGATTAAAAAAGACTCATAAATCAACGAAAACAAAGTTTTGTTGAAATTATGTTTATGTTGTTATGAAGATGAAGGACCAAAGTATTTTTAAAATATTTTTTGAAATTTTTTACTGCTTTCTAGCACGTAGAAAATTGTAGTTAAAAATTATGTTTTTTTTTTACGACAGCGCGAAAAAACTAAAAAAAGGTTTGTTTTATTTTGCGCTTTTCCCGAGGAAAGCACACGTTAAATTAGGAAATTCTTGCAAAAATCAAATAATTGTTGGATTTTAATGAAACTTTCAGGACTTATTCAGAAATCAATGAAATTATTTTTGAAATTTTTTTTTTGGAAAATCATGTAAAAAAGAGTTTTTTTTTTAACATATTTCCACCCACTTACATATTTTCATGAAATTTCGAGAAATTATATCTGAGTGCGCGGGATTTTTTTTATTAGTTATAAAGAGGACTCTTTGTAGAAAGTAAATCACCAGTTTTTTTTTTGTTAAACATCTGCTAAATTTATAGAAAATCTGCTTTGAATTGTAAAAAAAAAATGTAAAAAAGTATGACATTAATTAATTAGAAAAGCTTCCACCTGTTTTTGTAGATACGTTATACTAAGGACATTATTTTGTGAAGAAATAAAACTTTTCGATGATTAATGTATTTTTTGCAAATTTTTCCCCATTTTTAAAATTTTTTTCATTAACGTCTTAATACTTCAAAAATCGTTTAAAATTCTTTATTTCTTTGGTGCACGTAATGAAATGATAACGTTAATGAAAATGTAAATTTACGAATCGAACTTTGAAAAACACATAAAAGTCGTTTGAACTGAAATATTTTAAAATAATTTTTAAAAAATTTTTTATTGAAAAAACGTTCATAATTTCTATGTATGGAAATGTATACGCGACATAATCCTTAAAAAGTTTAAAGAATTATGTAAATAATAAAAAAAAATGTTTAAAGAATTTTATTGCCATTATTATAAAAAGAGTTTTGTCCCTTTAATAAAACTAAAAAAAGCGTTCACTCAGATTTCTAATAATTTTCATTTATGGTCATCCGTAGTAGCTGTCATCACTCGTCAATCAATACGTAGGTCAAATATTGGATAAAAATACCAGTACCAATCGTTAATAATTGGTTTTATACTACTTTTTATGCTAGAAGTAAGTAATATTTCTTTTAAATCAGATTAATTTAACATTAAATTTTCTAATTTTACTAAAATAACGTGTCAGAAACTTTGTTAAATATTTTTAAAATCGATAAATTTGTGTTTGTTTACAAATTTCTTAGAAAATTAAGAAAATGGCGGAATTTAAGAAAATTTAAAATTCCAAAATTAAATTTGACATTCCAATGTATATAGTTTCTATCTGAAATACACCAGAATTGTTTCCTTAATGGAAATAATAAATGAAATCTTCAAGCATGTTTTTTCATTTTTAAAAATTTATTTTAAAGTTAGGTATCGGAGATTTTGCCGAAAAAAGTGGAGGTCCCTACATGTACACATAATGTATATTTAGGCAGCAAATGTAATTTAATTTAAATATTATTAAAACATTTCCAAATTACGAATAATCCTCGGAACAATAGAAAATTCTGTCAGAAATTATCATTCATTTTCAGAAGAAGATTACCGCCATACATTCCAAGCTATCGAATTTCCTAAGTCATCATCAGGGTAGGTAGAGATAAATGTTCAGTTTCGCAAAACTAATGAATGTGGTGACGTATTCAAAGAGTGTTGTGACGTATACAAACAGTGTTGTGACGTTTGCAAATAGTGTTGACATAAGCTTTTTTTTTTTAAAAATATACATTTGAGAATGTGGGCTACGTTATAATTGTTTTTATTTATTGCTGGTTGTTTTTGTTTTATAGGAATTGCTTCAATCGATCCGTTGGTATGTAATCCGGGTGGGTTCTAGTATTAATAGTTATTAAAACTGAGCCACAAATAGATCGATATATTTATTTCAACAGAACATACGTATTTTTACCGAAAAAAACAACAACAAAAAAACAAACAAAAATCAACATCGGAATAGACTATTTCAAACCGTCTCTTACCGGCTTTCGTCAGCCACTAAATAATTGTCTTCGGAGAGCTTATTTATGTATTTTTCAAAGCCAGTCTCTGGTAGCCGCCTTTTGGATTCTTATATATATATATATATATAATATATATATATATATATATATATATATATATATATATATATATATATATATTCAAGCAAGTTTCGTTAAAACATACAAAAGCTAACATACTTGCATAATAATTTGATACGCTGTAAACGAACAGTGAAAGAATATTTTGAAATACGAATATTGACATCCATAGATATTTCAAGTCCCTGAAGATGGTCCCAGAAGAGATTGGAAAAAATTGGGATAAAAAAAAAATGTTTGAAAGAAAATTTTGGTATTTTTCTTGATCAATTTTCTAGAGCCACCAAGAAATTTGTGGAATTGGAAGGATTAAAACTAAGAGGGAGATAATACTTCAAATTTATTGATCCAAACATGAATAAAAATACGTATGTATTGTTATGTATGTGTGGATCCCTGTGTGTAATGTAATCACATACGTTATTGCATAGTAAATCTAGTCGTGGTGTCGTATGAAAATGAGCTTATGCATAGTAAATTTTAAAAGGTACTACATTTTGGGACAGAAATAGCATACGAGCGTGTTTTACGGTAACATATGAGGAGTTGAACATTTAGACGAGATCCGGTCGCCTTTTTGATGAAAAAAGAGCGCATGGGAAGATTGTTTTCCATGTTCACAGGCACGTACTGAATATAGATACGCTTTTTTCTTTTTTTGGGAAAAAAAAAAAACTTTAGAGATCGTTCTTTCTTGGCTGAAATATACTCATAGCAAATTCGTCTTTTTATGGACTCTGGCATTTATTTATTTCCTATTATCCTATCTGGAGTAGTAAATTCAAAATAACCGCATATCCTCGCAGAAATATGTTTTAACAACCGAAATTTACTCGTAAAATTAACACAGATATTCATAGTGAAAACAGAAAGGCGAGATTTAACCAGAAAAACGACAGAAATGCGTGTCCTCCACTAAAAACCCGAACACGAGCGAAAGTTACAAACGCCTATGTTTGGGGCGAACACACACACACACACACACACACACACACACACACACACATATATATATAAATATATATATATATATATATATGGCGCATATATATATATGCCTCATTGTATATATATATATATATACATATGCCTCATATATATATATGTCTCATTATATATATATATATATATATATATATATATATATATATATATATATATATATATATATATGCCTCCGCTTGCTTCATATCGGAAATGTCCGGGTTTTAATTCTCGCTACTGGATATGCACTGGTGATGAGTCCCAAATATAGGACGAAACGGTCGCCTAGTGCTTTCTGCATTCTAATGAGGTTTCTTGTAGACTCGATGAATTACTTAATTATGACAGAAATCCTCCTTAATTTCTATCACTTATATATATATATATATATACATATATATATATATATATATATATATATATATATATATATATATATATGTGTGTGTGTGTGTGTCTGTTTATACATACATACATACAAACACAGATATATATATATATATATATATATATATATATATATATATATATATATATATGGGTGTGTGTCTGTGTGGGAGAGAGAGGGAAGTGGTCTTTGGTAATAATACCTCTTTTATACAAGTTTCATTAGAACGACAGACGAGGACCTGCGATTAAGGTTTTCCTTCTATTCTGCTGTTTTATGAGTGAATATCTACTTAGACATGAAAGAGGTGTTTTAAAAATCAGCAAGAGAGCGCATGAGAGTTCATCCTCTCGTCCAATATTCTTGAATGAACTCAACAACGTGAAACATATCCCGTTCTGTGTTCTCTCTGTGTCACCACGCTACTACATAAAATGGTATTAACGAAAAGGACGATTTCTTTTTCTTGTTCGTTTTTATTAAAAGAGAGGGTCAATCGTGGCAGCATAGATTCTAAGAAGCAGCGACAGGTATTAAGTCACGCCAACTGACTTAGCTCGTAAGCTTAACGTTCCGCCGCGTGTAGTTTTAACCCGTTTCTTGAATCTGGGTGTGGGACGCGTATCAACGCTTCAAAATTTTTGCAGTCCTCTGTTGAATTTGCGCCGTTGTGGACCCCCACCAAAAAAAAACAAACAAAAAACAAACAAACCAAAAAATCAGAAAAAAGATAATCCATGAATATATGAATATACTTCCCACAAGGTATTCCTGCCGATCTCTGACAATTCTGACCCTGTTCTTCGGAGTCTGTAACAAACACACGCTAGTTAATGGCGGTTTTACGAACGACCTCATAGATCACCCAATTAAATTATTTCTTTCTCAAGTAAGAAACAGCAAGACTGAAAATAAATAAACAATATCCTATTTTCTATAATTATCAAATACACGTTAATTATAATCAGGAATATTTTCCCTTACAAACATAAAAATTCACAACCCCAGACAACCAGATCAAGAAATTAAATCAATTATCTATTATAACATATAAACACAACTAACTTCATCGTCAACAATAACAACACACCGGCAAGATGCAAATAACCGAGCAGCAATATTATTTATGAATTCATTTAAGACACTGCGCTACTGATCAGCACAAAATCATGAATAATTATATTGTACTTACCACTACACGCTTATCAAGAAGATCTTCTTGCATATTCCCGGTAATAGCTCAATTAAACACACACGGAAACATACCAATCTCAGTCCGCAACAGACTTGTGGAAAACCCAATCATAATAGCCTCAATCACGTGTACTAAACGAGTACAAGTAAAAGAAGCAACAATAATAAAAGAAAAAGGGAACACACAATAATATCAATTCTGAACACGGCCAAAACGTGCTGACCGAGTTTAGAAAATTAAAAAAGAAATGCAATAAATATAGATACACATATATAATAATATATATATTCAGTTAACAAAAAAGACGAAAACAAAAAAGAAAACATCTTCAGTGTCCCGTCTTCAATGAATCATATATATATATATATATATATATGGTTGGTATAGAAGGAATAAAATTCAGATCACTAGAAACACTATTCTCAAAAGAGAATACAATGTAGTGCAAATATCATTTATTCAAAAATTATAACATAAGCACTTTATAATATCACCACAAAATAGCCATTTTGTTTCAACAATTCTGGTGTTTTATTAAGTGATAGTGTTGATTGCACAAACCCTTCTGCAAGGGAAGCATGGTGGAGTAGTAGGTAGCGGCTCGGATTGATGAATTGGAGATCCGAGTTCGAATTACAGTCCAACCAATTACATGGGAAAAGTATTAGGTTGGTGCAAAAATAATGACGTAATAATGCCATTTTTAACGTCAAAAAACGACATTATTACGTCATTATTTTTGCACCAACCTAATATTAAACCTCTCCTTCTCTTTCCAGCTACGGGTACATAGCAGGAGAGAAAGGTTTTTATAGTCTTGGATGGCAGCTAGTGTAGGAAAAGGGCAACTCTGAATTCAAAACCTTGCGGGCCATGTATTCGGTCTTGGATAATTGGTTCTGCACAAAGCCTTCACCACTATAATCAAATCATATGTGCTGGTGTCTGGGCTGTCGGTTCCGAGGAACTGAGCTGCTTGACCCTCATACGTCGAATAAGACGGGAGAATCCATCATATATTACTATGCATATTTAATGCCAGGTGTAGCGAAAACTAGACGCGTTTTTTTTTTGTTTTAGCTATTCTGGTAAAATACATATATTTCTTGTAATTAAGTACTTTTTGTTCCATTATATTAAAAACAGTAAAAAATGTCCGTTAAAAATAAAGAAAATACTATTACATTGCAATGTGATATCCATTCACTTATATGGCAGTGCAAGCTGCACATGAACAGAAACCTTAGGTAACAGAAGTGTGGTACTACAGAAGGATACTGAAAATTAATTAGACAGTGTGAGTAAGCAACGAGGATATCTTAAGGACAATAGCAACAAAATGATCACATACTTCTAATCAGAAAGAAAGAAATGTAATTTCTTGGCTACATAATGAGAAAGTATGGCTCGGAAAACTTAACACTCACTGGGTATATTGACGGTAAGAGAGAAAAGGGAAGACAGTTGGCCACTTATCTGACAAGGTTGTGTGATTGGATATTGGAATGGAAAGGAGAAAGTCTTATCAAAGTGAGAAAATGCTCAGACAGCTTTGGAGAGCCATAACCGCTCATGTCATGAAGACCGCAGCACATAGAAAGAGAATAATTAAACTCTCACTACAAGAAAAATAACACTTAAACTATTAAACTTTACAAATAGTTTAGCGACGATCAAATAATTTTGACTTGAAACATTCTAAAATTGTCAACTTTTCCTAGAGCCTCGATCGTCCTTATGTGTCTGAGGAGGATAATTGGCAATCATTAAGTTGGACGTCTTTTAGTGCAATTTCGTCACTGGACTGAAGATTAGAAGACTATCCTCAGCTCAAGAAAGCTTGCTTATTGGATATTAACAAGTCAGTGAAGCGAGTGATTATATGTACTTTCAATACACTATTTGAAAATACCTGAATTCCCTTTCTTCTTACCGGAAAATTGTCCAGAATATCCAACGAAAATCCCAGACACGAAATATCGATTCAATGCCCTTTCACTGGCTGACCTAGAGTCAGACCAACGACCATTTTAAGCACACAGGCAAGATATTATTGAGAATCCTGATAACACACGAAGCATTGACTTGAAAAATTGTGTTTACCTATAGACATCCTTGTAAATATAAATACAATGTAAGCGATTACGTTCAAATGTCCATGTCAGGAACATATTTTGTAAAGGCATCTAAGAAAACTTTTGTATTAGATCGATTCTAGGATTATTGTTAAGCTAAATGCCAATTTTACATATCAATATACTGGGGGGAAATTTATGACAAAGTGGAAAACACTTTTTCTTGTTACGCGTTTCAACTTTTAGATGTTCATGGCATCAGCATAACAAAATTTAGTCAAATGAAGTCCTAAAAAGGATGAAACGTATCATAAGAAAAACTGTCTCCACTTATTCATATATTTCTCCCTAATATTGTTCTTGATATATATATATATATATATATATATATATATATATATATATATATATATATATATATATATATATATATATAAGTATACAAGTCAAAAATGATTTAATAGCGCTAACAATCCTAAGGATACTGCCCTAATGAATAAACCTTATCTAGAGAGAAAGCGCGACAAGGGTAAGTTGAAACTCTTACAGCGGCCTAGTCATCGTCCTGACCATGACCAAATTTCAAAATCTTTGTGCGATAACGGACAAGCGTGCTTGCAATAGGAAAGTTAAAACAGAGCTTTTTAGCGAAATCAAGGAATGCTGGAAAATCTGGCGAAGAACATTGATTTACTAAATAATTTAGTCTATAGCATGCCAGGAAGAATTAAGGCGGTTATTAAAGCAAAAGTTTACCTAACAAAATACTAAATCATTCTTTGACTTGTATACTGTACATGTACCAATTCTATTACTCACTTGTCTTGGTAAAAATATAAAAAAATCGACTTTTTATGGGTGTCTCCATTTTTTCTCCTAGTGTATATATATATATATATATATATATATATATATATATATATATTTGTTTGAATAAAAACAGACCAATTTAAGGTTCCATGTAATAAATTATTTCACCACAAACCTTTTAAAGGGCCCTGGATCATCAGACTTTATTTCGTAAGGTTGAAATGAAAAATGAAAAGAAATTTACACATTTTTGACGGGCCGTATTAAGCATATGACATAATTTATTACATGGAACCTTGAAGTGTTCTGTTTTTATTCAAACATATTAGCTCTGAATTTACAGTGAGCTCTCCGGATATCATCCTCCTTGGGTCTACCCATACGGATTACCTAGTTTTGCATAAATATATATATATATATATATATATATATATATATATATATATATATATATATATATATATATATTTATATCTTGTCATGTGGAACGATTGCACCTGATTTCATCATTTTTTTTATAGTAATTTTCCTATCTACGGGGTTAAAACATTATTCCCATTTCAAAATAATCATCTCACCTGGAGAAAACATTTTAATTAATTTTACTTTCTTTCGTATACTTGGAGCAGATTGATTTACCTATCATCCTGTTCACACACTTCCCTGATATTTTGAACAAGAGTAGAGTTTTATCCCTTGCGTCCTGTTTAGGATTCGGTTTTCGATGCTTTCTAAAGTCTACTTCAAGTTTATACATCTATCGTTGCCGCCAAAAACTCTGAACTTTTATTTACTCATTATTTACATTTTTGCTTCTTCAGTAGAAGGAGATAGGCTTAACTATCGACCGGTTCATACCCCCCCCCGATTCTTTGAACAGAAATATAGGTATATCTTTTGTTTCCTGTATAAGTTTGGGTTTCCCTTCTCTTATATAATATTCTTCCTCGTCCACATTCGCTGGAACCTTTCGTCTGAGTGGCATTGCTTGAAGTGGCACCTCTGATTCTGTAACCCGTTACCTCTAGTCACTTGTGGGTGGACAGACGCCATCTTAGAGTATTTTAAGTGTTGCTTTAAAAGGAATAGAGCTGATGATTCCGATTTTAACATTATTGACTGTAATAAGTTCACTTATTGTTATTTTAATGAACTGGAATTATTTTGTTATATATAAACTAAGACGCAGTTCCAGACCAAAGGAAGCCGAGTCATCTCGTTCCATGATTGTACTATGATTGTACCATCATGTAGCTTGTAAAACAGAAACTAAAATTTATAAAGCAGAAGTAACAGACATTATTGGACAAAATAAAATGTACATAGGATATATGAAAGGTACTTTCAGAAGTAGATGGTACAATCATAATTTTCTTTAAACATATATGAGGCTGGATAAAAAAAAGTATTTAGTGTACATATCAATCACCCTACTTCACCAATACATTTCTTCTTCTTCTTCTTTTTCTTCTTCTTCTTCTTCTTCTTCTTCTTCTTCTTCTACCTTTCTATTAATGAAAAATCGAGTGTTTATTTATTTTTGAATAAAATAATGCAGCGTCCATTATTTTTTAAAAAAAAAAAAAAGCGTTAAGAGGTCATTTGATAAAAATCACCTGTGGATATTGTAATCTTGAAATCAAGGTAGTGGATTCAACTGACCAGATTTTTAAAAAAAATATATATATATATATATATATATATATATATATATATATATATATATATATGTGTGTGTGTGTGTGTGTGTGTGTGTATACATATATATATATATATATATACATATACATGTGTGTATATATATATATATATATATATATATATATATATATATGTGGGTATAGATATACAAATATATCTATATGTGTGTCTATATATATCTACATACATATGTGTGTGTGTGTCTATATATATATATATATATATATATATATAGATATATATATGTGTTTATTATATATATATATATATATATATATATATATATATATATATATATATATATATATATATATATATATATATATATATATATATATATATATATATATATATATATATATATGAATAAACACAGTTTTAAGGTATGCTATGTTTATAGGATAAAGTGCTCAATATCAGAGATTGAGCGTAACACTCAGATGCGACCGGCTGTTTCATGCAAACGCAATCATTAAGCCTGATGCTTGCGTTTAGCATGATACAGTCTGTCGCTTCTGTTGACATCAATGTTCACTTTTATATATAAGTGTGTGTGTCTGTGTGTGTTTCTGTGTCTGTGTGTCGGTGTGCGTGTGTCTAAGCAGAGCTCTGTATTAAATTAGGCACCCATCTCATCCTGATGGAGATATTAGTCTAAAACTGACAATTTGGTAGATTCAAATCGGGACCCACCTACAAGACAAGGACGCATAAAGAATTACAATGTAAGGCGAACGGTGTGGAAAAAATGAAGGGAAAATATCGAATGTTAAACATCGGAGGAAAAAAAATGAAAGAAAGGAACCTCATAGAAAGAAAAAAAAAGAGAGAGAAAAGGCGAAAGGGATTTATTTTTCCGCATCTTTTGTAAACGTCTCCATTCCTTGCATAATTCACTGTGCTTGTCGAGTGTTGACTTTGCCGCTGGCCGCCGGGTTTCTTCAACCGAGGACTGTACACACTGTGTTTATTACAGCGTGAAATTTAGCGGACAGCAAAAACCCAACACTTGTTGGTTCTCGGGCCTGTAATGAAGAACCTCTGTTTGATGAGTGAATTTGTTTGCAAGTTAGTCAAACCATGAAGATTTCAGTAAGATAAACACACACATAAATGGATCAGTAACAGCATATAAATATATACACACAGACACACACTCTCTATCACGCACACACATGTCAAATTTGCTTATCGATCGATCATGTCCACAATACAGTGTAATTGAGACATATATACACACAGGAACATAATACCAAGCTATAAAATTATTTATTGGAACTGGTGTTATGGGGTCTCTACTCGCTGTCATTTCGCTAACACCTACGGACTTAGTTTTTTCAATAGAAATGATTGATTGTGAGAGACGGACAAAAGACATAGAGAAAGATTATGTGAGAGATATAAAATCTGAACCATTTGGCCTTGTGTCTGATTAAAGAGAATTTTTAATTATGATAAAATCTGTATTACTTTTTAATTCTTACAATTTTATTTTATATCTTATGCCTTCTTTTATCTTTCTATACATACACACTCAACATACACACACACACACATATACATATATATGTGTATTACATTAGAAAATCGTCATATGGGGAATACTTTGTTTTGTACTATATATATATATATATATATATATATATATATATATATATATATATATATATATATAAGTGAACACTCGTGGCCTGACGATTGCATCTACCATGAAACAGACTGTCGCCTCTGTTGACTTCTATGTTCACTTTTATGTTTTACACACTCTTTCTCTGATATTGAGCACTTTATCCCATAAATATAGCACATCTTAAGACTATATATATATATATATATATATATATATATATATATATAAGTTATGAAGAATTTGTAAACCGAATTGGTAATTCCAAAGAGGATGAAATCCTGAGAGGTCAATGTGAAGAACAGAGCCAATATTTAATGAACAACAGACACTTTAAGGTACCATGACAATAATTTATTTCACCAAAATCCTTTTTTCATTGTTTGAATTGTTACCTGATGATCCAAAATCATTTAAAAGGATTTTGGTGAAATAAAAATTGTTATTACATTATATATATATATATATATATATATATATATATATATATATATATATATATATATATATATATATAGGTAGTATCAATAAAATGCTCATATGGGGAATGGGATTTTATTGTGCATTAATTATTTTCACTGTAATAATAAATATATTGAGCTCTTTTATGGATCACTTTTAATATGTTATGTTAGTAGGATCCACTTGTATTATATACCAATGGATTTATTAGCTTTAATATATATATATATATATATATATATATATATATATATATATATATATATATAATATTTCAATTCTCTGTAGTGGATGCGCACTGCTGATGGGTCACAAACACAAAACGGCCGTCCAGTGCTTTCTGTATTTTGTTGAGGTTTCTTTCAGACTCGATGAATTACTTAATTATGATTATCAAATCGTCTTAATAATTTCACTTGTATATCATTGCTTGAACCAGCTTCTAATGCTCATGTTTGAACGGCTTGGTAATAGTAGTCGTGGCTCCTGGGGGCACAGACCTATGGTTATAGAGAATTTCAGTTGAGTGCCACCACGGAATATGTGAGCGAGCGGCTGATTTGCTGCCTCTCCGTCGCCGAGGCCCGTTGGGACAGTTGGTATGACGTTTGCATGATAACCTAACTGCCGGAGTTTCAATTCTCGGTAGCGGATGCGCACTGCTAATTAGTCCTAAATATGGGACGAAACGGCCGTCCAGTGTTTTCTGCATTCTGTTGAGGTTCCTTTCAGAATCGATGAATTATATATATATATATATATATATATATATATGAATGAATAAAATAGATAATAGGGGAAAATTACTTACTTTGTGTCGATGCGTTTCGTCAACTGACTTTATCAGAGCAAGTGTTGACAAACAAAAGCAAAATGTTGTATATTATTCAAAATTTTTTAAAGAAGCTCCTGAATTTCCAGAAACAATACATTTCGTTTTTGTTTGTCATCACTTGCTTTGATAAATTTGGATGACGAAACGTGTCAGCAAAAACGAAATACTCTTCTCCTTTTGCCTATATTATTCAATTTCTCTTTTCTACAGATATATTCTGAGAACTTTCACACACACACAGACAAACAAAAACAGACAAAAAACATACACACACACACACACACACACACACACATATATATATATATATGTTATACCGCATCGATAGCAAGACTCGGAGATTCATGTAACTGCGAATCGTGCTAAAGGTGAGGAATAATTTTTATACTATAATATATACATATCTTTATTACTATCTAGGGTATATTCGGATCTGGGGAATATTATAGGAATGTTATGCTTGGCTAGAAACATCTGCATATGCACAAACCATGGCACTGTTTGTAGTCCTGTATGGTAGTGAGCAGACCACACGCTACACACTCCTCATCCAAGAACTGCTATAAATAACAAAAGTGAGAGATAGCGTTACAACTTAGTACGCATGCGCGAAACAAGGCATGGTCAATCTGTGCTAGGCGGATTCACTACATGCTTTAGGTCATTTAGCACACCACCAGTCCCGATACTTTTTGATCATATATGTGTGTGTGTGCGCGCGTGCGTGCGCATGCGCGTGTGTATGTGTGACAAATATAAGTCACGACAACCAATTAATTTTAATCTTTTCCAAATTGCGAATAATCCTTCACAAATAAGGAGAAAATTCCGTCAGAAATTGTCCTAAGTTAATTTCGGAAGAGGGCAGATAGAGACAATATATATATATATATATATAGATATATAGATATATAGATAGATAGATAGAGAGAGAGAGAGAGAGAGAGAGACAGAGTGAGCGAGAGTGAGAGAGATAGAAATAGAGAGAGATAGAGAGCGTGTGTGTGAGAGAGAAGGGATATGGCGATAGATAGTATTTAGTGGTGTATTTAAGATTTATTCTATGCATTTAGAGATTCTTGATGACAACTAAAAAAGGATTTGCAATGATATTGGTTCTGACCTGGCATCTTCTCTTCAGTTACAGTATCATCGCCGTAAAATAGCTTACCCGTTTGTTTTCTAAAAGTATTTTTCATGGTAATTTTTCTAATGAAGTTTCCTTTTTGGTACCTTGATTTACGACTTGCAGCGTGTTAGTCCATTGACAAATAGGTTTTACCATTTTACAAAAGAAATGACTATATGTAACCGTAAGTTCTATACTAACAGTTCCTTCGCTCGCACTTCTCACATGTGGATATCATTTCGGCTTCTTTGCATTCCAATCAAAATTCACCTTGCAAATATTAAATCCAGTATCAATCGCTATCTTCTGTTTTCATAATTCTTGTTATTTTATTGTTCTCTCTCCTTATTTCTTTCCCATATTTTTCATATTCTCCTACAGTCAGTAACACATTGCTTCTTAGTGGCTTACATAGCCAGTTTAGGGTGAAATAATTAATACGCACCCACACATAAACACACGCAAACACACACAAGCACATACAAAATCACACACGTATACAGGTTTCGATTAGTAGATTGTCGTGATATTATATTTTTAATTTCGTGCATACGCGTTGTTTGATTTTGATTTATTCGACTGCACAATATAGTAGGGTCATTTAGTCGTTATCTCTTAGAAAAAGAGCACCATGACGCAATTCACTCCGCTAGATATTTGGAAACGGTTGTAAAGCTTGTCATGTGCACCGGAAGCTCTGAAACTAACATTTCGGGCTGTTTGGGTGTCACACTGAGTACTCTGCAGAGAATTCGGAAAGAGTTGGATGAGTTAAATTGTGATTACGAAGGTACGGTAGCTCACTCTGATTGTTCTGAATGTACCGAATCTTTTGGTGAGAGACCCAGACTCAACAGGCAGGCGTACATAAAATGAATTGAGGAGGTAGTGCTGTCCTGGATCATGCGGGATTACTACTGAAGAAGCTGCATCATGACACACAAGCAAGAGGATCCTGTCATAGCTCTCAGACAATTTCTGCGACCAACATCACCCCTTACATCTGGCCAGCTAACTCCACAGACTGCAACCTTCTTGATTATCATATGTGAGGCGCAGTTGAACGAGTGACCAACAAACCCATAAAACCAAACATGAACTGAAGACTAGAATTATGGCAACATTCACCAACTTAAACAAAGAGAGCGTCCAGAAGACACATAGGAGATTCCGAATACGCCTGGAGGTCGTGGTTGAAGGTAATGGAGATTTTATTGAATATATTTACTCCTTATTATTTTAAGATATCTTTGTGAAATTTTAGTAAATATATCTTCTAAAATGAGATGTAAGTCTCATTTTGGCGTAATCTAGATGAAAATTCATATACTTGTAGGCGAAGATGTGCAGCTGTCATTGAGAGCAAGGGTTCATTTACTAAATATTGATTGTACATGTATTTTTCTTGTTTTTTTGCCGTTTACATTGTTTTTCTCAATTTTGTCCCTTACTTTTGGACGTTCCAAATTTGAAAATAAAAAATAATTGTTATAATTCTTTTTCTATCCTTTGCAAATGATTCAAATTTTAGTATGTTATTATGGATGATAACGACTACCAGCTTTCACAGTTTAACAGTTGAACAAATATTAGGTTTTAAAATATATATATATATATATATATATATATATAAAGTTCTCAGAATATATCTGTAAAAAAGACAAATAATAATATAGGCAGAAGGAAAAGAAAAAAAAAGCGTTTCGTCATCCAAATTTATCAAGGCAAGTGATGACAAACAAAAACGAAATGTTGTATTGTTACTGCAAATTCAGGAGCGTCTTTAAAAAAATTGAATTGCGGATACAACACGATTTCGAATATTATACATTTCACTTTTGTTTGTCAGCACTTGCCTTGATAAAGTCGGTTGACGAAACGCATCGAGACAAACTAAGTACTATTCCCCTATTATCTATTTATTATATATATATATATATATATATATATATATATATATATATATATATATATATATATATATTTTGAATAATTCGTTTCATTTCATTTTTGGAAGTGCTATCTGATGATCCGGCGTTCTTTAAAATGGCTCATTTCATTTTAAATTATTATAATGGTACCTTAAAGTGGTCTGTTTTTATCTAAAATATTAGCTATATTATTATGGATTTAATTTGAGCTCTCAGGATTTCATCCTCCTTGGGATTACCCATACGCATTACTTAGATTTTCATAACAACTATATATATATATATATATATATATATATATATATATATATATATAAAACTTAAACACTAATATTCCATGGTCATAATTTATTCCATTGGAATCGTAAATACGATCCAAATCATCAGACCTACAAATTCAAAATGAAAACAGAAAAAACAACTCCGGAAATCAAAACAGAATTTAGAGAAAGTGTAAGTATGAGGAGGAGTGACAGAGAGAATTTTTGGAGATGTGGGTGGGGTGGATTTAAAAAAGAGGAGAGAAAGAAAGTCGACGGATGTCTAATACATAAAGATACATTTCATTGGTGACATATACACACCACAGACAATTCGGATAGGAAGGGCAAAAAAAAAAAAAAAAAGGGAAAAGGGTGGGGGAGAGGGATGGGACGAAGGAAAATAAAATTGTGTTTACTTAAAATTTAAAATCAAATATAAATATATGAAGATGAATATAACGATTGTCTCATTTCGCAAGGACCAAATATTTCTATGTTCAAAAACACATACTAATACACACACAAAAAAAAAAAAAAACATATACAAGTAGGTACATACACTTAGGCATGTACACACACACACCAGACATACGTGTACATGCACATACATACACACATACACATATATATATATATACATATATATATATATATATATATATATATATATATATATACACACATATATATATATATACATATACATACACATACACAAACATACATACATATATATATATATACAAAACCTAAAATATATTCACATATCCACACATACACATATTCATCTATATTCATATACACACACTTTTCACATACATATACACGCATACATATGCCCCATGTATACATTCATACATACATACATACTTATACATACACATACACATACATATACATATACATACATACACACATACATATATATATACCTATACATACATATATACATATACATACATATATATATATACACACATATACCCATACATCCACGCACATACACATACACACATACATATACACACATACATATACACACATACATACATATACACACACATACACACATATACACATACATATACACATGCAAATACATACACACCCTTACATATGTATATATATACACATGCAAATACATACACACCCTTATACATGTATATATATACACATGCAAATACATACACACCCTTACACATGTATATACACATACACACACACACACACACACACATAAACATGTATACACATAAGTACACATACACACCTATACATATACATACATAACATAAACACCTCCATACGTATATATACACTTACATACATACACACATATATACACATACATACATATACATACAAATATACACACATATACACACACATACACATACTCATACATACATATAAATACACACAGAGATATACACATATGTACATATATATAAAAATTAAAATCTAAATAAGTGACGATTCAAATATTTGCGCGTGTATGAAAAAAAAAATTTTTTTATATATATATATATATATATATATATATATATATATCTACATACATACATGCACATACATACACATACATAAACATACATATACATACATGCACACACAAACACAAACATATATATATAAATACATAGCGCATCACATAAACGTGCACAAAAGGTACATTTAGAGATAAACATAATAGTCATACAATTAAAATGTCATGCCCGATATATATATATATATATATATATATATATATATATATATATATATATATATTGAATCGTTCTTTCGATCCTCACTGTCTACCTGATGCTTGTGTTCTTGTCTCACATCTAAGCTAAGCTTAGTGAGTTGCTATCTTTCATGCATGTCGTGGATAACAGAATAGACTGAGTACACTAGCTTTCGTCGAAGCTAGTCTAGAAAACTAGTCTATACTATACTAGTCGGCAGCAAGTATACACTGTATTCAAGGAGCAAAAGCCCACAATATTCCCCAATAACTGGTATATTCAGTGTGCATGATACTTGTTTCTGGTCTCGTACAAGGAAGTAATATCTAAAACCTAATGCTTGGAGATGCGTTGCTAAAAGATTCCCAGGGGACAGTGAAAGCTCTGAACGGCTGATGCTTCGCATCGTATCATGCCAGATCAAGGTCTGACATGGTTAAGATTTTCGACCAATGGTTCTCCTGAGACATGGTATATCACAAAGTAGGCTGCACTAAAAATTTTCGAATAATTTTCGTTGAAAGTAAAGTGATCATTTTCATTACTAATGTCATACGTGTAAGCATCTTCCTAAGAAATTAGGAAATGTTTATATTTTTAATATTATCGATGACGACACTCTGATTGCTACATGATGCTGTGTGTAATTTATTTGTAAATTATTCATTTGAAGATATAAAAAAAATATTTATAAATGAACATACATATCACTTCACCAGAGAAAAATTAATATAAACCTTTCTAGTTTCTAAAGCAAAATATTTTTACATGTATGTCTTCCTTAATGAAAACCGACAAATGTTTAAAAAAAAGGAGAAGGTTCAACGAAAGCTTACAAAAAACTCAAGAAAGTTCGTACTTAGTGCTCAATATATAGTTTAGTTGAACTGTATCTACAATGCAAAAGACATTCACAAATAAGGGAGGTTACTCAGGTATTTAATATTTATTTCCCCTTGATCCAACCTTCTCTAAACGTGTTTGAGTGAGAGACAATGTGAGTGAACAAGCGCCAATGACAAAAAAAAAAAAAAAAATTTTTAATAAATGTTAGATCCTCATTTAATTAGGTTTACCATTCAGAAGGCTAAACGGGCAGCATGGAGCCCAGGGCCGTAGTTTGCTTAGAACTGGTCAAGTCATGTGTTGTTTTGTTTGTATGTTAGATATATATTCATCTCAATTTCACTGTTAAAATTTGCCCGAACATGACTCTCTCTCTCTCTCTCTTACTCTCTCTCTCTCTCTCTTGATATATATATATATATATATATATATATATATATATATATATATATACAAGACACACACACATATATGCATACAGTTATGTTTTCACTGTTATCTCGTTTGAAATATATAATGAATTCAGATGTTTCTAAATTCTGTTTCAATTACCTATTGAACCTTTATCCAATTCCCGAACAATAAAGAACAAAGTTCTTGTCTTCGAGCCAAACATCGATCATTTGAAACAACGAAATATAACAAAGTATGAAAATGAAAACACCACGAATGAAACTGAATTCTTGCCAAGTTCAATAATGGATGAAGTAATAGATACAATGGCTCAAAGAGACTTGCCTTAAAGAAGAAGTCTATACTTATTTTTCTTATATATTCACAATGCCTTAAAATATTCATCAGCTAAGAAAGCACTAAAAAAACTCTTTCACTTTATAAAATCTCAAAAAATATATTTAAAATATATAATTGAAATTAAATAATTTCAAATGTCCGTCATATTATTTTTTTATCTGTTTTATGTCATTA
The DNA here is from genome assembly GCA_903632075.3 of Acanthosepion pharaonis. NCBI lineage: Eukaryota > Metazoa > Mollusca > Cephalopoda > Sepiida > Sepiidae > Acanthosepion > Acanthosepion pharaonis. The sequence continues at coordinate 1,469,242 of CAHIKZ030005584.1, forward strand.
TCTAATGCTATATAGCTTTATATGTTTTAATACGTTTTGAACAGAGGATATACAGCTTTATATAGAAATATGCAATAGGTAATAGGTCACACACAGACGCCTTCTCTCCCGGAAGGATACATGTTAATGTTCCCTCTTATTCAAATCCTGACTTATATTCTGCGATGTATAAATGATTTCCCTTATTTCGATCTTAGGCGGGTGTTTATGTTTCCTGTATCTGTTTCTTTTAGTTTAGCAACCAGATACAACATGGTGGACATGAGAATTTGCACATCAAGCCGCCTAAGTTCAGCCCGTCAGCTGCTTACGTTGACGGTCTAGTTGATTTTGAGTATTAGAAGAATTCTAGCATTAAAAGGCACAGTATGGACAGCCGAAATGTCACCCTTGTAACAACATTAATCTCGTCACTTTTACGATTAGATTTGTGAGAATATGATATATAAACTTTATATACGATGTAAATAGCAAGCAACTAAATGACAAAATGCAAAAAAAAAAAAATTGTGTTACGCGCATCAAATCCCGAACGGTGCAGGCAATGTCCACATCGATGGTTAATATTAATTTTTTTTATTCATCTTCATCATCTATTAGAAGAGCCACTCAAGTTAGACGACAAGAGTAGGAGACACAGTTTATAGGAATATGTGAAGAAGATAACGGTTCACCTTTGAACTCTTGTGAGTCGGTTCTACAAAGAACTGATTCAATGGAAGAAATTTCTTGATTTTCTCATCTCAACAATGCAATATAATGAGTCTGGCATGACGGGTCTTAGCTGTGAAGGATAGAAATGGTAGAACTAAGAAATGTACGACGTTTAAAAATTTCCCATTAGGAAATAGTGATAGAATCACCAGCGGCTTGCGACGTGTCATCTAAAGGAAATGTGTTGCGTGCTGGAAAGCAGTTGGTCACCCACACGGATGCGGATAGAGTTTTGAAATCTATAAAGACTGAAGAGCGAAGACTGGGACGCTCGTTCACATATATAACATGAATTCGGCGGGCACCTCGAGGTGGTGTAATGGTTAACAAGCTTTTCTCGCTAGAACAATTACGAATGTGTAGTGAGTTCGATCCTCACTGGGTGCTCCTTACTTTCGGCTTTGTGCCACATCCAAGCTACGGTTGGAAAATCACTATAACATATATTCGGCTTGACCTGTTTCTTGTAAATGTAAATGTAAAGGAAAGCAGGGGGAGCTAGCTACTTATTGAAACGGGACTGGGGACCGACCATTTGTCCAGTACGAGTTCCACTAAGATCTTTTCTTTCTATGTCCTGTCTTCTCACAGGACATAGACGATCATGGTTCTCCACCTCCTTCTATCTCTTGCAGCTCTCAACACGTTCCTTCTCTCTGTCAACTCCGCCAGACTACGTTCTGTCATCCACTTGCTTAAGGCTGCTAGGTATGCCATGCGTTGTTTTGCTACTCTTTCCCTCTATTCGACCCGTGAATATCAGATTCTCCAGGCCCTCCTTCCTCGTTGTGTGCCTCAGGAATTTCAGCTTCCTCTTCCTGCTGTTAAATATAAGCCTCCTCTTTGTATGCATCCTCTTTATGACGTCATCTTTACTCACACGCTCGGTCCATAATATACTTAGCATCCTTCTGTAGAACCACATTTCCGTCGCCTCGAGTGTCTTCTTCATCATTGAGGAAATCGTCCGACATTGGCAGCTGTAAAGAAGAACAGATATCACTTAACAGCTCAGTATTCTTTTCTTTGTGACCAAAGAAATACTCCTGTCGCGCAATATTCTTCACATTCGATCCCAATACATCTACGGATCTCAGTGTCGCACTTACCGTCCTCTGTCAAAACGCTTCCCAGATACTTAAACTTCCGCATCTGCTTGATTCTAGTGTTCCCGACCTGCAAGTCGCATTTCGGGGTCATCCTTTTACTGATGACCTTGCATTCTTTCTTCGTTTAGTTTATACTTAGTCCCTTCTTCTGACTCTCCGTTGCTACATTCTGTAGAAGATTTTGAAATTTCTTTTCTTTCTCTGCTATCAGTGTCATCTGCCTATCTTATGTTGTTAAGATTGTGGCCGCCAATGGTAAATCCGAGTAGAGTTTCCAATTCTCTTAGAATTGCCTCACTGTATAGGTTGAACAGGTCCGGTGAGAAGACGCATCATTGCCTTACGCCCCTTTCTATTTTTGTATATTCACTGAACTCGTTCTCTATGCACATACATGCTGTTTGCTGCCATTATAGGATCTTGATTATTCTGATATCGTTCCCGATTATATCAAAGTTGTAAATGTAGAGAATAGCAGGTGGAGCTAGCTACTTACTGAAACAGCACAGGGGACCGACCATTTTTTCAGTTTCTTTAGCGATAGTATTTACATTAGTCGGACTATTGTCCTCATCTTTGTCGCCATATTTGTCACAACGTTTCGGCCGTTGTACTCTCCGATTGGTTGGAATTTCGAACTGAACCCTTTATTTCGATAACTGGGGTAGACTGTTCTAGTTCCACGTGCCATGTTTGATGGATGTCAGTTATCAGTTATCTCCTGCTAATTTTCCCTCAGAAAGTTCTCCACTGCCTTAACCAGGAATTGAACTCACACTCTTTGGGTCTGTTACTGGATCTAACCAACGCCTTTATCCACTGTGCCATGTGTCAATTCCTGGTTAAGGCAGTGGAGAACTTTCAGAGGGAAAATTAACAGGATATAACTGATAACTGACATCCATCAAACATGGCACGTGGAACTAGAACAGTCTACCCCAGTGATCGAAATAAAGGGTTCAGTTCGAAATTCCAACCACCTGAAGAAGGCCGGAGCGTAAAACAGCCGAAACGTTGTGACAAATATGGCGACAAAGATGAGGACAATAGTCCGACTAATGTAAATACTATACATAATACCACATCTCAGAGATATAGACAGATTTTTTAGCGATGGATCGTATGTACGTGTTTCAATAGGATAAAGGTAAGATATGGCTATAATTATGAATTGAAGGGTCGCTGACAATGCAGGAACGCCCACAGCTAAATTCAAATTTAAAAATTCTAGCGTTCGATACATCTTAACGCCATTACCACAAGGTAGCCGTTCACATATAACCTTCGGAATCTGTTTTTGTTTTTATCGATAATATTTTATATATGTTAATATCTAAAGGAATAATTATGCGTAACATTGTTTGTTATTCATTACCTCCCTTGAATCTGTATTATTGCATCAATGAGCATATTGATTCGTTTCAGCTGTTGTTTTGGTGGGCCTTGGCGTATGTTTACTTCCATTTTATCATTCATTTAGCTACCACATAGTCTCATATAAAGTGCTTACGGTTTGTTTATATCTGAGTATGCCCATCTGTTAGGATGGCTAGTAAAGTATATATATATAATATATATATATATATATATATATATATATATATATATATATATATAATATAAAGTATGGCTGGTCCTGCACAAGGCCTTCACCACTATAAACAAATCTCATGTGCCGGTGTCGGGATGTCGGTTCCTGGGGACTTATCGGCCTGACCTTCATACGTCGAACGCGACGGGAGAGTCGATTATATATATATATATATATATATATATATATATATGAAGTTTTACGTGAATTCGTTCTTTTTTATCATGTATTTTAATACATATTATTTAGTAATAGCTCTGATGAATCATTCAATTGTATTCACCTTCGTTGTTTACGACCTACTGAGAATGTAAGTAACTAGATTCTGACGCCAAAAAAAATCGTCACCGCGTTTTAAGCTCCACATCGTTGTTGAACGAAACACCCCTCAAATTGTTACAAAGCGACAGAGAGAAGTGGTAGTCTGAAGAGGCAAAGACGAATATGCTAGATGTGGCAGAACAACCGAGCTCTTTCATTGTATCCACGATTAGCCTGTTGTCGAGCGAGTAATCTGGTGCCAATGGATGAACGCTGGAGATTGTGTTCATCGGTCAATGAGTGTGGAACGCATGCCTCGTGTTTTTGGAACTTACTCTTTGAATGAAGATGACGAGCGCGTGCAACATGAGAGCTTTCAATCTTCTGACGCAGATATTCTTTCATCAGCCCTTGCTATTTTTACAAGGGAGATCTACTTTGGATTAGCCGTGATGTTTTGGTTGATTTACTAGACAGTTCTTTTGACGTGTATACCTCACCCAGATCTACAGAATAGACTTATCGCACAAAATGCCACGTGACCGTCAAGAGAGTAAGGCATAGGATTGAGCTGAGATGATTAACTAACCACCATGTGTAACCTCCGGCTGTTTCTGTGTTGCGAGCATGGAATAGACCCGAATAAGAGGAGATATATAAACACACAACCTCAAAGAGGCAGCCTTATATATATCGCAGATGTGAGTGTAACGCCCACTATAGTCGATGGGTATGCTAGCTCTAAAATCAAAAGTTTTTCAGCGTACTGGTCTGGTTAAAAGTGTCGATCACACTAGATTTTGCATGCGTTCTCTCACAGAAACCGTAACTAATGACAGCTGACCAAAGTTGCAATAAGAACCACAGGTTGGTTCCTCCAACCTGAGCAGACGGCTGGAGCAGGGAGTGCTAACCACCAGCCCAGACAGGAGTAATATAAACAAATTTAAACTCATAATTACTGACTGATTTTTATTGTTTGTTTTACGATACATCAACTCCTTGTGGGTCATTTAATACCAAAATTTAATTTTCTTGAAAACACTAGTAACTTCACTTACAAAAATAAATTGCTAGTATTTTTTTTTACTATGAAAGCGTATTTTTATACTTTAATAATAATTTGACTCCAATTTGCGACTTGACTATCAATAATGGAATCGTGTAACGATTCTCCTGAGTCTTGTACGGTTGTGATATTTGTCCGCACGGAATAACCCTTGGATGAATTTAATTCAGCTTAACATATAGCAGTATTAATAAATTGTGGATTTTACAAACTGGTACGAATTCAGTAAAATTAATGGACGGAAAAATGTTTTTTGGAAAGCAACAAAATCTGAAAAAAGACTTCTAGGAATCTGATGAAATTCATTCTGTTCACAAAGAAAAGGAAGAAAATCTGTGGAGATTTATAAGGCGATTGGAAACGTTAAAGAATAGCGTATCGTTTGACATCAAAAATCCAACGAAATATACCTAGCATCGTCATCACTGATAGGTTGGCGGATAATAGTACTGGGACTGGTAATGCTTGTATTGTAACCTAGGGAAGGTTACCGAATAGAATAATCGAACGAAAGTTAGTAATAAACGATAATATTTAGGACAAGAACAAAACATATAAGATTCGCCAACGGCGCCTCGAAGAAGTAGTCAACTGCTACAAGAGTGTCAAGTGAATTCCACAATGAATCTACAATTGCAGGATATCTACGAACCACCCCACGCGGTCAGATGTGTCAAAAGGCCGAATTTAATGTCTGATATCATTGCCCGTAGACTCGGCAAAAATTTCCTCGTAGGCCCCGTCTAAAACAGGGTCAGGTAGCTGTTTTCCGAGACGAGACTCTGCCCTTCGACATAGCCACGTCTCTGGATCCTCTCTACACAGAGACAGGGAATTTGAAACCTTGAGACGAATCCCCAATTGCAGGATATCTACCAATTGTTCCCTGCGTTCAGAGGTGGTAAAAAGCCGAATTGGGGTATCCAAGCTTGGCCAAAAATTTCGAATTTCTAAATGCAGATCAACATATAGTATATACTACTGTATTTATGTGAATGGGGACATACTCATTATCGTCCGTAGTTATGCTACAACTGCTTGTGATACTGATATTAAAGTGATATAGGTTGCGCTCGATAAAAGCCCAAGAAAAAAGGACTGGCAGTTGAATTTGGTGACATGATAGAGAGACAGCTTCAATTGGTACCCATGATGAGGCCAGAACTTAATTAATCAACAATGTCATATCTCCGAATTTGGCTTCCGTGACCAAGAATTGAGTCAAAGTCTTTCTATCACACGTCATTTTTCCTAAATCTGTAATACTTCAATACGTCAATATGCTTCTTTTATATTATTGAAATATTTTTTCGCATTATTTTTCTAAATTGAAAATATACTCCCAACACTATCCACGGATTATAAAAAAAGCAAGTGAAAATATGATACCATCGTAATATAATATTAATATTTGTGCTGCCTAAGAAAAAAAAATCGTTTTGTATCGAGCATAAATTTCGGGATAATGAACTGATGAATATGATAAATAATGAAGCAAATGCAGAATAGCAAATAGAAAGAAACATATTGAACTGCAATGGGACTATTTAATAATGTCATTTCGCTGTTGAAATACAAATAAAAATTAATGGGCAATAAGAAACATTGACTGTTATTGATTTTTCTTGTTTAGCAGTATATCGATCTCTATGGGTTATTTACTGCTAAAATTGAAATCTAAAGATTTCGTAGGCATTTTATGTTTTAGATAATAATCCTTTCTATGGTATAGTTCTTACTTATTAACCTATAGCTTGGGTGAAGAAGAGGGGGATTTGTCATAATATTTTCGCGTAAATGAACATAACAAAACAAACTGGAATTAAAAATTTCCAAGTAATTATTCATGGTATTTCCAGGTGGTTACCGTTCTAGTTAATGACCATGCTCAATGTTGCTTAACTTCGGTGAGAGTATGGATACCGGTGCTTGAATTGTGAATATTAAGGCATATACGACAGTATTTTACCCCTGTATTCTGGCAGTGTTTCAATATACTGCTCGAGGCTAAAGAAGAATAGGATGTCAGTAAATCAACTCACAATGACCCGGTTTTCTTACGTTATGCTTTTCAGCAAGTAAAATCTAATAAAATTCTAACACTCCGTTTATTCAGCAATAAATAACCTTCATATATTAAAAAAGAAAGGTTTAATTGTTAATATAACCTCGCCTCTAAACAGAGATATTTAAGTAGTAAAAAAAAAAACCCTCTTACCACTCGAAATTATTTGTACAAATAACATTTTCAGTAAAACATAAAATTTCTTAAGTACTTTTTTCTTATTAAACTAAGTACCTATTCTGGCGATAATTTCATACATTTGACCGTAAGAGAAATATTTGAACCAATTTTTTAATTATTATTATTGTTATTATTATTATTGTTATTATTATTATTATTATAATTAATATTATTATTATTATTATTATTATTATTAATATTGATATTATTATTATTATTATTAATATTATTATTATTTTAATAATAATAAATATTATTAATATTATTATTAATATTATTATTATTAATATTAAGATTATTATTATTAATAATATTATTATTATTAATATTATTATTATTATTATTATTAATATTATTATTATTATTAATATTATTATTATTATTGCTTTTAAGATTATTATTATTATTAATATTATTATTAATATTATTATTATTATTAATATTATTATTAATATTATTATTATTATTACAATTAAGATTATTATTATTATTAATATTATTATTATTGTGTATTTTATGTTCCCTGCTTTGTATCCTTAGAGCCGTTTTCAAACTATGGTCCTAGAAGCATTATAGGAGAATTGTCATTTAATTGATAACCCATTTCTTCGTGTATGGGATGTTCTTATTAGGGCTTTATTCTGGGTAACCTGTATGTTGATGTTACCTGGGACACTATTAGTAAAATAGCCCATTACTTTTCTCGCGAGGCCCCATGCTCCGATAACTATTGGTTCAGTCTCTGTCGTCATTCCCCACATTCAGTTAATATAGATATTCACCTCTTTGTTTTTGCACATTTTATTACTATCATCATTATAAATTGTTGTTGTTTTCTTTAGTTTGCTGTTGTTCTTCTTCTTCTTCTTCTTATTATTATTATTTGTGTATGTTATGTTTCCTGTTTTATATACTTAGAACCAGTTACAAACTATGGTCATTAGGGCTTATAGGAGAATTGTCATTTAATTGATAACACTCTTCTTAGTGTATGCGATGTTCTTAGTAAGGGGCTCTACTAGGCAAACTGTATGTTGATGCTACCTGAAAAACTATTATTAAAATTGCCCCTACCGTTTCTCAAGAGTCCCAGAGATTCGATTACGATTGGTACAAGCTCAGTCTTCATTTTCCCCATTCTTTTAATCTCGATATCCAGGTGCTTGTATTTGGACAATTTATTACTATCATTATTATTATTAATATTATTATTATTGTTTCCTTTGGTTTTTCTTTGTATACACATTACCTTCCGGGTCCCAACCAGAGACCGAACGTCAGAAATGACATCATGATATTTTCCACTGATCATTTGAAAAATAAATAAAATCAAAAACCTAAGATCAGACATATTTTACATAGATAAAACTCTTGATAATCTATGAGCTGTGCTTGTGAGTACATTTTTTATATTTTTCATGCATGGGCTACCAGGAATTTGTTCAGTGAGTCCATCGGGACATTTTACAATGTTGCCTACGGCTTCAACTACAACTAGAATTATCGATGTTCTCATGTACCATAATTTTTATAGATTTACATTTAAATATCCTTGAATTTTGATAGTCTATTATTATTGTTATTATTTCCTTTGATTTCTGTCGTATGCACATTTCCTTCCGAATTACAGTTAGAGTCCTAAGTTCATACTACTTTTACATAGCTAAAGCTCTTCATAATGGATTAGCTGTAATTGTAATTACGTCCTTTTTTGTATTTCTTTAAGGACTATCCGGAATCCCTTCCATGAATCTGTCTATTTTCCAATGAAACCGAAAGCTCAAACTAAAAGTAGACTTACTGATATCCGCACCTGCAACATTTTTTTACATTTACATTTAAACATCCTTTTCTTTTGATACCTTTTTGAAGCTCTTAAAAGAAACATTACAATCTCCAGGGACTGCCATGTCAGTAAAAAAGCTCATTCTGTCCTTGTGATCTTTCATCACGATGTCTGGGCGATTAGCTTTGATTTTACAGTCTGTGTGTCTTGTAAATTCCCATAATGTTATTACAGGTTCTTTCTATGAAATTGTTGTTGATTTCGGGTTGAAATCCGGTACCAATAAATAACAAACGCCAGGAATGAATATATGAAAATAATGTATTAACGTTATTACAAACTGGTAAAGCAGGTTAGTAGTTCCAGGAATACGGGTTAGTAGCAAAAATATATACAGTCTTTGGTATTGAAGTATCGCTGTATGACTTCTTACTGAGTCTACGTGCTCGCACACTGTGACTCCTACAACGCTGTTACCTCACCCTCACTCTTCCGGTTACCTACAACCTTTTAATCTGTCACTCTGGACTCGACACTTCGGTCTTGCTCTCGTCTTACTCTCGTCTCTTCCCGTAGCAGTAGTATATGTATATACTGGGTGAGTACATTTGTGTAAAGAGGGGAGAACCCTTCAACAGAAACCGAGTCTTAGTGATGTTCTATCAGTTACTTGCCGTCTCCTTCCCATAAAAGTTACATATTTTCCAGCGCTGATTTTGGACCAATCTATCATGGCGAATTTTATATTCATTTGGTGCTAACACCGTGGAAACTGATACAAGATACATGTTTCTGGATATTTATCACAGAATTGTGGTCAACACAATTTTTCAGTATATGTGCTTTGTAATTTCTAGTGAGGAAACATTGGTCCTATGCAACAAGAATAATAACTTTTAACACTGCTCTACGTAGCTATTGTTGGATACGAGGTTTATATATATATATATACATTTTATGTTTAACGTTCTTTTATATATATATATTTCCGAGATTAAATTCGTCCTTTGACAAGTTTTTTCATTTGTTTAACGTTCGTATTTTCGTAAATAGATACAGGTATTTAAAGTTATTGCTACTGTTTATAATAAACAGAATATTTAAATAAATATTTATCTATAAAAAGAACGGCCTGAATAAAATAAAGACTTTGTATTTTCTTAATATATATATTTATATATAAAATATTCGACCATGAAAATAGTTTTTTTTCTCATTTTTGCATTTGGACATTATTATTATTATTATTATTATTATTAATGATTCATTTGATACCTTGTGTATATACGTATTTCCCTGGGCCCAAACAGAGACGAGCGATCACAAATGGCTTCATGACATTTTACACTGAGCACATTTTGAAAGAAATGTTAAAACCTGAGATCATACTGATTTTAGATAGATAAAGCTCATCCTAAGGTGTGAGCTGTACTGGTGAGTGCAATTCTTTTGTATTTCTTTAAGGATTGGTCTAGCAGGTATCGCTTCAATGAATTAAACCGAGGACTCCATCTACAGGTACAATTGGTGATGTCCTTACGTGCCAAATTTTTGAGATTTCGAGGAGAATGCAAGAGATTCACAAAGAGTTGGATAATATATCCAGTCAACATCTTTGTGTTTTGAGTGATTACTAGTGATTACAACGTTATGCCTCCATTCATTTTCCCACAAAGACTCAGAATAAACATGGTGACCTAAATGAAGTTCCATGAGGATGCAGTGCTGCCCGGGTCAAGAGAATAGCTTTTGCACGGACTTATTTTCTAGCAAGCAGGAGAACACAATCATGATTGTCAGACAATTTCTGCGACCATATCACACCAGACATCTGGCCGCAAACTTTCAGACTGCACACCCTCCATTATTATTTGTGGGGCGCATTTGCGAAGTCGTTTGGAGACAGTGTTTGAAGCCAATGGCGATTTTAAAATATATTTACTTTTTAGCATTTTAAGATATTTTGTGTAATTTTGGTAAATATATCTGTTAAAATAAGATGTCAGCTTTATTTTCATTTTTGCGTATTTTAAACGACAAATTATCCATCGCACCAGGTATATATTAATAAGAATAAAAGCTAACTTTTTAAATATATAAAATTGCCTGAAGACTTAATGCCAAATTAAGCAGCACCTAAATATAATATAATAATAATATCGAAACTAAACAATCCAATACACAGTTTCATGTAAGAACAATAATCAGGTTGATCTAAAGAACCAATCGATTGTTTAACTGATAGACTACAATGATAGCAAATATCTCCTACCTAGGATGTGTATTCTTCAATCAAGAATTTATTTCTTATGCCGAGTATAGGTTCACTTCTCAGATTCAACAGTTCTCCTCTACTTCGACGCTAGATTATCAATTTTTCCCCCTCAAACATTTACTAGCTCCGTTATATGGTCTTGATATGGCCGGTATTTTCCATGCTTGAGTTTGTTTGTAAGGTCAACATCTTTATTATATTTTTCTCTTTATATCACATCGTTATTTATTTTAGTGATGTGGTTCCTGTTCTTTTGAAAGGTTCTTTAGGATTATGTGGAACCAGCACACGATGTTAGAATAAAGCCAATTCTCGATAACAACTACAGGTTTCATTCTCTCGAAGCCATTTTTAATCATTGATATGAGAAAACGATTGTAGGCCGCTTATCGTTTAGATATTCTTGAACAGGTTTGACACTATGAACGACATACATATGCATTTTTAAATCTGGGCAATCTCTAGCAAGCTTGTAATCTCTAGCAAGCTTGTTTCGCTAGAAGCAACACAGTTGGTTAGCAAACATGTCTCGCTATAACCAACACAATTGCTTAAAAAGCTTATCTCGTTACAACCATTGCAACTGAATAGTGAGGTTGATCCTTGTGCCACAGCTATTTAATGAAATTAATATTTGCCGGGGAGTCTATTTAAGAAGACGACTAGTATATGATTTTGTAGCAATTCGCGGTGTTGTGCGAAAGTACCTCTAGCATTGTCTATTCTATTTCCTGTCAGCAGAAAACAGAAAAGACGAAATGAGTTACTCTCAAGAAGGTTGGAATCCTCCATGATGTTCGATGCCAAAAAAGCTATCTCAGACGATTAAACGAGAAGAGTTTTATTTTGGGGATCTTGAGATTAACAAGCTATTTTATTCCCCAGTTAAAACAGATTTTAAATCATTTTGTAGATCAACTGCGAATTTGAACTTATCGAACCGAGTAGACAGGAGTAAACAATTATACGACCAGCATAGATACTGGGTTCAGAATTGATGACATCAGGAATTTCGTTTGAATGAGATTAAAATTTTGTCCAGAGATACCATAACCATTTAGCTTGGTGATGAAGACCGGTATGCAAATCACTGTCGAACGCTTTCGAGATATCCAAAGCAACAGCTTCAGCTTACCATTCTTATTTAAAGCATGATACACTCATTCAGAAATAACCGGTAACATATCAATATTTGAACTATAGATTCCAAAGCAATATTGCTTATCTGATGGAAGACTCTTTGAGGTGAGATGCTTAACCCATTTAAATTATTTTGCCAAAAAGAGATAGAAGGATAATAGGCCGGTAGTTAGAAGGATCTGAATTTTCACCTGAGTTCTTACAGACTGGAACTAAAGTTTAGAGAACAGGAGCCAGTTTAAAGCTTATCACGCTACAACTATTGCAACTGAGTAGTGTGGTCGATCCTTGTGCCATAGTAATCAATGCGATTACGATTTGCCGAAGTCTATTTAAGAAAATGACTAGTATATAATTTTGTAGCAATTCGCGGTGTTGTGCGGAAGTACCTCTAGCATTGTCTATTCTATGTCAAATTTCCTTATCTCTTATACTAAATTTCTTTTAACTGAGGCAAACAACGTGGCCAGTGTTTATTAAATCTGCATCTTAATATATTGTAACGGATTCATGATATGCGCCATTTTTGCTTTCGTCCTAATTCAGAGATGCCGGGGCACCTTTTTCTCGCTAGAGTAATTACGACTGATTAGTGAATTCGATACAAACTGGGTGCCGCAAACTTTTAGCCTTGTGCCACATCCAAGCCAAGGTTAGAAAATCACTATATAAGAGGCCTTTTATTTTGTGAAAGTCTTATCGGGGGATGTTGATTTTTCTGTTGAAGATTGTTCGTTTCTCAACTATGAATACAAACAAAATAGACTAATCAGCTTGATTCTCAGTTGCTCCTAATAGAAAATGGCCTTGTCTCAGGCTAACCTAAGAAGTTATTAATTAAAATGAAATGGCATATGCTTCGTTGCACAGATTAAATTCAAACGAAGTGAACACAAATTGCAAAAATGTTGATTACTTCATGAATATTAGCCCTTATTCAAACAGGTACGATAAAATTTAATCTAGCTTTAGATTTCAGGAAGGAGATTAAAACAGTGGCTATTATTCGGCAACATTATGCGAAACAATTTATCTAATTTCCAACTCATTTATTTCTTTGCTATGCGACACAGAGATATCTGCACGTATAAGCACAGTGAGATACACACGTAGAAGCTGATACACACGCATACAATTAAATACCCCAAGGGACAGATTGAATGATGAACACAGAGACAAGGCAACGATACGCCAGTACATGCACATAAACATATATAATCACATAGAAACATATACAGAAATACATGCAAAAATATTGAAACTTACACGCACGCATCCAGATAAATTACTACTACTACTACTACTACTACTACTACTACACAAGACACACATACACACACAAGCATATATATATATATATATATATATATATATATATATATATATATATATATAAAGAAGATGTGTGTTTGTGTGTCTGCCTGTGTGTGTATGCTATTTATGCACGGGCACATTTCTCAACTGATTTCGATTAAATTATACAATTAATATAGACGATTTACTATGTTAGGCCAAGACTAACGTTTCAATTTGCAGGCCCTTCATGTTTGACAGAAAAATCTAGAAAACTGAAGGTAGGTACAACTTTTTCCAAAAAGCAAGATAAAATTACACGCGAACAAAATTTTTCCAGGATGAGCTGATGTTCTTTGCACTTAATGCAAAATATAGCTCATGTTACGAAGTTTATGTAGAGTGCTCAATAATTTTCCTGTGACATTAGCTTCTCACTAAAAATGCTGTGAAAACAAAACTCGGGTTTTTCGTACTGCTTAAAATAAAAACTTGATTAACTTATTCATTTTTTATCCAATTTCATGCAAACATGTCGCAAAAATAGTCATGATACAATCATACTTATTATAAAACCCACGTTGTTTGTGTGTGTGTGTGTGTGTGTACGTTTATATATTGGATCGAATTTTCTACATTTTTCAACTGATTTCAACAAAACTACACAGGACTACGTAAAATTACCTTGCGGTGATTCTGACAGCGCCAAAAATTGGCAAAACACAATTGTTTTTGCACGAAATCAATTTGAAAAAAAATGTCGAGAATGAAAGGGGGACAACTCATATCGAGTTATACTTATTATAAAACCCAGGTTGTTTGTGAGTGTGTGTCTGTGTTCGTTTATATATGGGATCGGATTTCCTACATCTTTCAACCGATTTCAACAAAATGTCACTTTTTTTTTTGGCAGGTAGTGTTTCTTATTGTCTTGCCCACTTTTTTCTTTATTTTTACATTCAGAATGCTTTAAAAATTCAATTTACAAGACAATTGTTTATAATAAAATTCTATTCAATCGGTAGACTCATAACGATTGAAAACAATGTTTTTATTTGAGTTTGGGTTTGACCAATTCGTAAAAAAAAGACAAAAAAATAAAACAAAACGAACAAAAAACAAAACAAAAAAAAAACAATTAAGACATGCGTGTCCGTCAACCTTAAACAATAATCTTTGTCAATTTTATTTTTCAGTCTTTATGATGGTCGATAGTTGATCTATCTTTTACTGTTACATCCCCGGGCAACGCCGAGTTCTACTGCTAGTCAATAATATAGTGTAGTTTTAGTCCGGCTCTGACGCTTCATCCCCGTTTTTTTCATTATTAGATTTGTGAATAATGACATACTATTTGTAAGTTATTACAGCCATAGAAAATTTACTGAATATCTAAAATATTCAAACAATTTAACCCCTAGCAATGACCACACAAGAAAATTTTACCGATGTAATTCCTTTATTAAGAACAATCAAACACATGAGAAGTAGAAAAAATGAGTGTGGGAGATAGCTTAGTGTACCAAAGGATGATGCATACAAACGGGGACGCATGCAGACGTTTGTAGATAGCGTTTGCGAGTACACAGAATGGATGGGGTTACACAGTTGCAGGTATATATGCATATATATATATATATATATATATATATATATATATATATATATATATATATAAAGAAAAGAACAGTAAGATATATAATCCGGTGTTCTTATAGATATTTTATTTTTACAAAACAGTGCTCAATGTAAATTTACAGAGCATTAATATTATAAGTTAATTGATTTAAAATATGGTTTTTCCCTACACAGTTTTAACCATGTTTCAAAAATAGAAGCTAAAAGTCCTGAAAATATATATATATATATATATATATATATATATATATATATATATATATATATGATAAAATATATTTGTAATGTATGCTATTCTTATGGGTTAAAGTCCTCATTATCATGGATAGAGCGTATGTAAATATAAAAGTGGTCACTGAAATCCAGTGGCGAGAGTCTGTTTCTGTAAGCGTGACGACAGTCTGGTACTGTGCTTAAATTCATAAATTCTAGCTAAAATAGAAACCCACTAGAACAATTACCATGAAGGTTTGGTTACAGCGGTGGAAATGTGATTGTGTTATCCATGTTATTGGTCCTGATCTGGTATTTAGGATTCAATCTTAAATATCAGGTCAGGACCAATAACATGGATAATGTCTTTGGATTATACCAGGAATCTCTAAATACATAGAAGAAGCACGACACCAGATTTGACAGCAATATTCAAGGCATAGAGGAATGGTAGACTTACCAATCTGTAAAATACATTCTGTCGAGAAAAATCCTTGAGCACGAAACAATGAACAAATTTTCCTAGAAGCAAACCCATCAGTTTTTTCAATATATTCCTTGGATTTCATTTCAGCAGAAAACAGAAAAGACGAAATGAGTCACTGTCCAGAAGGTTGGAATCCGCTATGATGATCGATGCCAAAAAATCTATCACAGACGATTAAACGAGAGGAGTTTTATTTTGGGGATGTTGAGATTAACAAGCCATTCCTTGCCCCAGTTAAAACAGACTGTAAGTCATTTTGTAGATCAGCTGCGAATTTGAACTTATCAAACCTAACAGACAGGAGTAAACAGTTATACGACCAGCATAGATACTGGGTTCAGAATTGATGACATCAGGAATTTCGTTTGAATGAGATAAAAATTTTGTCCAGAGATAACAGAACCATTCATGTTGGTGATGAAGACCGGTATGCAAATCCCTGTCGACCGCTTTCGAGATATCCAGCTTACCATTCTTATTAAAAGCATGATACACTCATTCAGAAATAACTGCTAACATATCAATATTTGAACTATAGATTCCAAAGCCATATTGCTTATCTGATGAAAGACTCTTTTGAGGTGAGATGCTTGACCAATTCAAATTGTTTTGCCAAAAAGAAATAGAAGGATAATAGGTCGGTATTTAGTAGAGTCTGAAATTTCACCTGAGTTCTTACAGACTGGAACTAAAGTTTAGAGAGAACAGGGGCCAGTTTAGGAGCATATTTCTTAAGTAAGACTGCAGGGAACAAGTCCACATACTTTATAATTGACCAGACTAGTGATTATTACAGAAACTATGAATGCAGTGATATACATATATAATAAAAATCCTGTGCTAATTGGAAAGTCAGGCGAAGATACTTCAGATGGTTTGAAGTGAATTTACGAGCATTCTGGTTTATTAGCGGGTGCTAACGCCACAAATTGCGTGAAGAGAAAAACAATAGACTCCGTAGCCTTATTTGACACACTGTTATAGAGCTGTATTTAGTCACGAGAATCAAACTGGTTACCGGATATACTAAGGTCTGCTGGAAATTACATAGATGGAAAAAGTTTCATGGAATGAGACAAAATATGATTTATTTTCCAAGTCCAGTTCATCCATTGTTTTTGCAGTGTTTAGATTTTATTAGTGAAAGAAACTTTCGTTCTGATGGTCGAAAAGCCAACAAAAGCGGATATGACGTCATCATCGCAGCGATACTGGCTCCCAGCCAAATATTGTTTTTATGTTGTGGAAAAGATGATAGTCAGATGGTGCGAAGTCAGGGGAAAAAGGAGGGTGATCAACCAGTCTAAAGCACATCATATCTAATGGCTATTTCTTTAGGGGACGCAGTTTCGAATCCTACTGGAGGACTCATGTTTTACTAAGAAGATTTGACGAATATTCAGACAGGTAGATAAATAAATATACTGTTTAATAAATACAAAAATAAGAACAAAAACAACAAAACAACAAAAAAAAAAAAAAAAAACAGAGCATCTACTCAAATATGAGTATCCATTTAAAAAACGGTTTAAACCAAATTAACACTTTCACTGCTACTCATTTGTCCAGTGCTGCTCCCATCCGGCCAGCCATTTTTAATGAAAATGCCAAATTTCAACCTACATATTTTATTACACAGAAAACTGGCACCAGTGTGTTTTACAGCATTCCATTTTCATGGATATACCTGGGCATGACTTACCAGACCAGTAATGGGTATACACATGATATCTTTTGAAGCATTGTCCTTTGTGATTTGACGATAGATGACGCAACGGGACACTCATACCAGCGGTATGCAAAAAACGTAGGTTTCCGTACTTAGCCAGCTGGAGCAAGATAAGAAAAACGAAGATCTCTAGAGTTAGCAGCGGAAGTATTAAAAATCTGTCGGATTTAATCGATTTCCTAAAAAACAATTGCCATATTAGGTTACAAACAGAGAAGACATGTGTAATTTGAGAATCGGAAAGATATGTGTTTAAAGGCATTATTCGGACATTGTTTGATCAGATGTTCCTAGCTGGACGAGTTGGTCTAAGGTACATGAAACCTAAAGACGGTTCCCGAAGGGAACGCAAGTTCGAATACGGCCGGGGGATGCAAATCCTTTCATCAGATTTCTCGAATATTCAGCTAGATGTGAATAAATAAATAATTATACTGTTTAATAAATAAACAAAAACAGAGTATCTACACAAATAGGAGTACCATTTAAAACATAGCGTTTAAACAAACAAACAAATGAAATATATACATATATATATATATATATATATATAACGTCATCCACAGACAGACTGTTTCGCTGTTTACAGCTCATCAGTGTGGCTATACATCCGGTTGCCTCTAGCTAGGATCGAAATCCGACTGAATTGGTGTCAGTCGGAGCTTCTAACCGTCGGCGCACGGTAGGGATGAAGGTGGATTTTTAGCATATTTATTTTTAGAAACATGCCCAGTGACTGACAGTGACTCAATTCGCTTTCGTGAAGAGTCTCGCTATATAGCTATAATAGTCACTGTTTACCAACCCACTCCTCTTCCCAAGAGTGCTCAACTGAAATTAATTTCAGGAGCAGATATAACGTCATCCACAGACAGACTGTTTCGCTGTTTACAGCTCATCAGTGTGGCTATACATCCGGTTAGCTAGGATCGAAACCCGACTGAATTGTTTTTTTCCTTCCTTAAATTTTATTATGCATTCATATATATATATATATATATATATATATATATATATATATATATATATATATATATATATATTTGAATATACATAATATTCAACGTCGATAGCACGACTCGGAGGTTCATGCATTTGCAGCAAGTGCATGAGACTCCGAGTTGTGCTATCGATGTTGAATATTATGTATCTCCACTAATATATACTTATAGCTCTATCTCATAAACATTGGACACTGTATTTATAACACCGGAGGGAAGAAATATATTTATACGTACGTAAATTTTTTCGTGTCTCTGTGTCTTTTTATCACACAAACACAAACACTATATATCTATATATTTATCTCTCTCTCTCTCTCTCTCTATATATATATATATATATATATATATATATATATATATGTATATTGTGTATTTAGGCAGCAATCCTTCATTTATACATGCTTTATTAAAAATGACAGACAAGGTACCACGATTAAGTTATTTATTTAATTGTGTCCAAACAAGTGTTTTAATTGTGTCCAAACAAGTGTTTTCTTTTCTGGACACTGTGTGTAAAAAATCTCCAAATGTTCTATAATTTGGTGCGCTTTCGGCTATATTTTTAGCTATTATCATGTTTGATTTTATTTTTCAATTTACTTAGGGGTGTGAGTTGTGTGTGTGTCTGTGTGTGTGTTTAGTATTATAGACATGTTTTATTTTCCGAACATACCGCATTTTGACCGTGTTCAAAGTTAATATTACTAAGTATAGGCTTTTTTCTTTTTATTATTTTAAATGTTTATTTACAAGTGGATGAGCTTATGTTTGTATTTTCTACTAGGTTGTTTTGGATGGAATCTGATAAGTTTATGTGTGTGTGTCTATATGGATTCTAATTGAACTGCGGTCAGATAAGTGTAGCGTAAGGCATCTTGATAGGGATGTCGTTGTGTGGCCGATGAATTACTTGTGTATTCCGTTTGATCAGGAACAAAGTTATTTCAGCGGAATCTGAACTGATAGATAACGTTCGTTCGTTGTAATTTTGACGTTGCTGGTGTTTTGTTACTTTTGAGGATAACGTTAGCGGTTTTAATTTTTTTGTAGTGAGAATTTATTTAATATTTTATTTGGATCAATTTCGGTAATGCAATTCTTTATAATATTTCCAAGTGAAGACTCATCTGGTTTGTAGTTAATGTGTATTTATTTTTTGATAAAGCGCTCGGAATTAGAGTTTCTACACACGCTGTGTTCAAAAAGGCAAACACTTGATCGAACACAAGAAAAATTAAATAGAAAGCTTAATCGTAATACCTTGACTATCGTCTTTAATAAAGCATGCATATATATATATATATATATATATATATATATATATATATATATATGTGTGTGTGTGTGTGTGTGTGTGCGCGCGTATGTGTTTAGGTAGCAATCCTTCTTTCATTGCACATTTCTGATAATTTCTTTTTTCAAAAATGTATTGCTGGTAAAAAATTTTCCAAAAAATATTGCTGGTATTAAAACCTATTTTTATACTTTCAGAATGTTTTGATCTTTTTTTTTTTAACTATTAGCCCATATCTGGGACCCTTACAAGTGCTACCACCCCAGGTTAGAGTGAAACTGGGAACACTATCAATTATATGGTGGTCCCACGCTCCTCAAGACCTCCTGATCAGAGGCCTTGCTCTCGGATACAGTTTATTGTCTTTCCGCGGACGCGGCTGTAGTTTATCGTCGTACCCAGGACGGCCATATTTAAGTAAAGTGTTAAATTATACTAGTTCCGCCAACATAATGCACGAAAAAAATACGATGGAAATATTTTTAGAACATCCTTTTCATAATTGTTCCAACATCTCATTTTTTTTAAAGATTACTAGACGTGTCAGATAACGTTAACCGTGTAATATAATTTTACTGGAATTTGAATGCGTTTAATATCAAAGTCAATGCGTTTAAAATCAAAGCAAAGATTAACGTCGGACTAAATTAATGATAAACGCTATTTGTAAAAAAACATTTAAGAGATAAATGATTAAAATCGCTTCCTTAAGTGAATGTTTTATTTAAAATTCGGTTTTGCATCCGCCTGAAAAACTTCATTTCACACAGCTTTTACGAAAGGCCTACGTGAATTCAGCATTGCGTCTTTTGCGAAATTTTTTCAGGCTAAGAAGCAACTATCATTTAGTTATAAAATAATAATTAAAGAAACCTCTTGGGCTTTTCCAGATCTATGAATCATATCCTTCAACGTCTTCCTCTTTTATTGTCGAACGACTAGATTCATCGTTTAAAATAACTGATGTGAAGTCTTGATATTCTCGTCTGTCGAAGCAAAGGGGAATAGAACTGGCTTGCAAAAGCCAATACAACCGAAACGGGTAACGTTCTAGACCTTGAACTTTCACCTAACATTATGAATAGGTTTTCTCAGAATGAGGCTCTGAGACATGAACGTCTATTGGGATTCAATACATTTCATTTTCCGTATAGGAGACTGAAGGTAGCACCCCTTTCCGTGGGAAACAGGAACTGAATGAGTCTGCGATAAGTTTTGAAAGGCATCACAGATGAAGAAGGCAATAGTTTGCTGATGTCATCTGGTGCCTGAAAATCGAGTATTGGGATTTGTGACCGGATGAAGAAGAAACAGTTAAAAAATCAAATTCATTCTATCTATCTATCTATCTATCTATCTATCTATCTATCTGTAATATAATATAAATATATAAACGGAAAATATTTTGTCTGTCCGTTTGTCTTAAACCCCTTTAAATCAGGCCACACTTAACCTACATAGACATAATATACGTTTTTTGGAATGAGGATTATACCGGAATTGAAAATCTGCATTCATCTTCTACTTCAACAAACAGCATTCGGATTTTTGATCGGATGAGGAGGGAACAGTTAAGAATTCCAATTTTAAAATGACTTGAAACAATTAGTGATTTTATGTTATCAATTTATAATAAATTTAAAGTATTAGGTTGGTGCAAAAATAATGACGTAATAATGTCGTTTTTTGACGTACTTTTCTACGTCAAAAAACGACATTCTTACGCCATTTTTTTGCACCAACCTAATAACACAAAAAAATTGTAATTTTAATAAAGTTTTGTTTTAAATTCAGTTTAAAATATCTCAAAAACTTTGTGAATTGAGGAAGTCATTTATTTTTCTTAAAAATGCCCACGAATCCGAGTTAAAGTGATTGGTTTCCTGACGTGATATTTGGAAGTTCAGCAGAGTTTGAATCGATGAAGTAACACAATTGAAATTTGAAGAACTCAATAATCGGCCAAAATGGAATTCCCAACCAAATTGGTCTTTTGGTCGAAAATAGACTGATAGGTCAATTTATAGTTAAAGTGAGGTTTTGAAGTTCCATGAACGTTATTTCTTCAAAATTCTCATTGTCGTTTTCTCTAGATAGAACAGAGCCCCCAATAATTTTGGCCAGGAGATCCCAATTAGCCCTACGCAGGAACTACCGTAATAATCCACATGAAATAATACTTTTAAACTAGTACATTATATATTTGTAATGTCTTACATTATATATATTTCCCGAAGTTAAGCAAAGTCGAACCTGGTCAGTAATAAAAAATAAAGCTTGGCTTGTCCTGGTTGTGTAATGGATGATGGCACGGTATTAAAAATCGGAGAGCCGAGTCCCAATTCCAGTTCGGTTACATGCAGATACCTTTTGAGAAATGTATGAATTCACCTCTTCCCCTCACAGCTATGGGTTAAGTAGTGCTTGTATCAGTAAATCATTATTATCTCCAAAAAATTATTACAATAAAATATATTTTCTGGCTTTAAATAATCTGCAAAAAATTGAAAATCCATAAAAAAAAACAATCAAAGAATATATTTCATCTGAAGAACTATCTAAACTAATTTAACTATATTTTTTATAAATCTACCTCGTTTAAAAGAGAATACATGGTTGTTAGCAAAAGAGGCCAACAAAAGTTTGAGTTACATGTCGGGCAATTAAAATCAAGCATATACAGAAATTTAAATATTTGGGTTGGGTTTTAACTTTGGATGAAAGATGTGGCCCAAAATCCGACTGCAAATATCAATAGTAAAGCATGACTTCCAGAAAAGAAGCAAAGTCTTAAGAGAGAAATAATTTTACTCAGAAGCAAAGAAACGAATCTAATCTCTCCGATAAGGCAGTAAATGCTGGACAATATTTCCAACAATAATGAATAACCTTGAAGCGACATACCACCGAATCCTTAGAACACCATGTTTGACTGATTTATTTTTGATGGCATCTTTTGTAGGTTATTTAATATCAAAACAGGACTCGAGGTTTCCAAGTGGTTCCCCGTCTAAGTACTGACAGATCGAACTTCGGTGAGCGAAAAAAGAACCATGGTTAGAATAGGATAGACAAGGGCCAAAGAAGAACTTTTAGAACAACTAAAAGGAAGCTTTTGCTAAGAATCGGAAAATTTCTTTACCCCTAATGAAATAGGGCTAGGCTATATTGAAGGCAATGCGTAGCGTTGAAACAGAGTATAAACTAATTTAGCAATTTTGGGGAACGGATGGTAGAATGATGAAGAGTAATATTTTCCTTATATTAAACAAAACTATCAAAAGATCCCCGATATTGAAGATATGAAGATCCGTTAACAGATAGCTTTAACGCAGATAGAAATGGTAAAGAAGAACAACCGGCTAAATTATTATTTCTTCTTCTTCTTCTCGTCGTCGTCGACTTCTTTTGATTCTTCTTCGGATTCTTCTTCGGATTCTTATGATTCTTCTTCGTTTTCTGGTTCTTCATAGTCTTCTTCTTCCGATTCTTCTTCTTCTTCTTTTTCTTCTTTTGATTTTTCTTCTTCGTTTGATTCTTCTTTTACTTGTTATTCTTTCGATTCTTCTGATTCTTCTTCTAATGATTCTTCTTCTTCTTCTTCTTCTTCTTCTTCTTCTTCTTCTGAGTCCTCTTCCGATTGTTGTTCTTCTTCCGATTCTTCTTCTAATTCTTCTGACCCTCTAGTTCTTTTATCTGATTCTTCTTCTTCTTCTTCTTCTTCTTTTATCTTCTTCTGATTCTTCTTCCGATTTTTCTTCTAATTCTTCTTCTAATTCTTCTTATCCATCTTCTTTTATCTTCTTCTTCTTCTTCTTTCTGCTTCTGCTGCTGATGTTGTTGCTGTTCTGGTTTAGAAACAACGAAAAGAATTTATTTAGATCTACAAGGAGCAGGTAATTTTTGAAAGCAATGATTCTGAGGGGACACAGCACATAAATAGTGATACGACGGTGGGAAAGAATTGTGAAGTCAAGACACCAGGTCAGAAAAATCTGTCAATGATTCAAGCACAAACAGAATAGATCAGCAAGACTAGTCATATTCCTTGAAAGTTTATTTTTGGTCTCTGTTTAGAAGAATTATTTATCTATTGAGATCAGAAAAGACACAACCCCATTAAAGAGTTAAATGTAAGATTCAGTGGCTATAGAGTATAATTTTAGCAAGGACAACATACGAACCAGTTTTGATTCAGATTTTTCCCTTTCCTAAACTGGTGGACAAACAAGGCGAGCGAGTTTGCTTTCACAAACGTATTGGTTCGATAACAAAAGTAAATAACTCGGTTCGTTGACTTCTATTATCGAGTCGTTAACGATAACAGGGATCGCACATGCTCCATATAGAACAGAGAATATGTTATGCCATAGTACCTATTCTATTGTAATGGACTCTCCATAGATAATAAGTAGAAGTAGCAGTGGCAAGTCTGGCAGAATGGTGTTGAGCGCTTCATTTAATTTAAAGACGATTTGAAATAAGCAGGTCCTTATTTTCCGTACAAACAATTATTTTTATTTCCTAAGTGACAGAACAGGAAACAAATTATAAGATAAAATTGATATAGTGTAAATATGGGAAACTAGAAATTAGAATTACTTATACATTCAATATTTGGACAGTTAAAGAAACATAATGGCTAATTAAGTAAAACCTATCTAATAGATTATATATAAATAAATGCGAAGTTGGAGCACAATTATTCAACAACTTCTGGGGTTAAAAACTACCAACGCTACTTTTTAATAATTTATACGCTAATTGCTCAATATCTGTATTATATATTACTTACTTCTAGGTGATATCACTCTTCAGGATTAACTGATTTGCATGTTGATTTTTAAAAAAGGTTTATTTCATTAATTAACTGTTTTTCATTATTATTCTTTTATTCAAAGGTTGTTTTGATTTTTATATCAAAAATAGTCCTTTTTAGGAATATTGTCTTATATATTGCAGAAAAGTGTTTGAAATTTCCATTTTACTTGGCCTTCAACAAGTTGGCATCTATTTGTAAAACTTCCATTAACTATAAAAAGCCAATTTATGAATGAAATTTTCATTTAAAACTTTTGTTTCAAATATTTCAAGTCGTGATTATATATTACTTGGTGAAGCAATAGCGAGCGAGCGAAGCCTGCTATTACACACACACACACACACACACACACACACACACACATATATATATATATATATATATATATATATATATATATATAATTACCTGTAGAACAACATTTCCATCTAGAAAAACACGATTTCAAAACCCATGCTAAATTCACTATAATTGAGAGAATAGAAATATTCAGAGCAGATAACATTAGAAAGATTTTAGAGTTCCATGAAAATAAGTTGATACAACGTCTAAAAACACACTATCCAGCCGGTCTAAACCATAAATTAAACAATATAGATAATATTAATATATAACTCTACAAATCAAAACCTACCAACATTTCTCGCCCACACAAGACAGATATGCTTACGGAGGTGTTGAGGCACTTATACACCCACCCACATGAACATACACACTTACACACATCATACTCACTCACTCCCTAATGAGCCAAATGATAACACACACCCACAGTAATATACACGCTTAAACATATCATACTCACTCACTCCCTAAGAACCAAATAACAAGCACAGACACAGACACACACACACACACACACACTCACACACACACACACACACACACACACACACTTAACAGAGACACATCCCCTCTCCAGAAACCAATACAACTGTCAAACTGACCAAGGGAATTCATAGCAGCATGGATCCATCCAGCTCTTATCTCAAATAACAACTTAGAAGAAACTGTTTGACCAACACAAGGAATGTTAAAAAGATAAAAACAAAAAAAAAACAAAAAAAACAAATGAAAACTACAGACAAAAGTTCATTTTCTCCATCAAGACATTCATTTCTGTAGTTCACTGCTACCAGCAAGCAGAAATATTTCTTTTCCTGATGATGGCCATGTAGGCCGAAACTAGTCGAGGAAACTAAATGAAATAATAATAAAAAAAAACGAAAGAATATTAATCTACAACCCAGTGTGTCTGAAGATTTTAACTTTTTAATATTTTTTTGTTGTTCAATATATATATATATATATATATATATATATATATATATATATATATATATATATATATATAAGACACCGGGAAGCTACGTTACGGTGGGGGGAATTATCACTAAAACCGCGATGTGGGGTCAGAACAAATTGCAGATTCTTCTTTGGATTTTATCAAGAATCTCTAAATATACACTTGGAGAATTTGACGCTCCAAATATAAGGTATTCATGAGGATATTCTTTTATTTCATTTTTTTTTTATTTATTTTTTTATTTTTTTATATGATTTCTAAATTCTTTTGATTCCCATCGTTGTTCGTATGAAAGTTTCGTGATGTTCCTCTTATTAGTAATTGTGTTTAAATACCGCTTTTTGTAAATTTTGTTTCCAGGTATATTTAAATGTACCCTATTTATTTGTTGAGGTTTATATATATATATATATATATATATATATATATATATATATATATATATATATATATATATTATGAAGACGCATGATCATGGCAAAGAGATGACACTTATTGAGAGCAGAATCTGATGTAGCTTTGGGTAACATGTATAGCCTTATTGACACCCCCGTCTGATAATGATACACCAGGTGCATGCATCACAGCCACGTGTGTGTGGTACCGTGATAGGTTCCGCATAACTTAGAAGGGACCCAATTAGAATTACCAGGTTGCTCAAACGCTATTATTATTATTATTATTATTATTATTATTATTATTAGTAGTAGTAGTAGTAGTAATGGTAGCAGTGATGTGGAAGTGTCTGAATTTTACTGTCACGCCACGAATCTTAGGGAAAAAAGCAATAGCAACAATGGTAGCAATCATTCCTACATTGTCTCAAATAATTATTGTTGAATGACAGTAAGCCATTCATTTAACAAGGGAGAGACAGAAATCGAGTGAGAAGAACAACAAAAAAGATACGCGGCAAAATAATGACTACGCACTAGAAATATGCAGAAACCCGATATTACAAGCAGAGCAATTGACACCATAATCACAGGCGCAAATATCAACAGTACTGAGATCCCTGACACCAGAAGCCGAACACGCAAAAAAAAAAAAATTGCAGCTATCGTGGTGATAAAGATGACAACGGGTCTCAGTTGACGACTGGACTGTTGATTAGACTTGCATTGACTTACATCATTCCAATTCCAGTTAAGAATATCCCATGTCGTCGTAATAATGCAATCAATTTTAACGCTAATGCGTGGGTAATCGAATCCCATAGCAAGAATTGTACATGATATAGAATAATATTTTAAAAATCTTAGAAATCATGACAAAAGATAGCCCGTAAAGAATCTCTTTGTGAAAAATTAGAGGAAATTCATATATTTTTCGTGAAACAATTGCGACATATATTTTTATTCGCAGAATAATAAAAAAATACTGATATATATATATATATACACATACACAGAGAGAGCGGGAGAGAGAGAATATCAAACACTCAAAATCACATGAGAGCTCTAAAATTGCAGCTGCCAATCTTCAAGACCTACAAACAAATCACCTATAATTAATGAATAATAATTTTGCTCCGTCTTTTGGCATAGAGCTCTACCTGGATCTATATACTCCTGGAAATTCCATATGAATATATATATATTAAGAAATGGACAAAGTCCGACAATTTATTTATTAAAGACATTTTTATGATTAACGTTCGAATCCTGTCAAAGGACGAATATTTTCTATGAAAATTTCTCGGACATTCAGGCCGGTAAATGTTATTTAATACTGTTTATTATAAACAGAGCATTTACTTAAATACTTGTATCTATAAAAAAAGAACGTTAAACATAAAATGTCTTTATATATATATATATATATATATATATATATATATATATATATTAATGTTTTGAAAGATAAATAATATTAAAACGTAAAATTTTCAGACACACTTCGTTGTATATTAATATATCTTGTTTTATTATTTTAATTGGGTTCCTCGACTAGTGTCACCCACCATGGCCATGATCAGGAGATTAAGCTATATTATGCACGTTTCATTGAATACGACAGACAAGGTGTTTTCATCATAAAATTTCTTATGTGATCTAATATTTTTTTTTCGGATAATAAATTATATAAAAACTGTCCGAATGTTCTTTTTATCCGAGCGCTTTCGGCTATACATTTAGCTATTTTCAAGGATTAAATATTTTAACTGTTAGATCTCATTTAAATATTCATAGAGACCTACCGGACACTATTCGTAACATACTTGTTGACAACACTAATATAATAGCATCATCTACATGCAAAACATGGCTAAAAATAATGGAATCCTTATTAATGAAAACAAAACAAAAAAACAACACTTAATAATATTAACTTTGAACAAGGACATAATATATTGAGCGTGTTTCGAAAAATGAAAACATTTTATAAAACATACATACAAAAAACTATTTCTAAGTTAACATTTAAAATATTTAATCCTTGAAATTGGGTAAATGTATAGCCGAAAGCGTTCGGATAAAAAGAACATTCGGACTGTTTTTATATAATTTATCATCCGAAAAGAAAAAAATAATTATTAGATGGTAGGAGAAATTGTATAAAAACTAAATAAAAGTACCTTGTCTGTCGAGATTCAATGAAATGTGCACGAAAGAAGGAGTGCTACCTAGAAAGACAAATTTTAATATATATTAATGTATATACAAATCACAAAAGGTTTGCACTACTCGGAGTTTCATGACAAACGCAATTTTCTTTGGCATGAAACTGCAAGTGATGCAAACGCTGTGGGATGTGTATATTCATCTCTCTCTATAAAAGGCAGGATGTGTGTGTGTGTGTGTGTGTGTGTGTGTGTGTGTGTAACGAATGCACGGCAGCAATTTTCGACGGATTTGCAGCAAAATTTACATGCACATGCTCCAAGTTAGCGGGAAGGCCAAGACCGACTTTGCATTTCCCAACTCTAGGACACGTAATGAGAAAGGAGGGCTTGGCGAATCTGATACTCACAGGCCAAACAGAGAGAAGGAAAGATAAGGGAAAGCAACACGTGATATATCTAGCGAACTTAAGCAAATGGATTACAGAACGGGGCCTGGAAGAAGTACCAAAGTGATAAAACTTATGGAGGGCGACAATGTATATGGAGAAGGGGAGAGCCATGATCGCTTACGTCCTGAAGAGAAATGCACATAAAAGAAGAAAGAAGAATTTACCACATTCATTACGCATTGTCATTGCCTCAGGTAAACCATAAACCATTCCGTTTTGATTGCGACGAAAGAGAGGAACACAAAATATATAAGTGACGCTGTTTTGGCTTAGCAAGAAAAACGAACCGTAATTAATAATATGAAACAGAAGAAAGAAAGAAAGAAAGAAAGTAAGAAAGAAAGAAAGAAAGAAAGAAAGACAGAAAGAAAGGAAAGAAGGAAGGAAGAAAGGGCGCATATAGGAGGCGATAGCACACATATATTTGTAAAAATGAAATAATCATCATCATCGTCATCATCTTTCAACCTCCGTATGGTTATTCGGCACTACATTGACAATAACTTTCTACGCTGTTTGGTCCTGTATTGATGTCCTCAGATATCCAATGTCCCTCGATCTCCTATGTCGTAACCTGTGTCCCGATCTATTGTTATTATATAATAACAATCACATGTTTTTTTTTTTTTTTAATGTCAAGAGGAAGGATTATACACTGCAGACATTAGAGAAAGAAAGTTGAGCAGGGTGGGTTTTTTGTTAGCTGGTTCAGTTTTATTTCTTTCCTTTTTTTTTTTTATTGTAATTTCCGAGTGATGTTTCGAGATGAGAAAAACCAGAGATAATTAACACCATATGTCGTGAATACAAACCAGCCAGCGTGTAGCTGAGGGCAAAAGTGGACTCAGTGTTGCTGACCGGAAATACATGTAGAAGCCTACCTATGCATGACATGGCACTGCAGGTAGCCCGATATTACGCGACCGTTGAGCGGAACAGCCTCTGTACTCCGTTCGAACTTCTAACGACCAGTCGAAAGCAGCAACCAGCAAACTACCAACCGGGTACATTCATAATACAAAGTCACAGCCACTGGTTATTCTGATCATCAAAGAGTTAAGGCAGTTAAATCATTGAATCCCTGGTAAGAGAAAGATAAAAAGAGAACCGGTAAACCATATTTTGAACAGGGAACAAAAACTGAACAATTACCCATGTCAATACACATGAAAGGGCCGCGCGATAGGTAAGCATATCTACTATTAACATGTAAAATTGGCAAAGAATTCATATTAAGTAATAACTTATGTTCTGATGTCTACTAACATCTTAAAAATAGTGGCGGGAAAACATAATTTTTAGCATTGACAAATAAAAATTGATAAGCATATTTTAAATTGAGCAGGTTGAGGGGAGTACTGAACTAATAAGCCTCGGAAGTATATATATATATATATATATATATATATATATATATGTGTGTGTGTGTGTGTGTGTGCGTGCGTTTGTGTATATATATATATATATATATATATATATATATATATATATATATATAGTGTAGCGGCTGTCGGCTTACAAAGTGAGTATGACCATCACTAACATGTCCAGTTCATCATTTAAACTCCCGCCCTCCGCAAAACTGCATTCATTTGTTGTGTGAACGACAGTCGCTCATTTCTGCATTTCTTGTTACATATCTGGCATCTCAAAATCTTCTCCGGGTGGTGGAAGTTGACTTTGATCATCATCACTTCCAATGTGCATTTTATATGCTTTGTAAGGTCAGACCTAGACTTGCACACCCTAGTGCAGGTCGGGAACTCAAAGCATGCCATTACGAAATCTTTATATGCAATAGACCTTTGGTTTTATTTCTGGTGACTGAGCAGACCCGCTCTCGACAGACATATTGGATTGGGCACATAACCAGGTTGGCACCTCATGGCAATTCAGCGAACCTTTCCGAACCCCTCTCTTCAGTTCTCCATAGTTTTGTGATGCCTTATGAAAGATCTTGACGCCATCAGCAATACTGGCTCTCCAAGTATCCCAGTTATCCGGACCAATATTGTGCTTGCATAGTGACACTTTAAGGCAATATTTATAATGAAGGTTTGGGTTGTTCTGCAGTCTTTTTCCTATTTCTACTTCTCTATACATTAATTGTTTTGTTATTCTCTCATTGGCCATACGAATAATATATATATATATATGTGCGTGTGCGCGTGTGTGCGCGTGTGTGCGCGTGTGTGTGTATGTACGTATGTATGTATGCATGTATATATACACGTATACAAATGCTGATGCAAGTATTAAGAGAAAATGAAAACATTGAAGGAAGAAAAAGGAACATATGGAATAATATTCTGAAATAAGATGGAAAAAAACCCAAAAATCAAATTAATTACAAGAAAATTAAAATAAATCATAATCAAAAGTGTTCATTTTAACGATACCAATATAAAGTTAAGACTGGCATTGACAACAGGGACGGGTGGGCTCTTGGCTGAATATTTGATCAAGAAAGATTTGGTGACGCTCAAATTCCAGATAGGATTGGGTATATTTAAATCAAGCTGTACTGGTGTTAGGAACATGATGGATTGTCGAAATTCGGGTATGTTAGTTGTTTTAATTAATAATTTTAACCGGTTTGCATTTTTAAATTTTTAAAATATTTGTGGTATTTATATATTTGTTGGAAAAACGTCAAGTCAAAAATTTCCCGCCCAGATTTCGTCTCATGCTAGGCACCCACTAAAATGTAATATTAAGAATTAACACAAAATTAGTGTACAAGCAAGCATTTTATCACGAGCAAGTATTAACAGAAAATAAAGACAATGAAGGAAGGAAAAGAAAAATATAGAATAAAATTCTTTTATAGTAAAAATACCAGCAATGCATTTTTGATAAAAAAAATACCAACAATAACTATAAATGACCAACAATATATTTTATCTGTAGTAGAAGGCACAGAGTTACATTCAAAATATTTAGATTTCAACATTAAATAAACTTACAGTGCTTGATATGGTGCTAAACAAAATCATGCAACAAATTACCAACATTAAATAATACTTGCATGACATTATCCATATAATATCCGATAAATTCCTTAAGAAACCAAATTGTACTCTAGAATATATCTTTAAAAAAAAATACAACATACAACACAGATTTCAAAACCCAGTAAATATATCCGTCCAAACATTTACAGACTGCGATTGTTAAATTGTCGCCAATATTTTTTATCTTTGCGCATGCACATTGTTTTGTTGTTTTTATTATTATTTTGTCAACTGCACACAATAGTAGGGTCAGTTGGGCACCGTCTGTGAGGAGAAAAAGGGCACCATGACGCAATTCAATCCGCCAGAAATTTGGAAACGACATGCTCTACTGCTTGGCTTTCGAGCCGGAAGCACAAATAAGAAACATTTCTGAGTGTATGGGTGTCAAGTGAAGAGGATTCGGAAAGAGTAGGATGAGTCTAATGGTGATTACGAAAGTGCTTGGAGTGATCACTAGTAATGGAGTCGTCATGCCTCCATTCAACTTCACACAGAGACTCATACTCAACACTGAAGCCTACAACAAGTGTCTTGAGAAGGTAGTTCTTCCCTGGGTCAAAAGGGTGACGTTATACCTCCATTCCTTTTCTCACGGCCTCTGACTAAACGCGAAGGCTGACATGATGTTCCATGAAGATGTAATACTGTCCTGGATAAAGAGGGTAGCTGCTGGAAGACCAAATGTCTGGCAACAGGAATCTGTACCATGCCATACAAGCAGAAGAAACAAGATATGACTCTCAGACAATTTCTAAGAGCGCATCACACATTAAATCTGACCAGACTGCAACCCTCTTGATTATTATGCATGGGGTGCAGTTGAGCATGAGACCAAGAAAACTCGTTGTAGCACCAAAGTTCCACTGAAGGCAAGAATTATTAAAGAATTCAAGAACCTAAACAAGGAGACCGTCCAGAAAAGTTGCAAGGGGTTCCGAAGTCGTCTGGAGGTTGTGATTGAAGAAAGTCACCCTTTAGTATTTCAAGATATTTTTGTGTAATTAATAAAGAACAAGCTATTCTTAAATATTAGCCCGCATTACATATCGTATCTATTGCAATGTTCTTTTAACATTTCATTGTGAACAATTACGTTGAAGTAAACGAGTCAGAATAGCTTGCATCTAGTGTAAAAGAAAATAATAACTTCCTTACCTCAATACGCGACACGTAGCTGCAACGTTTTTTTTTCTTTTGAAAATGACACGAATCTTCCTTCCCCATAACTTAGTTATTCCGGAAGTGTATAAATCTGAAACGTTTGCTTTTATACAGAATGTTTCTACCAATATCAATCCCGTGCTGGCTGATGTGACTGGAGGATGCCATTTGACTGTGTGAATCCAAGAGCGCAGATTGGACAGTAGGTCGTGGTTTTAGCATAATAAAAAGTAATAAAAAGGGTTGGAGCAGTGAGAAGTGGGTGGCGATTTTTAAATTGGCGGTGCATGCGCGAATTGGAGAACGGCGTCTTCAAAAGGTGCAATCAGTGTTATACGAGCGGCGTCTGAGGAATAGAACCTCATTTAACTACACTTTTCTAAGCTGAAATATTTAACGATGTAACAAAGGAATTTCCACGATAATTCTACACTTGGATCTCAGAATGATTTTTTTCCACCATTACGAAGTATGATTGATCAAAAAATTCAAATACGAAAACTGTGGAAAATTTACAATGATAGTGTAAAATAGACCGAAACGTCCGACGTTGACTTTGTATTAACATTAATACAGCATAATTGCTTATTAAGATTTTTGTTTGTTTTTTTCTGTATATTATTCTTCATATGATAAAGTGCACATTTAATATGTTTTGTGGAAAAAAAACAGGCAGTAATAAATACTAAAGACGAAAATTTCCTCTTCTGTGAAATAAAAAATTGTCTAATTTGTATCTTTTTTTCTTACTGCTAAAGCTCAGGTTTAGTTCTTAGTCACTATAAGAGTCATCTCCCTTGTTTAATTCTTTGTCGAATACATGCAGGGTGGACAGAAAGTCTCGTCACCCCCTACCAAAAAGTAATCGAGAAGGTATGTATAAACACTATCATTTTCGTGTAAGAGCTCGTGTCAGCCATCGGATATAGAAAATTTTATTATGTAGCGGTGACAAGACTTTCGGTCAACACTATATATATATATATATATATATATATATATATATATATATATATATATATATATATATATATATATCCAAATATCAAAATTAAATGTGTTGTAAATTTATTATTCAGTTCTTGTTAATTCTCAACTGAGAAACATTAGCTATCACTTTCTTTTTTTAACAAATCGGCAAATATATTTTATTTGGAGTCATTTCTTCATTCGGCTTTCGTATTGGACAAGACAAGATAACAGGAAATTGATGGTAGAAAATCAAAAAAAATTTAAGCCGAATAGAATTGTACTTAAGTTTTAAATGCGGAGAATATGTTATACTGTTAATGTGATTAATGATAGTAAATAATATGGCGGCAAATGAATGAATAAGAACAGGCGATAGGATAAAGTGGAATGAATTAAATATTAGAGAAGAACGATCAACTACGATCTAATAATGTAATAAAAATCGAGAAGACATATTATTAGCAATGGTATTATTTTATATAATAAAAATTGGTCGTTGCCTCAGTATCGTATTGATTGAAGTAAAAGGAAAATAATTTCCACTATTAATATGAACGAAGGAAATGAGAAAATAATTGTTACAAACAATAACTAAATGACTACAATAGTTTGGCACCAGGTTTATAATTGAGCGTGAAAATGTATAAATTATTCACACTACGAGAGAAATCTATATATTATAAACCGTTTTTCCGTAATATCTGTATCATTGTGCTGTTTTAGAGTTCTTTCCGGTGGAGGAATGACCAGAGTGTCAAGTGATATCCGCATGGATTGGCACGGTTTTATAAAATTAAAATGCAATAAACAAACGCAGGAATAACAACTTTATAAAATCGTCTGCACACTATTAGTTGCTGAAGTTCAATCTGAGATAACATTTTCAAAGATAATAGGCACGTGATTAAGAAATTCGCTATCTGCGGAGAATTTGGAAATCATACATATTGCTATCCATTAAAAAGGAATTATTAGATGAATTTTATCCAGAAATAATTATTGGCAGCTTCGCACAATGATCTAGTGTAGACAAATGATTGCTCTTAATATAGAGGACTGTATGCAATGTTCTACTGCTGTTCCATTGAAGACACCCTTAATGGCTAAATTGTTCAGTAAACTTATTAAAATATCAAACAATTACTTAGAATTGGAATAAATAAATAAATAAGACAATTATAACATTGTGTGTTTAGATTAGGTAACTAATACTAGTAATATCAGCTGTACTAAGAAATAGAGATTTTTTCCACAAAACATATTAAATGTACACTTTATCATATGAAGAAAAATATACAGAAAAAAACAAACAAAAATCTTAATATGCAATTATGCTGTATTAATGTTAATATAAAGTCAACGTCGGACGTTTCGGTCTATTTTAGACCATCTTCAGGACATTTTCATTTAAACATAATTAACATTAGAACATATAAAAATTCAACACGAAAAGACGATGGACATAAGAGCACAACTAATCCAAACAGATAACTGAAATTAAATATTGAAAATTCCAGAAATCTTGTTAGAAAAAATATGCGCCTTATTTTTCTAACCAGAATTCTCGAATATTCAGGCCGGTAGATGGATATAAATAAAGAAAAAAAACGGAGTATCTTCTTAAATATGAGCATCCATTAAAAATAACGTTTAATAAAGTAAATAAAAATAACAATCCATCAATCCATTCCTAAACATATATAGTCAGTTGTAAAAATACGATCCCTCCGGGTTACCAGTTCATGTGAGAGAACCAGTGGCGAAGTGAGTCTAATAACATTGATTGCCAGGATACAAACGGGGCACATCCATGTTTATAATTCTATCAGTTAATTTTCTAAAGAAAAAATAAATGTTAAAAAATACATATGATATTTGCTTATATCCTGTCTATTGGAAATACAAACCTGAATTTATTTTATAACATGGATGACTTCAAGCTTGTACGAAAATATAAGAATCTATTGATCAAGTAAGGAAAGGATTTATTATCGAACTGTTTTTAAAATTGTTCTATCGTTCTGATATTTTGAAATCATTTTTGATTTGCTTTGTAACGTGAAGGACTTCAAGCTTGTATGAAGATATAAGAACCTATTGATCTCTGCGTATTTCTATATCAACAGAAGGGAGTTCTTGAACTGTTTATATAAAATAGTTCAATCGACTTTTTAATATTTTAATATTTGGAAATCATCTTCGAATACGTTTTCACAACATCGCCTACGTGACGACGATGTGATCATATTAAAACGGAACGCTGATCTTATAAAAAAAACTCAGTTAACTGTTTGGATTAGTCTTGCTCTTGTGTCCGTCGTCTTTTTCATGTTGAATTGAATATAGTCTAATGTTAATTATGTTTTATGAACATGTCCTGAAGATGGTCTATTAGAGCGAAACGTCCGACGTTGACATTATATTAACATTAAAACAGCATAATTGCATATTAGGATTTTTTTGTTTGTTATTTCCGTATATTTTTCTTATATATATATATATATATATATATATATATATATATATATATATATATATATATATATATATTTCAATAAAGGTGCAATTAATTTACAAATTCATGAATTATTCATACAAAAAACAAATACAAAGGTTAATGATTTTATCGGCGAGAAATCCATCGTCGCGAACAATTCAAATAATATACAAAAACCCCGAACCTCTTTATAAATGAAAAGATCCATGTTTTTATAAATTTCTGCTGCATAAGTTATTATTATTTTACAAGCTTTCGTCTGTTCCTACAGACATCCTCATGTATGGAATATATTTTGTTCTTGTTTTTACTCTCAGTAATAAGAGAGTTTGAATTGAAATTTACAATTGTAAATTTAAATTCAAACTCAGCGTTGCGACTGCACGCTCCAAAAATAATAACTCATTTCTAATAGCATTTTTCGTATTACAATACATATATTTTCGTTGTCCGCTTTGTATTTGTTTTTTGTATGAATAATTCATGAATATATATATATATATATATATATACATACACGATCTATGATATATGATATATATATATATATATATATATATATATATATATATATATATATATATATATATATAGGCCTGATATGAAATTCATACCTGTGCTATCCCTGTTGCTTACGAATGTGCATTATTATAAGAAACTATAAGTCTTATTTTCTCTCTGAATTCTCCAATAAAACAAATAATTTCATCTATTTAACCTACGAAATTCAAGTAATGAGATATCGATCCATACTTAAGCAATACCAGCCAAGAGGGTGTCTTGCCAAATAAATAACTTCCAGGAATGATTTAATAGAGAGCCAATGATGAATGTAAAAAAAAAATAACAAAATCTAAGTATTTTTGGAGCAGCTCATAAGAATGCCCATAAACACGCAATGAAAATATGGTATTTTTGGAAAACGTAGAAATAGTAATAAGGAAAGATATGAATATAACGTAAACATACTGCAAAGAAAATTGCCTTATTGATAACATCGACTGATTCATCAAATTCTGACTTAGCAATTATATGAATACACGAGATAAGCAAGGATCCCCGATGGGATGATAAGATACTTCGCCATTGTGCTTACGCAGCAAAATACTCCGAAGCAATAAGAAGAGAATGATGGGAAGCATCCTAAATAGACATCACGCAGAAACAGAATCATATTTAATAGACACTGAAGGATATTTACATAGAAGCAAATAAATATTCGTTAATTTTTAGATGTTGATGTTAATTTTGTAACCTGTAGGTGATATTACTTGCTGTGTCCAATTTTCTTGATTACACATCGATTCTCTTATAAATGCCCTTCGTGGGCACCTAGGCGTGGTGTAAGGGTTAGCAAGGTAGTCTCGCTACATCAGTTACAACTGAAAAGTGAGATCGATCCTCACTAGATAGCCCATACTTTCGGCCTTGTGCCACATCTAGGCTATGCTTGGAAAATAACTATAAATGCCCTTCGTTTTTAGTTTGCTTATCCACCATATATATATTTTCTCTCTCTATTTTTCTCTTTTTCTCTCTCTCTCTCTCTCTTTCATCTTCTGGATTTTATGTTTAGATCATATCGTTTTTTGTTTTTATTGTGTGTAGTGTCACCACAAATGTATACACACGTTTCCGGTATCTGTTTTTTTAATTTTAATTTCTGTCAGCGAATCGGTAGTGAATTATGCATCGAAAAATAATTCCTATTTATCTGTATCTCACTTATTTAAACCGTTATTTAACTCCTCTCTTTAAAACTTCTCTCTATTAAATTTTAATCCCCAACTTCACCTTTAGGCCTTTCCTGTTTTTCTTTCTTCTGTTACGCTTAGAGCTTTCAGACATTTCCCTCTCACACTTGTTTCCCACTCCAGCACATACACTCTCACTAAATTTTTATTTTTTATTCCCGGAGTTATATTTTTTGATTTCTTCTTGAATTTTTAGATGTGGTGAATTGGATCGTGTTTATGATTCCAATATAATAACCTATAACCAAAGAAAATTAGTGTTTCAGCTTTTATTTTTAATTTTATATATAAATATAAAAGTGAACATAGAAGTCAACTCTTAGAGGCGACAGTCTGTTTCATGCTATATGCAATCGTCAGGTCTGATGATTGCATCTAGCATGAAACAGACTGTCGCCTCTAAGTGTTGACTTCTATGTTCACTTTTATATTTACACACGCTCTATCTCTGATATTGAGCACTTTATCCCATAAATATAGCACACGTTAAGATTATATTTTTTCATATTTTTATATATATATATATATATATATATATATATATATATATATATATATATATTTATTTAGGCAGCAAATTGTCTCTAAGCCATGTCTGATTAAATAGACATTATGGGTACTTATTTTTAATAAAATCCATTCATACACACAGATAACGTTCCATGTATTGGAATTAAATGATGTGAGAAATGTGAACTAACACCGAAAATCGTTTTGATTTTCCATTTCTCAAGTACTTTGGATCTTCTTCCGAGGTCATCTTCATGACCATGCAATTACAACATCCAAGAAAAAATCCATAGGGGATAATTTTTTCACATTCTAATGAACGCCATGCATGATTGCCAACCGTTAAATTTGAAAGAAAAAAAGAAAATTACAATAATGGATATCAAGAAACAGTTTTGTATTACTACTTACATCCGTGAACAACACACAGTTTTGTATTACTATGTGCATCCCTGAAGATGAGATCGTCTATATTATTTAATCAAAGACCTTTGGGAGAATTATTGCTACCGAAATAAACGTTATATATATATATATATATATATATATATATATATATATATATATATATATATATATATAAAATTGAACATTGAACTCAACACTTAGGAGACAGGCCGTTTAATACTAGACGCAATGGTGGCCTGACGATTGCGTCTAGCATGAAACGGCTTTGTTTTTTAAAATTATAAACTGTATTAGGTCTTCTTTAAATACGCAAGAACTTTCGAATATACGTTCAGTCATCTTCAGGCATGGAAATTATTTTGTTCGTGGTAAAATTCAGGTAGAATCCGAGACCAAAAATATATATATATATATAATATATAATGCAAGTCTAAATATATATTTTTTAAAATGTTTTATTAATAACGGATACAAACATTTGGAGCGTGCAGTCGCAACACTAAGGTTGAATTTTTTGAAAATTTAAGTGAGTGCCTCTTTTAATAATATGGCAATTATATAAAAATATAATTATATATTATAAATATATATATATATATATATATATATATAATAAAAAGGCTTAGACACTAATATTCCATGGTCATAATTTATTCCATTGGAATCGTAAATACGATCCAATTCATCAGACCGATTTATATTTTTATATTTTTATATATGTGTGTACACTATGTATGTGTGTGTGTGGGTACACGCCTATGTGTATGTATATACATGTATATGTCATTGTGTGTATTCACATGTGTCTTTGAACATAGAAATATAGGTCCTTGCTGGATTAGACAATCGTTATATTTATCTTCATATATTTATATTTGATTTGTAACCTGTAGTCGATATTAAATTAAGTAAACGCAATTTTACTCTCCTTCGTCCCATCTCTCTCCCCCACCTCCTGTATCCCTTCCCCTCCCTCTTATTCTAGCATTAAATTGTCTATGGTGTGTGTATGTCAACACGAAATGTTATCTTTATGCATTAGACATCCGTCGACATTCATTCTTTTCTCTTATTTAAAACCCTTTCCCCCACATCTCCTAAAATTCTCCCTGTTAAGGTTCTATCTCCCTCCTCCTCATATTTACACTTTCTCTAAATTCTGTTTTCACTTCCGGAATGGTTTTTTCTGTTTTCATTTTGAATTTGTAGGTCTGATGAATTGGATCATATTTACGATTCCAATGGAATAAATTATGAGCATGGAATATTAGTGTTTAAGCCTTTTTTATTATATCCTTACTCTGTCCTAGACATTGAGTTCTACCTGGATTCTTCCTTTTGGAATTTTTTTCTGAAAATATACATGTATGGGTATTTATATATTTTGCATATGTATGTATATTTTCCACTAATATTATCTCTCTCTCTCTCTCTCTCTCTCTCTCTCTCTATATATATATATATATATATATATGTGTGTGTGTGTGTGTGTGCGTGCGTGCGTGCGTGTGTGTGGAGAAGTTAATTTTCTTAATGAGAACAACTTTTGCCGTCGCTGAATAGTTAGGTAGGCGTGTTCAGGTCAAAATAAAAGAGAAATATGTTGTTTTTTTTTTAATATTAAACCTTAATATTTGTTTGCTAAAATGGTGTCATCTGCTTGGAATGGAGTGGAAAAAACGCCGTTTTTTTTATTAAAGCAGTTAATTCCTGTTTGTTATGTTGGAGTCCACAGAGGGTAACGGAGAGCGACACGATGTGGGCTAGTTTCGAATAATTAATTTTTTGTGTGCAGCTTTATTGTCCCATCACGATAAAACATCGGTTCCCGTATGATCACCGAAGTTGAGCAAGGTCGAGTTAGGCACCCAAGTTGAGGGACCGCATAGGAATACCATGTGCTTTATGCTTGAACTTTCCAGTAGGGTAATGTATAATGGCCTGGAATTGTTAATCGGAGAGCCGAGTTTTAATTCCCGTTGTGATCTTATATTCGCTTACGCGGAAATACCGTTTGCAAAGGTATGATTCAACCTCTTCTCTTACCAACCTATGGGTTAATTAGTAAGTTTTTCATCACTGACACTCAATATATCATAGAATCTAAAAATATTTTCTGGATTTCAATAAACTGCAAATGGTTGATAAGCGGTAAAAAACAAATGATTCAATTTTTTTTCTACGAAATTTACACCACAGATCACACAACTATACATTGACACATTTTTCTAATATTATTGTGTATTGATTCTTATAATGTGATCTTGTAATGGTGCTAATTGGTGATATCAACCTGAATAGAGTATCGAAAGTCCGACACTGAAATCTGGGGGCATATTAGGATAACCAAAGTAGTTTTCCAAACGCTAAGTAGAGCACTAAGAAATCGGAAAATTTCTCTAGAAACATGTAAAACCGTACTAAACTGCTATATGATATTTGTCCTCCTCTATGGCGGTCAGGCCTGGGCGATGTCCTCAAAGATGAAGAGAAGATTTGAAGCAAAAGAAATGCCGTTCTATAGATCTATACCATGGACGGGGTTAACGATGAAGTTTGGAAGAAAAATGGAAACAAAAAGGAAACTATTACTTTACACCAGGAAGAGACAGTTGAGCTTTATGGGGCATATAATGAGGAAAGAGGGCTTAGAAAACATGATACTCAGTGGACAGATAGATAGCAAGAGGAACAGAGGAAAACAAGGCTTAAAATATTTTAATGGCCTTGAGTAAATGGATGGCGGATCGGGCTGTTTCATTGGTTGATTTGGTTTAGCGACATATCAACGTCTACGGGTTATTTAATGCCGGAAAACGTTGTCACAGATGAAATGAAGTATATTTTGGTTGGCTGCTGATCCGCTTGTCTAATGAAGTAACCTCCTCAGTATATATATATATATATATATATATATATATATATATATATATATATATATATTGACTTATTCCTGGGTCTTTTTCACTCCAGATAATTTTCCATCAAATCATTACATAGAAATGTATACTCTTTAACAACATTAAAGAGAGAAGGCCAGTGGTTAGATGAAGGTCAATCAGTAAAACAATATCTAAAAACTCCAGTGCGCCCTAAAATAGCAATGGTTACTCTATGATCTTTCAAAAAAGAGTATTCATTACTCGTTCTTGCCTCAAGGAGAACACATATAGTAGCCTCTTATTGTGGAGAAATTGAGTGTATTCCCGAATAATTGAAAATGAGATACCCTGGGCTTGTGGAATGGCCCAATTCTGCTGCACACAAGAACGTACGACTTCTTCTCAATCAACTGTCTAAAAGGTGCATAGCGTAAATTCTGAAATTTTGACTCCATATTCCCCCGATACCTTTCCTACTGATTTAAGCATTTCACAGACACTAAAACATTCCAAGAGGTAATCAAAGCATTTGAACAATTTATCAAATCAAAGGATGAGAATTTTTTAAAGCTGGACATTAAAATATATTTTCGGGAACAGACATTCAGCTACATGGAGCCTATTTCAACTTAATAAATTAGTTATGTAACATTTCAGAAGTGTTTTACTCATAAAGTGCGCCATTTTCACTTAATATTTTGTACGTAATTTTATACTTTGAGCTACACATATTTTTTGCATAGGTTTACACTTTCACACTAAAGGTTTATTTTTTAGATATATAATTTGTATATTATAGAATATATTGGTAATTTTACGATAAAAATATATCTTTAGATTATTTTAGTGTTGGATTGACTGTTATTATTGCTATAAAAAAATATTGTTGCTCATTTTATTATAAAAAATGTACTGTTAATTTTAAATTTGGGTGTTCATTATTTGCAGACCTGCTTAGACCCTAAGATGTAATACAATCCCAGGTCAGGGTAAACATGGGAACAACAGACGTCAGGTGTTTCCATGTACCTCAAAACCTCAAATCTCACGATCAGAAACCATGATGCCGGATGTAGTTTATTGTCCTACCCAGAACAAGGCGGATCAGGAATTAACAGAAAGACACACTTTATTAAGAGCTACAAGGGAATAGCAGTTGTGGAGAGCCATACTCGCCTAGGTCAGGAAGGCAAACGGAACATAAAGAAGAATGTTAAAAACCAAATCGTCTCTGCTTTTTTTTTTACATTATGTTGGCTTATAAATGCGCAAATATTTGAGTTTTCAATTTTAAATATTGGCCTGTCGATTGTATGATTTGGTTAGCACTACGAGGCTGGCAATTCTTGGCTACTCTTGCAGTAACTGGCGTATTTCAGAAAAAATCTAACAAGATAATTATTCGCTGTCTAATTAAACTTTTACACGTAAAACAATCACGGCTAAGAGTTGGATTAAGTGATTAATTAAAAGACTAAAAGAT
Source organism: Acanthosepion pharaonis (assembly GCA_903632075.3). Classification (NCBI taxonomy): domain Eukaryota; kingdom Metazoa; phylum Mollusca; class Cephalopoda; order Sepiida; family Sepiidae; genus Acanthosepion; species Acanthosepion pharaonis. The sequence goes on from CAHIKZ030005584.1 coordinate 1,512,917, forward strand.
TGGAAGTGCAACGTTGTGTTAGGAGTTCTCGTTTTTCCAGTTCACTTGCTTGGCGGCATATTGAAACGGAAATAATAATCTGCGAGTTAATATTGGCTAAATGTTTTTTTATTTCAGAATTTTCGGGATAAGGAGTTATAAGAAGTCACACTATTTTTCCATGCCAACTATTGTCCTCGTCGTTGTTGTTATCACAAGGTTTCGACCTCTGTGCTCTCTGGCCTTCACTACGTCAGCACCGAATCCTTGAACAGCATATATAAATAGTTGAGCTGCAACTCGGCCAGAACACTGGAGTGAATCATGAAACAGACTGTCCATGCTTAGTGTTCAACTTTTTTTCGACTTATATATATATATATATATATATATATATGAATAAAACAGACCTCTTTAAAGTTCAATGTAATAAATTATTTCACCACAGCCCTTTTAAATGATCCAGAGCCCTTTAAAAGGGATGTGGTGAAATAATTTATTAGATGGAACCTTAAAGTGGTCTGTTTTTATTCAAATTTATTTGCTCTGAATTTACATTGAACTCTCTGGATATCATCCTCCTTGGGTCTATCCATACGGATTACCTAGTTTTGCATAAACTATATATATATATATATATATATATATATATATATAGAAGGAAATTACTGGAAAGTAATTGAAACTCACCTGAAGCGAGCTGAATCTATAATGCTCCTCATGCCAATGACACTTCCACCAAGCTTCTCTACGGCATATGATTTCACTGAATTTTGATGTGTTCCTCTCGAATTTTAAACTGGGGTCATCAGGAGAGAATGTGCACCGTTTCGGGGCCTTCCTCTCAACGGTTTCAGTTGCACACCGGCCCCCCCTCACTGATGTGAGGCCCCATTATAACGATATACAAGTGTTGTAGATAAAGTAGTTCAAATGTGTAACGGCGATAATCCTTTTTAGCGTTACTTTAATGAACTCTGAGTTGCTGACCCGGTGAGATCATCTGGTCATATATATATGAGATTATTAACAATGTAAAATTTGTTATTTCAGATGATAGATGTTATATTAGTACAGCCTTTTGTACACAAATCCATGTTTGTTTGTTGTATTCTTACATAGAAAAATCACCACACTCACACACTAACAAACACACACATATATATGTGTGTGTGTGCGTGCGTGTGTGTGGCAATTTAAGAATTTTTTTGCTGTAGGAGTTTATCTGTGAATGTGGCATGAGCTAAATTGTTCAATAAATAGAATAATGTCTCAGCTGTTATCCCGAAAATTTGCACGTCGGATCTGTTGTTTTTTTTTAAATGATTTTAAATTAAACTGTACCACATATTTGATTCAGAAGAACTGATCCGACGTGTAAATTTTCGGGATAATAACCGAGACATTACTCTATTTATTGAACTATCTAGTTCATGCCACATTCACAGATAAACTCCTACAACAACAAAAATATTCAAAAAATACTTTCGTCTATACCTTTAGCCATTATCAAAGATGATACAATTTTTCAGCTTAATTGAGTGTGTGCATTATGTGTATGTTTTAGTGTGTTGCAGAGATGTTTTTAATTTCCGAATACGGTTAGCATATTGTGGCCTTCTTCGTAGTTAATATTGTTAAGCTTTTTTTTATTATTATTAAACCTTCTATTATTTTTAATCTTTTTTACAAGTGGATGAATTTAATATTTTTGTTTTTTCTACTACTATGTTTCTAATGGAGTCTGATAAGTTTGTGTGTGTGTTTAAATGGGTTCTAATGGGGCTATGTTCAGCAATGATCTAACCGTATTCGTGTATATATATATATATATATATATACAGATAGATAGATTTTTGGGTTATAATTTTTTGGTAACTGTGTGTTCCTGTGTCATAAATAGATGAACTTTTGGTCAAAATTAATGACAAAAGTCGTTAATTTTTTTAGTTTTTAAACAGGTTCCACCCAAACCGAACATTCAGTTTTACTATATACGCAATAAAGGCGAAAAAATCTAAATATTTCAGACCCTTTCTTTTTCAATTTGTTACTCATATAATTGGATAGTACTCATGTATTTTCAAGTCATTTAAACGTTTACCGTTGTAGCAAAACATATCAACCTTCAAATAAAGGAAACTGCCAATTAGGATATACAATTAGAAGCTTACAGCCACAATAAAGAATAGATATATACACAAAAATAATATAATTATAGCATAATATGCAATTAATGTGTTAGACAAAATGAATGTAAGCTGAACGTTCTCCGTTTTACAGAGGTCATAATGAGATTGAATGCACTCGATTGCCCTTTCGACACACTGAATTGTTCTGGAAATTTCAAGTCTTGATGGTTCTAGATTCCATTTTTTTTTTTTTTGTCGCGGAGTTTAATGGTTTTCTCTGATCCTGCAAGGTGCTACATAACTTCTGATATTCATCTACATTGTAGATTCGATCAGTCAACCACTGGTCCACCCATCCGTAAGAGATGAGTCTACAAATTTCGAGTGCCGAGTCTCTATTCCCCCGGTAGAATAATAAATGCTAAAAGAGATGGTATTCCTCTAGACTTCCATCTTGCGCAACTTATGTTAACTGTTTAAGAAATCTTCTAGACTCTCCGAAAAATCAGAAAAAACCCGTGTTAAATGAAATACCATAACGTTACCATGGTGTTTCAGTAATCTCTTTTTTTTTTTACTATTCTTGAACTTCTTCATTATTTATACACGGATAAACGGATATTCGGTATTGGGCGATCTGTTTTTCCACCAAGTTCGTCATGCACTACAATGCAAAGCAATCGGTCAAGAACATGATGTGTACAGCCAATGAAATTGTATTTCTTCAAGTTTCTTTTAGGTAAACAGTCTTTGTTACTGAATGACAATTCCATTCCTACTTCCAGTGCCTACATTCGTAGAGTCTCAATAATTATCTTTATGCTCTACCAAAATTGTATTCACCCAGAACATTCGCTGTTCCTTTGGCAAAAATATCCACCATTCTATTTGTTAAATGAAATATATATAGCTTAATTTCTATTTTTCTTTCTTCAAAACAAGCACTTGACACTTTTGGCTATCAATTCGTTTACCAAAAAAAATGCAATGACTAATTTTATAAGTATGTCTACTTCATTTCTTCTTTAAGTATAACAGCTTCTTTAATATTAGATCTGTGAATACCGGATAGTGTAAATGTCTCAAAGTCAGTCTCTTCTTGAGACAACTGCTGACAAACGTGTGCTTCTTTGCTGATTGAAACGTTTGAAGATGTTGCTGTTTTGTTTGAAGTTTCGTTCATATTCATTTTCTGATTGGGTTTCAGATTCAATCTTTGATTCGCGCTTGTTGTTATAACCCTTGCTGAAGTTTGCTCTAAGGTCAGTTTTCTTCTTTTAGATAGATGAATAGGTTTGCAACTTGCAGTCTGTCCAGTTGTATATCCAATATGTACTTTGATTTCGATCTGACGATGATAAGTATTTGTTCTCACTACAGATCCATTCAACATTTTCTTTTGCGATGTCAAAAATTTCATTGAATGTATCATATTTTCTTTGTGTCACACATTCATCTTAGGATTTCAGCACTTGATTCAGTTTTGTTTTTATAGTTGGAGTAGATAAATTTGGGAAATTTTATATATTTTTCCATAAACTTGGTACTTTTTACCGATTTCCTTTCTACGTTCCCTCCTTCCTGTAATGAATACTCCAAGGAAGAGACAGCGACCAAAAATTTGAATTTTGAGTGGTATCCTGATTTTGTATTTTTAACGATTTTCTTCTAGTGGAGCAGTTCTTCTTTTCTAAAGTGATCCCTTAAATCTTATGAGATTCTTCGTGTAGATATTCTTGTTACTTTCAGTGGGAGAAGCACTTTTTCTGAGAAATTATGGTTTAAAATTAATTCTTGGAGATAATTCAGCAATTCAATCAGCGTTGATCAAAAAGGAAGTTTTTATACCCTGAAGCAAAAAATAAAAATAAGACGATTTTCCCATCCGACTTATATAACCAGCCATCATGCGTACATATTCCCACAATATGCACGTCATAAATATCCAGAAAGTTCTAGAAGACTCCAAAACACCTAGAAGTTTCCATACATAAATTGGTTTTGCGACAACAACATCATGAGAGCGTACACTCCATATGTCGGATACAACTTCCATCGCTCAACATTTTGAGTCACATTCCGGTCTACCTTCAAAATACAGAAATATGCTTGTTGATAGTACAAGTATACTACATCATGAAAAAAAAAAAAAAACAACACTTCAAATTCTCGAGGATTTTTTATATAAGGAACACACAACTAAAACTAAATAAGGTTGCTAATGAGCATATTTATAATAGGAGTTTTTTAAAAATTCTATAAAAAAAATTATTTAAAATAGTTTTTGAAAAAAATCAAATAGATTGCAATCATAAAAATTAAAGTCACCTTCCTTAGATCAAAAACATATAAAAACGATATACCTTCAAAAGTTAATTTTTAAAGTAATTATAACAGATCGTGTTCATGCATGTTTACAAAAATCGAATGAGGCTGAAAGTACGTCGGAAAATAAAAATGAAAATAAGAAGGGAAAATAAAGGAAAAGAAAAAGCACTACTGCTTCTTAATGATTTTAATATCAATATCAAGAAGTCGTATAGAGAATTGGAGAGGATCATAATATTTTTTTTTAAAAGGAGAAGTTTTCTCTATCAATTTTGTAAAATAATGACGTCCCTTATTATAGTGTTGATGAACAAATAAGATTTTCTATAAGAAGTTTTAATGGTAAGCAAATAGAATATAATACTTCTTCAACTAACCCCTAACATATTAATCATTTATATCACAACCACATATATACTCATTATAAACAAGACGAACATATCATAATAAATTAATAAATCCTAATGTATGCCCCGGAGATCTTAGCAAAAAAATAAAACACTGCATCTAGCATATATAATTCAATCATTCGTAACGACTCTTCCGCGCCTACTAACGTGTTGGAGAAAACCAACATTGTTTATGAATTTAAATGTCCTCTGAGAGATTGTATCTCCAACGCAAATCGTCATATTTATGTTGGACACACTACGACAACGCTGTCGCAGCCGCTGATTTTTTATAAGAATAAAATGTCCAACATTTCTAAACATTTTCAACAGCATACCGGTCCAAACTCGCAATTCAGAAAAAATCTTATTTAAAATACATATTTAGTTTTTCATGAAAATAATCAACATAAACTAAAACTTCTCAAATCTATCTATATTAAACAAATGAAACTGACCCTGAATAAAAATAATTATGAATACTGCACAAATGTTTATATATGTGTGCAATAGATAGTCTAAATTATCAATGTTTGCACCAATAGTTTTAATACATATTTCTTAAAAATTCTCGACTCACCATGCTTCTGTAGGGTGTCAAGCTATCACGGATTCACTCAGCGTTCTTCATGTCATAAGTAAAACAAAATAACTTTCAAATGAACACAGCAATTTTGTTTTTGAAAATGAAGACCAGTATGATATTTGCGTTGAAATGAACACACTCTGATGATATCATTGTGATTTGTCGAGAGCACTTGGAATAAAATAACATGTATCAACAGGGCGATTTTCTCTCAACTTTTATTAATGAGTCAAAAAGATTACCCATGAATATGAAAGGATCCAATTGAAAATATGTAGTTAAAGTATTCATATATATATATATATATATATATATATATATATATATATATATATATATATATATATATATATGTATTATTATATATATATATATATATATATATATATATATATATATATATATGAATTTAATATATGGTGTTTTTATTCTGACAAAATGATATGACATAAAAATATTAAGTTAATTTAATATATAAAGAAACGTTATTGAAAATTTGAAAAATATTAAAAATATTGAGAAAATTATTCCAATTTATATATTATATATATATATATATATATATATATATATATATATGTGTGTGTGTATATGTATATATATATATATATATATATATATATATATATATATATATATATATATATCAGCTTTTATTATATTTTCACTTAATCATTTCAAAATTGATACGATAATATTAATAATAAAAACGCAATTTTATATGTGCCAATTTGTGTGTTTATTCAAATAAATATAGAATTTAATTTTAAGGCAATCCAAATGCATTTTAAGGAATTAATCAGTGTCTAAAAATGTTCAAACTGAGTTTAGGAATGTTGAATTAACAGATAAACAGACGCGTAGCAATGGTAAATGATTTTTAGCAAACCGTGTAAAAGATATTAATATCTTGCTGCGATTGAATTATATATGTGTTTGTTGTAGTTATAATGTTCATACATTTTCAGAGTTAACCTGTGTCATTCTTGACTAAGAATGAACAAGAACGGATAATTTACTGTCGATCATTGCATGCGTTGTCTTCTACAGTAACGACGGGAAGTATGATCAATCGACAACACTACCATCGTTCGCAGCTTGAGGGATGTTGATGAGCTGGTGTCAAAATTGTGGTCTCCAGAGGTGAGCTAAATGCAAAGGCCGATGTTATTTGGGAACTGATAGTTGCTGTTAGTATTTGGCAAGGATTCGCAAGCGGGAAATGGAGATTTTCCTGTCGGACGGATAACATTTGGCTTTAAAAAGCCGATTGGAAAATATCCATCACGCTGACGTTGTTGAAGCGATGAGGTGTATTCTGGTCCTATCAGAAAGACGTTAAAAAGAAGGAGAGAAAACAAATAAGAAAGAAAGGGATAGAAGTGAATACATAAGAAGAAACATGGCGGCTGCAAAAAAAAAAAAAAGAAGAAAACAATTGATAGGAAGGGAAATGGCGATTATAATGTAAAGCAACCCGGAAGTATTCGAAGGGAATCATTAGAGAAATATATGCTGAAGAATGAGTGCGAACAATTTAATGGTTGAAAGAAAATAATTGAGTAGCAGTTCTTCAAACAGAAAATGGAAAAGGCAGACGACAAAGATAAATAACAAGAAAAGGAAGGAAAAAGCGGAGAAAAATGACAAAGAATAACTTTTTGTATGAAAATAAATTTAAATTTAATATACAAATAAGCGAACAAATATTTAAAGAAGATGAGACAAATAATTAATTGTAGGTTTCAAATATTAAAACCATTGTGATAAGAAGATGCTAAAATGCTGTCACTTCGAAGAAAATGTTAAGCTATTAAGAAATCTGATTATTAAAAAGCCTGTTATATAAAATATACAGAATATTTTCAGGATTACGAATCACATAACATCTTAGAGACGTAGGTGTACCCTGTCTAGTGCAGCCATAGTAGCAATGGTATTTCATCGAGAAGACGACCTGATGGAGCTCAACACTCTGGCTTGATTTCAGCTTTCCTTCTACTAGACTGGTTGAAAACCAAGGCTATGGAGGTAAACAATGAATTCGAAGGACCGAATGTATTAAATACGAAAACTCCTGAATTAAAGAGATAAAAAGAACCAAAACTGCGTCGATCGGGTCATCATACTTAGGTCATCACACTTAGGTCCCCAGCTTTAAAGATGATTCATATCTGCGTAAATCTGAAACGTTTGCACAATGAAATTCATGACTGTTCGAGATGTTCCCACATGGAAAAAAAATCATCAACGGAACTGGGCCTAGAATAAATATTTGAAGGTGGGAGAAAAGCTAGGTAGATATTGGATTTCTTAAGGTCGGATTTCATTCGATTGCAAGAAGTATCTATCTATCTATCTATCTATCTATCTATCTATCTATCTCTCTCTCTCTATATATATATATATATATATACATTCATTCTACATTATCTATATCTATGTCAGTCTATACTATCTATGTATCTATTCCATATTGTTCATATCTATACCTGAAATTTTATACTTATTATCTATTCCGCATTGTTCATATGTATCATATCTATATATCTATCTGTTTACATTATTCATATATTTATCTGACTGTTTATACTATCTATCTATCTATCTATCTATCTATCTATCTATCTATCTATTCCACATTAGTTATAGCTATGATAGCTTAATGATATCTATCGATCTACCTACTTTGTCCATATGTTTCTCTGACTGTTCATACTATCTATCTATCTATCTATCTATCTATCTATCTATCTATCTATCTATCTATCTATATAAACAATATTGTGCATATCTATCTCTGGTCAGAAAAGTAAGAATCTGGCAAAGAGTTCCACAAGCGAACTACAGCAAACGGAACTTTTTGCGAAGGAAATGCTGTTACAACTACTAATTTCAGCAATTAAATTCGTGAAGAGAAATCTCATCAGAAGAATTACCATGAAAATATTTAAGTAAAAGGCACAGTGAATATCCTTTATGGTGGTGGAAAAATTACTTAAACCGAAATGCAAATTTAGGACAAATAACTTTGCCGATTTTTTTTTCTTTGTCAAGAAGCCGTTAAAATATAGCGGAAGGATCAGACCAGATTCGGCATCAATATTCGATACATTGACAAATGGGTTACTAATAATTGTGCAAGATAGATTCTGGCCAGGAAAAATGTCTAGCACGACGTAATGAACTAACATTCCTCGAAGTTATTTTAATGTAATGATTCCACTTGAAGTCTGTACAAAACGTGACACCGAGAAGGCGCAATAATTTGGACTCCTGTAGCTTAACAGTCAGCCATTCTGATTGATGTCATGATCAATCTAAACCTTTTCGATCATATATGAAATTGAGTTTTATGATATATATATATATATATATATATATATATATATATATATGTGTGTGTGTGTGTGTGTATATGTCACACACACACACACACACACACACACACACACACACATATATATATATATATATATATATATATATATATATATATATATATATATATATATATATATAGATAGATAGATAGATATATTCAAACAGGTTTGGTTAAGTAATTTAGACATGCTATGTTTTTTTTTTTTTTTATTTCAATGCTTTGAAAATTGATTTAAAAATATCAGAATTTTCTTTCTTATTATTTTTACTTTCCAAAGTACTTGCATGGAAAACAAATCGTGAATTTGAAATTAATATAAAAGGATTTAAAAAAAAACGCAATAAAACGAACAGTAAAAAATGTTTTGAAGTTACAAAAATACGTGTACACATAAAATTTAATCCCCTTAAAGATGGTGCCAGATGAGACTGAATGTACTTGGGAAAAGAAAAAAATTATTTGAAAGAAAATGTTGGTATTTTTCGTCATCAGTTTTCTCCGGCTACCAAGAAATCGGTACGAAAGGATGAAAACAAAAATAAACAAACATAGATAGTATGTCTAAATTATTTAACCATACCTTTTTGAATGAAAATATGCTGCCTAAACACACACACACACACACGTGTATGTATAACTAAGGAATTTTTAGACAGGAATTATTTTTCGAACACGTTTCATAGCCTGTTTATTTAATTTTTGTTTATATTATTTCAATTCCGAATAAAGTATAGAGCATTGTGTCTGAAGTTGTGGATAAACTAGCCGAAGTTCAAAATGTTGTTATTTTTGTTCTAGTACTTTCGACAATAGCAGTCATTATCAAGAAGCAATCCGGTGCCTGTATGGTAGTTAAAATTACTTTGTCTACATTCTAGTATGTTTTGGTAATGCAGTTGAGCTGGTCTTCTTTCGTAATGCAGTTGAGCTGGTCTTCTTTCGTAATGCAATTGAGCTGGTCTTCTTTCGTAATGCAGTTGAGCTGGTCTTCTTTCGTAATGCAATTGAGCTGGCTAGATGGCAGTTCTATGCTAGCGGTTTCTTTTAAAATCCAACTTTAATATTCAAAAATGTAAATGCAATGCCAATAGCTATCTACTGTCCTCTTGATTATCCTTTTTATTCTCGTTCCTTAGTAATGCTTTTGCTTATAATTGTTCCACATCAAGTAACCCCTTGTATCATAGTGACATTACTGTCTTGCATAGAGTGATATCGATTAAAATAAAGCTGGGCGTTTGATATGGTCTATAGTGATGTCATATTTAACGGCTATTGCAATCAAGTTCACACAAAATTTATTCTATTTTATTTTATTTTATTTTTATTTTAATATTAATATAATGCATGCACACATTAATTATATCATGCATTTCAAGATACCGTGACCTGTCGTATATGCAATTTTATTTCAAAATAGGGCTGCTTATTTTTGTATAATAACAGCTTCTAAGTTATTGAGTCGTTTCTTGCACTGGGTGCTGTTGAGTATTTTGTGTCATCGAATAATATTTGTCTGAAAATTCTATACTTTCTGTCAATGTGATATTAATTCCCTATCTCTGGAATATTTTCTTCAGTATTTATGAAACTCGAAAGACTAGACTGGTGCTGAACATTATTCAGCCACGATATAATCACTATATTTCACAAATTGCAATAAATAACCAACGTCTACTTGCAAAAGCTAATATTCCTATCATGATTTTTATTCATTCATAATTCATAGATAGATCTCTAGCTAGATAGATAGATGAAGAACAAAGAGGAATCGCTTATCAATCTAACATGTTTCATTTTTATTAAAGCTTGACCAGAGAATGGGATATCGAGAAAAAGAAGAAATTATGGTATATTTAGTTTTGAGTTGTTTCATTGTCATTGGTCAGTCATGTTTCATCACATGCATTAGGAAGCTAGCTGGATAGATAAATGAATAGGGAGCATACAGACTGGGGTATTTCGGTGTAATTCCCCAATTTTCAATATCCATTCCTGTTTTTTATTTAAGTTGTTTCTTATTTTTTTTAATTTCATTCCCAATTTTAGGTTTATTGCCAAATTTCTTCGAATAGTCTTCCCTTGTCATCTCATTTTTCTCATCCACTTGAGTTTTCTCCCCAAATTCATGTTTTAATTTTTTTTTAATGGAAGTTTTGTTTTATTCTTGGCACTTTTTTTTCCTGTAGATGAAAGCGTTATCATAAACGCATTAATTTTTTTGTTTTGCATATTTTTCGGCGTTTTTGCTTTGTACCTTCCTTACAATGGTTGATTTATATGCAGGATGCATAGGAAAGACATTCCACATATATCTCCCAGGCATATCTCACACATAATGGTAAAACGTTACGTAGATGTCTATTATATGGGAACTATTTCTGTAGCACCCTGTATTTACTACTTTTATTTTTGTTGCCTTTTCCTTATTATTATTATTATTATTATTATTTTCTTTGATTTCTGGCGTTTACACATTTCTTTCCGGGTCCCGCCTATGGACCTAAGGTTAGAAATGGCAGCATGACACTTTCCACTGACAAAAAAAAAAAAAAAAAAATTACATACATAAAGCCCTTCGTAAAGTGTGGGCTGTACTTGTCAGAAATTTTTTTTGTATCTCCTTGAGGCATGGACTTCCAGGTATCCCTTCAATTAGTCTACTGTAATCTTTTCCAACCAGTCCTAGGGCTCCAACTACAACAGGGATTGTTGATTTTCCCATATGCCACATTTTTGAGATTTCTATTTCAAGGTCCTTTTATGTTGACAGCTTTTTTGAATATCTTCAAAGATACATTGCAGTCAGCAGGGACTGCAATATTAAAAAGGAGGCACCGTTTTTGTTTTTGGTCTTTAATAACAATATCTGGCCGGTTTGCTTTGATTGTTCTGTCAGTGTGTATTGTGTAGTCCCTTAGAATTGTAACAGGTCCTATATTATTATTATTAATATTATTATTATTATTATTATTATTATTATTATTATTATTATTATAATTATTATTATTATATTTCGATTTCTGATATCGTCGCACTACCTACCAAATCTGCGGTAAGACCTGCATCAGGTAGTGGTACGTTACATTTCAAGCCTTGCTTTTCTAACTCCCACACAATCACTAGCGTTACTAGAGCAAAGTTATATTCGTAATAGAGTGTACTTATAAAAACATATTTTTGTATTTCTCTTAAGCTGGGATTTCCAGGGATTTTTTGAATGTATTGTTGTGTTCCTTTTTTATCATTCCAAGCACACCTACTATGACTGGTACTATTCTTGTTTTCCATGTACACATTTTTTTCTATTTACATTTCCAGGTCTTATACTGCGATATTTTTCAAATTCCTTTGTTGCTATGATACAATATGCTGAGAAGCCATATCAATTAGTAGTCAAATTTTTTCTTTTCGGTTTTTGTCAATTATGTCCGGCCTATTTGCTTCAATCTTCCTCTCTGTAAAGATGGTGTAATCCCAGAGAATTAGGATGTATTCAATTTGTGCAATTTATTATTATTATTATTATTATTATTATTATTATTATTATTATTATTATTTCTTTGATTTCTGTCATAATTTCATGTCCTTCCGGATGTCTTTCAGAAACTTGAGGCCATCTAAATGTCATCTCGTACATGTGCATTAACTTTTTTTTTGTTTCTTGGTTTAATTTACTCGTCCTATGAAATTCAACGGGCTATTTTTTACGTCAAAATTTGTAGTAGATTCAGTCATCGTTCGTATCACTATCTGATATTTGAGTATTTGAGGAATTTTAGCATCGCTTTGGTTCTTTTATAAATGCACACGCGCACCCACTCACGCACATACGCGTACACGAACATGTGTATATAATTTACATGTGTTTCATATATGCTGATATATGTTTTGTTTTATTTTTTTTATTATTGGCGTGATGTTCAGATCATCTATTCCTTGCAGAAATCAAAGAACATTGAATGTCTCTCTGTTATCGTGGTGTGGTTTAACTGACTAGACATCATGGCAACATTATATTGCATTAATTCTGGAAAAGAAGTCTACAGGTTCTCGTCGTATAGGCCCCGTAACGCAAACCTATCATATTCTGATTAAGGAAATTGCATATGTCGAAAGAGCAAATGCTTTGCAACATACGGCACAGAGAAGCACATACACAGTTACACACGCACACAAGTGTACACACATCTATCTATCTATCTATCTATCTATCTATCTATCTATCTATCTATCTATCTATCTATGTGTGTGTATGTATGTATATATATATATATATATATGCCTATTTACTGTTTTTTAATAAAATATAAAGAATAATCTACAATGACCCTGGCGAGAATTTTTTTTTTACGATACAAACTAATCCGAATTTCGTGGCAAGCAGCCTTTGTAATGTACTTCTGACGATGATCTTATAAACGGTCGAAAGTACTTGGGTAAAAAGAAAAACCTACGAAGCCTTCCTTGTTGAATTTCTTCTCAACATCAATTAATTGATTAAACAACTCAAAAGGATCAGTATAAAATAATTAACCACAATACTTATATATTATTCAATGATATATATATATATATATATATATATATATATATATATTATATATATATATATATTGAATAATATATAAGTATTTTTACGTATTTTTATATATATATATATATATATATATATATATATATATATATATATGCATGTGTCTAAGAAACGAAATGATTGACATTCATCTTCAGCTCTGCTTCCTGATTTAGTGGGTTTTAATAGATGAGATTTCATCCGTGGCTTAGTCAACATTTATTAGCAGATTTTAGCTTTCTTCTCGGACATTATGTTCTCCTAGATCGATAAAACCGTCCGCGTTGTGGATGTTTGCCTCGACTGCTTTTGGTTTACCAGAATACAATGTCCGAAAGCCCGACCATTGACATTGTGAACTCATGATTGTCGACCTACATTTAGCTTTACTTTTCTGCGGTCATCAATAACCATATTTATCGGCCTGAAGCATCATGAAACCTACTGGAGATGACATATATCTTAGACATTTAAAAGCGAATAATCTATAACTTTATTTCTCTGTCTCAGACATCCGCCAATAATCGTATTTGTAAGTTTGTCGCCCTGTCTGTGTCTGAATTGGAATGTTGGAACTATTTTTTGGCATTCTAGAGAAATACAAGAACTGTCCATGATGATTATTCGGTCATCTATTCTATAAGTCTTCAGGGAAATCAGAAGTGAAGAAATGCGTTGCCAGATCGACATAATAGGAAAATATATATATATATATATATATATATATATATATATATATATATATATATATATATGTATTAGACGAGAAAAATGAAAGCGCGATGAAAAGACTAATCATTAACTGTAAGAAATGAGAATGCTTTGTCTTCAAAAAGTGAGACAGCCTTAGGTGTGTGTATCGAATTGGAAATACGCTTACACAGAAATTCAACTTTCTGTGTAGAGTAATAGCAGAAAAATGCTATAGCAATTGAGATCATCCTGAAACTAAACAAGATATTTTGACATAACAATATTAGGTTTCAAAGAAAGAAAAGAATGCTGGATTGGTATGTCATTCTATACGGCCGGGAATGAGAGACAATTTCCTAACACTGAAATAACATGGAAGCAAAATATGAACGATAAGGAAATGTCTGAGGACAAAGGAAAAAAAAAAATTGAATCAAACCGACATTCTTAATTAAAACATTATTATATTTGCATTCCCTTGTTTAATCCTAGTCATTTTAATTTAATCCCTAAGCCGAGCATATATTTGGAGACAGTAGAAATAGGGTTGATAATAACTGAACAGTACCTGAGTTAAGAATTAGATAAACAGTGAAACGACAACAGTTTCCCATTGCTTCATTAAATAAATGGTTCAATTCGTAACAATTAAATTCCCTATTTACATTATTCGGACTATTGTCCTAATCTTTGTTACCATATTTATCACAACGTTTCGGCCCTTGTACGCTCCGGTCTTCTTCAGGTGGTTGGAATGTCGAACTGAACACTTTACTTTGCTCACTGGGGTAGATTGCTCTATTTCCACATGACATATCTTATGGATGTCAGTTATCATTTATCTCCTGTTAATTCCCCTCTCAAATTTCTCCACCACGTTAACCAGGAATTGAACTCGGACCTCTTTCGATCCTGTCACTGGATTTAACTAACGCCTTCATCCATTGTGCCATGTGTCCTTGAGGAAATATGGCAACAAAGAGGCGGTCAATAGTCCGAATAATCTAAATAGTGTATAAAACACAAAGATATCATGTAACAACGCATACAAATAAGCGCATATACACTGCGTGCCAAATTATTATCGAGATAACTTTTTCTAATATTTCAAAAACCGTCCAATCTATTCACACAAAATTTTCACACAATGTTGACAACATTGATCTGCGCAATCACGCTCAAATCACCGTGCTGATAACAAATATATCACCAGTTTGTTTACATTGCGCAGATCAGTACGAAAATGTCAGTGATTGCGCAGGTAAGTGTTGCCAATATTGTGTGAACATTTTGTGTGAATTAATTGGATGGTTTTTGAAATATTAGAAAAAAGTTATCTCGATAATAATTTGGCACGCAGTGTAGTCTACATGGCGTTTGAAGAAACACGTCTGTTATTCGTCCGTGTATTGAATATTGTTACCAAATCTGGTTTGATGTTTCTTCTAGGTTTCTAAAGATTCTAGACAGAATCCAATGAAAAATCTGGAATGTCATCAGTCCTGGCATCTCAGCTTCACTTCCTTTCCCACCTACGTAACGTAGCTTTCCTGTGACTTTTCGATAAATACTTTTTTAGTAATTGTTCTCTTTTGTACCTCGACTTCATGAATTTAAGCGCAGTACTAGATTGACAGTTAGGTCTCAAAATTTTACTGTTGAAATGTGTAAGCGTAAGTTCTATTTTAATGGTTACTTTTTTCACACATCTCCAAGCTTCTTACTTTCCTTTGGATAAGAATTAGATAAACAGTGAAACGACAATACTTCCCCATTGGATGATTAAATAAATGTTTCAGTTCAAAACTTAATTTCCTATTTACATTATTAGGATTATCATCCTCATCTATGTTGCCATATTTATCACAACTTTTCGGCCGTTGAACGCTCGTTTTCTTCAGGTGATTGGAATGTCGAACTGAACCCTTTATTTCGCTCGCAGGGGTAGACTGTTCTAGATACACCTGCCATGTTTAATGGATGTCAGTTATCATTTATCTCCTGTAATTCACCTCTCCAAATTCTCCACCGTCTTAACTAGGCATTGAACTCACACCTCTTTTGGTACTGTCAATGGACCTATCGAATGCCTTTATCCACCTGAAGAAGGCCGGCGCGTACAATAGCCGAAACATTGTGATAAATATGGCGACAAAGATGAGAACAATAGTCCGAATAATGTAAATAATGTACATAATACCTCATCTCAGAAATATAGGCAGATACTGAAAGGAGGAAACGTTGTAATAAATATGGCAGCAAAAATGAGGACAATAGTCCGAATAATGTAAATAATGTACATAATAGCTCATTTCAGAAATATAGACAGATACTGAAAGGCCGAAACATTGTAATAAATGTGGCAACAAAGATGAGGACAATAGTCCGAATAATGGTAATATTGTACATAATACCTCATCTCAGAAATATAGAAAGATTCTGAAGGTCCGAAACGTTGTAATAAATATGGCGACAAAGATGAGGACAATAGTCCGAATAATGTAAATACTGTACATAATACCTCATCTCAGAAATATAGAAAGATTCTGAAGGGCCGAAACGTTGTAATAAATATGGCAACAAAGATGAGGACAATAATCCGAATAATGTAAATAATGTACATAATACCTCATCTCAGAAATATAGAAATAGACTTAATTCCTTGTCGGTTATCCGGACCGATATACACCTGACGATATTTGATCTAAGAATCTGTATTCTCTACTGTGATTCTGAATTCTCTACATAACAATAGCCTAGTGGATTAAAGCGTGGGTTCGTGAATTTGCTGAAGTAGTAATTGTGACTTCAATCCCTGGGGTTGACAGTTAGACTCAGTGGGACCAGCGCGAGTGGTATAAAGCTCTAGACGATATATCTCTATACATTGACATTTTAACAGGAACAGTCAACCCGATAGATTAAATAAAGGGTTCAATTCCGAACTTTAAATATGCTACGTGGATCAATATACACCAGACATGACGGCACGGCGATTTGTTGTAATAAAAACAACAAGGAGGAAAACAATATTCCGAATGTAAATAGTGTATGTAATTATTTAATTGTTTTTAAAATACCGCGACTTCAGTTCTAATGTGCCAGTTATTTGTGCCAATTTTCTTTATGTGACTTTTTCATAAAATATATTTCGTATACTTTTTCCTAAATTTGTTTATCAGTGCCATGCTGTTTGCTTTTCATGTATAAAGTTTCAGTTTAGAATCGGTTTGATAGATTAGAGATTAACATTCATATTTTAATATGAAAGAATATTTTATTCCATTGGTTGTTCATATGCAATTTAATTAAATTACTATCGGCGTTAAGTTAATCGACATGATAACATAGTAGTAATATGACCTATGAATGCGTTCATTAATTAATATTATTAAATATCCTTTTTTCAAGTAGACAAAGGAATTAACAGAGAGTAATGGTTTATTGATATATTTTTGCGTTGTTGTTGGTGATCTTTTTTAGAAGGTGATGATTTTAATTTCTTTTGTCTTGTATGTATTTTTTGTTACGTTTCCTAATATTTTTATCTGTGTAGATTGTTTCTGTAGATTGTTTAATTTTTTTTTCACCATTATTACGTTTATTATTTGTATTTTAGCTCGGTTTTATTTTTCTATGGTGAATTTAATCTTTATTGGTTATATTGTTAGAATAATTCTTTTTAATTAGCGTTTGTTCATATTTTTGAGTTCGTCATAAAAATGTGCTTCCTGAGAAGACAAATGTATCGATTTAAATTATTTATGAGGACTATTTTGTAGCTGCATGGTCATTGACTGCTACATGCTTCGGATACGAAAATAATGTTAGCAGATAGCGATGTGTATTAAAAAAGATCTAATTGAAATGTACATTTAAAAAAAATGTAATTGGACTTGCCATTGCTGTGAAGTCATCCGTGGCTGATCAGTCTAAAGCATTCTTGGTTCGAATGTCGTCTCCCCCAATAAATGCATAACGCTTGATAGTACTTTGCATAAACGCTCGTTTCAATGAATAAGACTTTCGAAACCACAGGCCGGTAGACGTCAATTATACTTTTTACATTCGGACTATTGTCATGATCTTTGTTGTTGTTGAGGGTGCCCTTTGTATAACTAGAATAAAAATAAACACAACACGGGAGCCGCTAATCAAAGGGGATGAGAACTGACAGCAAAACTTCAACAGCAGCAGCTATAACAAAAGCGGCAAGCTTCTGTGGTGCTGTCAAGCATGACAAACAACAACCTCAGCAGTCCACAGCAGCAGACAGACTGGTTAGGTTTAAGACTCTAAATTCTTCAGAAAGAATTGTCATACAATTGTCTGCAGGATTAAAGCGGGAATTTGGTGATATAGAAACAGTGAATCAATCCCTGGGCCTGACATGGAGAGTGGAACGAGTGCAGTTTTCTTCTTATCAGTCGCTACACTACACCCATCCAGTGTTTCACACAGAGCTTTGTCTGCGGTGTTATAGTTTCATTCCTTATAAGTGTTATGGGATCTTCCCCTTTTTCATACAAGTGGACTCGACCAGTGTGTACTTGGACTGCTGCCGTTAAATACCCAGAGTCAGTCAGTATACAGAGAGTGAGCAGAGACTGATAGATTGTGATTGAGTTGGAGGTAGAGTAATAGTGTGAGGTAACCGCTTGTAGAAGTCAGAGTTACAAGCACGTAGACGCTAAGGAGGCCCTACTTCGAAACTGAATTTACCAGACTATATATATATATATAAATTCATGAATTATTCACACAAAAACTAATGCAAAGGTTAATGATTTAATTGGCGAGAAATCCATCATCGCAAATAATTCAAATAATATACAAAAACCTCCGAATCCGTTATGAATGAAATGATCCTTGTTTATATAAATTTCTGCCGTATTAGTTCTTATTTTTACGACAAGCTTTCGTCTGTTCCTACAGACATCTTCAGCTATAGAAATTTGCGATGATGGATTTCTCGCCAAATAAATCATTAACCTTTGCATTAGTTTTTGTGTGAATAATTCATGAATTTGTAAATTGATTGCACGTTTATCGTAATATATATATATATATATATATATATATATATATATATATATATATATATATATATATTATCATCATTATTATTGATACTAATCGGGTTTCTGGATTTATTAACCGTATTAACAATTGTATTATTTGTAAATACATTTATTTGTTAGATGTCATTCCTGGGTTTGTCATTTATTGGAGACCGATTTTCACCTCGGAAACCACAACAGTAAGCGTGCATGAATCTTCCAGATTAGGACAAATAATAAGTTACTACATAGTTTTTAATTGCCAGCATTGTTAGTTGGGATCATCGTTGGTGCCAACTCCCCATTTTTGAAGGTTGGCTCTACAGTGACAAACAGCTGCCCGGAGGGCGATTATGGACAGGAGTAGAAGGGGCAGGAATCACTGGAAACAGGTGAAGTTCTTCTGTAGGTCTGAGAGGGTTCGTGTGTGTGTGTGTGTGTGTGTGTGTGTGTGTGTGTGTGTGTGTGTGTGTGTGTGTGTGTGTGTGTGTTAGAGAGAGAAAGAGAGTTAAGGTGGTTGCACCACAACGACAGGTGTCGGAGCTATGTTGTTCAGTGGTTCGACTGATGTAGGAAGCTGTGTCTTGAATTGATCCACTTCATACTTGGTCCACAAACTTGGAGTGGGTGTTAGTTTCCTACTTCAACTTCTCAAGCTGGGAGTGGACAGTTCTTATTGCATAAGAGGGAACAATTCCAATAAACAACTAGTGATCAGCTACTTTGATTGGCTTAGAGACTTGATTTCTGCAATTTTCTTTCCATGTTTCTCTATATTTACATTTAAAATCTTGGAACCTCAACTATCAACTTATACTTGTAACGTTATATTGTGTAATAGGAAGATATGTGCGTTAAGTTTTAATCATTATACAAGGTCAACATAAAACCAAAATCAAATATACCAATATATGGTTGCAACGGACGTTGTCAAAACATTACACAAATCCTCTATAAACTACTAAAAATGAAACATATGTAGAGCTATGATCGCTTATACTATGAAAAGAATGATGCAGAGCTATGATCGCTTACACCATGAAGGGACAGATGTAGTGCTATGGTCGCTTACACTATGAAGGGACAGATGTAGAGCTATGGTCGCTTACACCATGAAGGGACAGATGTAGAGCTATGGTCGCTTTCACCATGATGGGACAGATGTAGAGTTATGGTCGCTTACACCATGAAGCGACAGTTGTAGAGCTATGGTCGCTTACACCATGAAGGGACAGATGTAGAGTTATGGTCGCTTACACCATGAAGTGACAGTTGTAGAGTATGGTCGCTTTACACCATGAAGGGACAGATGTAGAGCTATGGTCGCTTACACACCATGAAGGGACAGATGGAGAGCTATGGTCGCTTACACCATGAACGACATGGTGCTTACACAATGAAGGGACTAGCTTAAACCATCATGGGACAGATGTAGAGCTTACACCATGAAGGAAAGATGTAGAGCTATGGTCGCTAAAACCATGAAGGGACAGATGTAGAGCTATGGACGCTTACACAATGACGCGACAGTTGTAGAGCTATGGTCGCTTACACCATGACGCGACAGTTGTAGAGCTATGGTCGCTTACACCATGATGGGACAGATGTAGAGCTATGGTCGCTTACACCATGAAGGGACAGATGTAGAGCTATGGTCGCTTACACCATGAAGTGACAGTTGTAGAGCTATGGTCGCTTACACCATGACGGGACAGATGTAGAGCTATGGTCGCTTACACTATGAAGGGACAGATGTAGAGCTATGGTCGCTTATACCATGAAGGGACAGATGTAGAGCTATGGTCGCTTATACCATGAAGGGACAGATGTAGAGCTATGGTCGTAACACCATGAAGGGACAGATGTAGAGATATGGTCGCTTACACCATGAAGCGACAGTTGTAGAGCTATGGTCGCTTACACCATGAAGTGACAGTTGTAGAGCTATGGTCGCTTACACCATGATGGGACAGATGTAGAGCTATGGTCGCTTATACTATGAAAAAGAAGAGCTATGGTGCTTACACCATGAAGGACAGAGCTATGGTCGCTTACACCATGGTGGGACAGATGTAGAGCTATGATCGCTTATACTATGAAAAGAAAGATGCAGAGCTATGATCGCTTACACTATGAAGGGACATATATAGAGCTATGGTCGCTTACACCATGAAAGGACAGATGTAGAGCTATAGTCGCTTACACCATGAAGGGACAGATGTAGTGCTATGATCGCTTACGCCATGAAGGGACAGATGTAGTGCTATGATCGCTTACGCCATGAAGAGGCGTAGCAAATAAAATAAAGTAGAATGTTCTCCCTAAAAATTGCAAATCTCTTCTAAAAATATAATGGCCTATATATCAAACACTAATAAATATTTTATGAATAATTTTTACATTAATTTTAGTTTTTAAACCGATGAAAGCAAATAAATGTTTATTTTTGTTTAGGAAGTTATTGTCCATTTTTCGTATAGCCCGACCTGATGAGTAAAAAATATTAGGTTGGAATTTACAAAATTTCTCCGATTTTAATTTTACTAATGGATTTAAAATCAGGGAAAATGTGTTCTTCAAACAAATGAACAATTCCATATTATTTTCTGAATTATTAAAGTGTAATTACATTTGTAAAGAGAAGCATGAATAAAGAAAAAAATGTAATGTCTTTTCTGAGAAAAATATATTGCAAGGTTTCATTGTACGTCTCTCAACTAACATGCATCACGGTATTTTTTGATATTATGGTGGCAGTTGACGGTTCGTATCCGAGTATATCTAAGGTGGCTAACCAATCCCTGCTTCAGAAGCCTTCTCCGGCACATTTCTTCTTGTTCAACAGAGCCAACATGTGGTTTAAACTGCATGTATGCTGAGCGGGCCTTAGTTACAGTTTCTGGTAGATAGGGCAATATCTGGTGGGATCATCAGTCTGAACAAGGCCCAAAATACT
>CAHIKZ030005584.1:1537500-1587500 GCA_903632075.3 Acanthosepion pharaonis
CCGAATCAAATCTAAAAATATGTTCGAGAGATTGTCTGTCCATCTTAGTGAGTTACAATGTCCTAACGGAATATATACCGCTTTGTTAGATTTCGCAAAACCTCATTCTGCATTTAAAACTTATCGTCACGTTTTAAAATCTTTTATGTTCTCAAGTTAATTCTCATATATATTTTGCATCAGGTCATATCATAAAATTTTTACAGAAATTGGACCAAATACTTAGCCAAAGAGCTGCACAAGACAGACGATTCCTGACTCATGCTCTAGAATGGAAGTAAGAAGAGGAAGTAGATTCAGTTCATATACGCATAAGTAGCATAAAATACGGTTGACTTAAAGTGGTCGAGATCGCAGTGATCAACAAAATGATCCGATGTCTGTTTCCTAAGGTAGTGGGTCTTGTGAAAAGCAACCCAAAATGAAAATCTTTCTTATCAATGTTAGTCCTGGGCCTGACGATAAATTACATACGGCTGCATTGCCTCTAATAGAGAGTTTGGAGATTTTGAGTAGCGTCAAACCACCTCTTAGATTCTGTTCTTCCAAGGTCCACCCTGACTCGGGTGGTGGCACCTGTTAGGACCCAACTTATAGGCAAATAGTGAATCCGCAATAGTGTATACTTAATTGTCTTTTTACAATGTTTATCACTTTTCAAGTAATTTTCTTCCATGTTTCATCTATATAATAAATGCGAATGTCAGTGTGTCACACTTTTTCAACTGTACTCCTAGAGTCCGTAGCCCAATGTCATACCACTTTGGAATCAGGCCGGCTTCATAAGTAAATAAAAACATTCCGGGCCAGATCCAGACACACAATCCTGGAATTCAGGATACCTGTGTTTTTATTACTGCGATTATTTTCGGCTTGATTTTTAGGTGATTTTTTTACTACGAATTTGTACGATAACAATTTTTATAACTTGCATATAAATTTGGGAATAATCGAAATTAATTGCGAAATCCAGCGAAAGTCACCCATGAAAAAAATAATCGTTTGTACGGAAAGTTAAGACCTACGTACATCAATTTGTCTTTAAATTATATAACGGCAGAGAAATTATTGTTGAACTTTTAAAAGTTATTATTAATACAATACATAAAAGCAGCGATCAATTTTGAGTTCTTCTGTCGTTTATTGTTGCCTATCGCATCTACTTCTCTCTGCCTATAGTGATGAAGGCCCAACCCAGAGCCCTCCTCAGGAGCTAGCTTAAATGCCACTTGATATGGCTGCTTTTAAGTTAGTCTTCATATATGCATTCAGGAGGTAGGTGATAATACTTCTTCACAATTTCCTGTTCTATAGCCTAAGGTACGTTTGCCATTCTGCTAGATCTTCTAATCCTTATTTTGACAATTATTTACACAAAGTCCATCGTGTCGCGCAGATTGTAGAATATCATCTTCATTCACTTCGTATTAGTTGGTGAGACCTAAGTGACACTCAAACAGATGAACTTTTAAAAGTTAAGCTTAAATATTAATACAATGCTTAAAAGCAGAGACCAATTTTGAGTTCTTCTGTAGTTTATTGTTGCCTATCGCATCTACTGCTCCCTGCCTATAGTGATGAAGGCCCAATCCAGAGCCCTTCTCAGGAGCTAGCTTAAATGCCACTTGATATGACTGCTTATAAGTTAGTCTTCTTATACGTACCGTGTGCATTTAGGAAGAGGGTGATAATACTTCACCACAATTTTCTGTCCTATGTAGGCCTGGGGTACGTTTGCCATTCTACTAGCTCTTCTAATCCCTGTTTTGACAATTATTATTCGTATTCCATTGGTGGGACCTAAATGACATTCAAGCAAATTCTTCACAAGAACCACTGCATTGTGGGACCAATTCCCAAGAGGATGTTTTCCCGATCACTAGAATCTTAAATCTTTTAAGTCTAGATTTAATTGTTACCTTCCCAGTTATCCGCATAAACTGTTCTTACTCTGTAATCCTCTACCTACGGATATAGTTTATTGTCAAATTGTGCATAGTACATGAATGTAAATCTATATTACAAAAAAATGCTGATTTTCTGTCCGTCACTCATTGTCTAACTGTGACTAAGTCGGTGGCTATGGTTAAATGCAAAATAAGTAACAGAACTGTCCAACAGACAGAACTGACAATGTTTGCAATAAGTAATATCAAGAAAAAGAACAGGGCAAAAACAAAATACAAACAAGTAAACAATATATGCAAAAGCAAATAAATAGTAATAAGGGAAATCAAGAGTAAAATAAGAAAAAAATCACAAACTAAGAATTGACACACAATAGCGTGTTCGGACAAGCGGGAATAGCAGTCCTGACTTCATTACAAGACAGACGGTGACTGTGTCAGATCAAACAGAAAACCGGACTATTTATTGTCTAGGAAAAAAATCCCAAAGTACCTTTGTGTACATCTTAATACAAATAAAATGAACTCTATCACGTGGCCTTAAACTAAGATAACAAAAAAAAAAAAAAAAAAAAACTATGAGCACGTTGAAGTCATATTTATAACGCCAGTCGTGATATATTTTCATTGGATGATTTTGCGTCGCTTAAATGTTTTAGGCAGTGATGATATTTCTTTTCATGGTTAGTCGTAAGGACTTGTAAATATAAGACTGCCTTACTCTTAATTAAAATAATAATAAATAGCAGGACTCGTAGAATTTCTACAGATCAACACATACAATGTTGTGTAAACAATAAACTTTTTCTACATATATGTATGTATATATATATATATTTATAAAAATAACGCATTGAAGGAGGAGTAATTAAAATCTTTACATATGTAATAGAATGAGATACTTAGGCAGAAAATAGTAGAAATTACGTATATTTTTAAGGCTATATTTACAAATACATAAAATTTAGCAATTAAATCTATAATGTTTTAATAGGCGTTTCTCATAAGCTGGGAAAATAAGTAACACATAGAAATACTTAGGGGTAAAAATTGCCATTGCCAATTAGTCCGTGGTACTCTTCATTCAAAACATAGAGCCATGACAGTTTCCTTCAATATGAAAACAGAAAACAATAGACCTATATATGTATAAAACTATATAATACATGCCACATAAATAGTTGCATCTTTTTAAAGATACTCATTTAAAATATATATATATTCTAAATGAGTATATATATATATATATATATATATATATATATATATATATATATATATAGTTCAAACTTAGTGCCAGACAAACTTACCCAGGTTTCACCTAAGCGGATCGTCAGGAGAAGCTGACGATCCGTTTAAGTGAAACCTAGGCAGGTTTGTCTGGCTCACTAGGTTTATCTAGTTCTGCTCTACGGTTGTATTGAGCTCTTTAGTTAGTTAGTTGTTTATTCGTGTTCGTTTTTTTTCTTTGGGCTTTGAACCTGCATCTGTGCGATTCTTTCGACAGACTTTCATGTTCCTAGGTCTTTCTTAAAACATTTTTTCCTTTGAGATTGGTTTGATAATTGGCAAATCAAAATTCGAAGGTTTTCGAGACGAGTATAGTTATATATATATATATATATATATATATATATATATATATATATATATATATATATATGCGTGCGTATGTTTTTGTGTGTGTGTGTGTGTGCATATAAACCAAGGACACATACCTACTGCAATCAAGGGTCTCCAGAATTTCTGAAAACACTCTACTCCTTCAATCAGTACCTCCCGGCATACAATACTCTTAGCAACAGTTCGCCCTCTTTCCCTCCCTTGTCTGTCTGTCTCCATAACCTTATCCCTTACATCTGAGAGTTTGCGAGCTCTAGAGTATGCTCATGACTGAACACTGGCTGAGGTAAGTACAATCCTACCTTCTCAAATGTCTGCACCTGTGACTTGTTAATAGCCATGGCATATGACCAATGGACAAGAAACTGGGTTCTCTCCAAGGTGAATGACAATTTAGAGTCTCTTGGAGCTAGCTATTTCTGAAGATGAGGAAAATTCGACCAATTAGGAGTTATTAATCAAAGAAATCTTAATTTAATGTTGATGTATGGCCACAACTTCCAGACTTGTAACATTGCAGATTCCATTCTGCATAGAAATGTTACAAACAAGCATTACTATTGAGCCTGGTTTTAAACTCACTTTTTGAGGTGACATCCTTGATGTTGTCAAAAAGTTAAGAAATTCAACTGAATAGTGCTCTGACCTAGCAGGATCATCTGGCAAAATTTTATCTGTACAATAATAAGTGCTGCAGTCACTTAAAAGTTGTCTCAAAGTTCGTCATTGATCAAGTGGCAATATGAGATCTTTGGCAAAAGAATTACTCTGCTCCTTTTCTCTTCCTCAGATGTATTGTTGAAGATATAATCCACCAGTGTGCCGTCAATGCATGAAATTTGAGGTACTTCTATGTCATCGACAGCAAGATTAGGGTCCTGTGAAGCGGCTGATGTTTCATAGGCAAGATGCAAAAGTCATGCTACAAATTCCTTTTGATCTCCTTTTTTACTGACTGTACTAAATCTATATTTGATGAAAACCAGCCATAGACAAGAATTTTTAATACATATTTCAATGATTGCTGACGACATCCTCTTGGCAATATGGGTAGGACTTGCCTAAATTCTCCATCCAAATTCATAGATTTACCACCAAAAACGGCAGCAATGCCATTGATAACCCGCAAGTCTTTATCAATAGTATGAAGAGCAGATGATCAAATCCAACTTACCTAAATAATTTGTATGGCCTGAAGTGGCTGGTACATTACAAACGCTGGTCACCGTAAGTAGGACAGTCATTTAAACAAAGTATGAATCTCTTTCAATCTGACAGTAGTGTAGCGTCAATGCCTTTCCAAGCACCACTGCACATGTTGCAGTTGTTCCTTCGCAGATATAAAATTATGGTATTAAACATATAAGTTTTACCACAACCTCCTAGTGTATCTACATACAAACAAGAGTTTTGGAGCAACTCACCTCTCCTCATTTTATCTACAGTTTCAAGCACAGCATCAGTAGTCAGTAGCTTCAGGTAGCCTAATTGCTAAGCAATTAATGCTACTCTCTATCAGAAATTTATTAAGTTAGTACAGTGCCATGTTTCCTGCATGGACTTCATTAAATACCTTGTTGCAAGAAATCTTCAATCATGGATTCTTAGTGAGTGGTCCACAGGTGATGAGCATTTACAGGGTTCATATGCGTGCACAGGACAGCAAATATGACACGCAACCTTAAGGGCATCGGACAGGCAGTAGCTTTTAGCAATGCCTGTTTCAGTGTGTCATCATTTGAGAGAAAACCATATCTCAGACATGCTGCCTTAAGTATTGGCAAGGTTTCCCCTTCTACAGTGTGCAAATCCTGGAAGCCCACGGCGCCTAACATATGCAGCAGCAACATTCGAACAATGATATAATGGCACAGTGGCTAAAGGTGTTAGATAGATCCAGTGACAGGTCCCAAAGTGTGTTAGTTCAATACCCGGTTAAGGCAGTGGAGAAATTGGAGAGGGGAATTAAAAGGTGGTAACTGATAACTTACATCCATTAAACATGGCACATGGAACTAGAACAGTCAACCCTAGTGAGCGAAATAAAGGGTTCAGTTCGATATTCCAACCACCTGAAAAAGGCCGGAGCGTACAAGGGATGAAACGTTGTGATAAATATGGCGACAAAGATGAGGACAATCTCCGAAAAATTTAAATAGTGCAAATGATATTCCTATTCCTCTGCCTCGGTGTCCATCTTCTAGAGCGCTTATTAAACACACAATGCAGCGGAATATCAGGGTACAAGTTGTCCCTTGCATCACCATCCTGCTCATTCAGTTTAAATCATGCTGTGATAGTAGTGCTTCTCTGTCTGGGCAGCTTGCTGAGCGTTACCTCTGTGAAAGTAAACACATTGCTGGTCTTCAAGATATACAGCAAGTCTGTAGACATTGTGAGATGTGCCATGTTGCTTGGACTCTGACAGTCTACACATAGCTTCTGGAGGAGAAATATATCGGCTAGAATGATAATTAGTAATATCATCGTGAGCTTGAGTCTGTACGGTATCTGCCGCTAAGTTGTCTCTTACTGCAACAAAAGCACAGTCATGCCCCTTAACACTTATTTAAAGATATACTCAATGCTTTTCACTGATAAAGACATTTCTACATTAATGTGATCTCTGTACTTTTTCAGTAGGTAGGCGTTGTAAGGCACAACGTTCCTATTGTCAACTGAGTGACATCCAACTTGAACTGTGACCCCAGTATTGCGTCTTCCGTACACTGGATAACCATTCAAATTCAGAAGCGTTTAATCTCTGTAGTTCTTTGGGGATTTCTTTCGATCCAGCCAATAAATGTAATTATGTATATCAATAATTAGCAGTTTTCATTTAACTCTTCTCAAAACAATTCTGATGATGGCCGATTGAATTCTTGATCTACATATCTCGATGTGTTTCTATCTATCTATCTATCTATCTATCTATCTATCTATCTATCTATCTATCTATCTATCTATCTAATAAACGTAAATTATGTATATTATTAATTAGCAAGTTAGTTCTCAAGTTTCGTTAACGATTCTCAAAACGATTCTGATTGTTGCTGATTGAATTACTGAATTTGGGGAATGATTAGAACAGCAATATTTCATCCACCTTTTTCTTTCTCCCATCTCCCTCATTCTCTCACCCCACACGCTTACAAATATATATATATATATATATGTGTGTGTGTGTGTGTGTGTGTGTATGTATATATATATATGTATATATATATATATATATATATGTATATATATATATATGTATGTATATATGTATGTATATATATATATGTATATATATATATATATATATATATATATATATATATATATATATATATATATATATATATATATATATATATATATATATATATATGATGTGGTGAAACTTATCACTTAACTGAGTGCTGTTATTTCAGTCATGCTTTCTTGGAAGTTTCGTGAGTGCATTGTCGTATTGCCTTCACTTTATATATATATATATATATATATATATATATATATGTATATATATGTGTGTGTGTGTGTATATATATATATATATGACAGAGAGAGAGAGAGGGGAAGATAAATAGAGAGAGAGAGATAAGTATGAAACAATTTTGAATAGTTTCACTTTGATAGGTTTTATCGCTTGATGATTGTGTGTTATTCAAATCCTTTAGAAGAAAAAATAATATAACGTTATTTATTCGATCAATTTTGAATATTCTCTGTAGGTTTAAATCAACCAGATTAGTTTTTTTTTTTTTTGGCAGGAGGACTGAAGAATACATTATTAGACTTTCCAATGGAGGTCAAACCTTTAGATATTTATTTGAGAATTTTATAATTTGCAAACAACAGGTGATTGTATACTTACGATTCAAACATATTAGAATTTTCTATAGGAAAAATACTGTTATAGTAATTATTAATTTTAGAATGTTCTCTAAAGGAATTATATTTTTATATTATTTTAAAATTTTAAAAATCGCGCTCAAAAACTAAAGATTTAATCTTTATCAATTCATCAGAGCTGGCTACCATTTCCCTCGGCTGGTGTCAAGGCATCGTTTGGATTTTCTTGTTTGTCACACTCGGTACGGTGGTAGAAAAGAAATATAGGAATAGTTAAACATTTCGTATTGTCGACATTTATTCGACAATTTTGAATGCTTTTATCTGTGATCTACGTCATTCGAATGTTCCTTTGTCATCCTGATGATGAACATGGCTTTTCACAGAAACACGTCAATTGATGCTTTCTGTCCCGATGACGTACTCTACAGACTCCGAAGAAATAATCGCACCCATAACGAACAATGCCGTTACTTTGGATTTCTTAAAGAAATATACGAGAATGTTACCTGACTACAAAATTTAATTTTTATATTGATTTCTACGTTAATCCAATATTAACTTTAATTCGCTAATAGATTGTGCATTGTCATTTTAAACTGCCATATACCTGTGTTATGATTGGTCATCCTTGGTTATGTAACAAAATTTCCCCTACTGAGGGTGTTTGGTTGGCTTTTGAACTGGTAAAATCATTTATTTTCTATTCAAAATCATCACTTGATAAGACACCAGCATTGCTGATACAAAATTGCAACTTTTGCAATTAACTTATAACATGTCTATCTTATAAATTTGAAATATATATATATAGTCAATGACAAAATTATTCATACATCCATCAAATTTGAAAGTTTTTCCCCATTTCTCAGAACCTAATGCTTGTATGATGCTAGGTTTTTATATGTTAATAACCCCCCCAAAGAATATAAGCCTTGATTTTCAGAACAATAGGTTAAATACAACAAATTTGACAGGTAAATTATGCAAAATAGGAAAAGACAAAATTACTTGTACAGTAGAAAATATCATTTTAAATTGATTGATTTATGTAAGTATAAGTAACTTACATAATTGTTTTATCGGTGAAGCCTTCTACACTATTTATTCAGTAGACTATTTGTGATAATTCCAGCAAACAACATGACATGGTACACAGTGTGTCACCATTATTTTGATGTTAACAACATGATGGGTAAAACAAAGGAGCTTAGTATTGACTTAATCGGGATAAGACAACTGGATTGCGGTTGGGTTCGGTATATCATTTCTACCCTTACCACGTCAGTGTGTTCGCGACTGGTTCGGTCCTGAGCCCCCCGCTGAAGACCAATTAAAGGTAATAAAGAAGGAAAGCTAGCAGAAGTTTGTTTGCGCCTAATGGCCAGAGAATTCTTCCGAACAATGGATGCACTTGACGCCCTACAAGACACGCTTGACTGGCTTGAATTGCCTCTTCCAACACATTGGGGATGCCACAATGAAATAAGTGCGGATGTTTAAATATATGGCAAATGATTTTAACGGACCAAGGAAAATGGGACCACAAAATCCAGAGGGATATTACAATAGGAAAAGATATCTTCCGAAAACTAAGCTAAGTATTAAGAAAAAAAGAACATTTTGTTAGAAAACTTAAATAAATGCTGAACTCCTGTGCAATATTATTCCGCCTATATGACAATATTTGTTGAAAAATTTCTTCACAAATGAAGAAGCCGCTTGAGGTAAACGAGATAGGCTTCTGCAAAAAGATTCTGAGAAGGCCGTGGACGTAGCATGTAAGTGACGAGGATGTTGTAATGAAAACGGAGACAAAATGGACGCATACTTTGAATCAGAAAGAAATAATTTGAATTTCTGGGATACATAAGGAGGAAATATGGCTTGGAGAATCTGATACAAAGAAAACATTAAGAAGTAGAAAGGGAAACCGCGAATAACCTAGGTAATTTAATTGTAACAAGATGGCGGAACAGGGAAATAGCAAAAATACAAATATTGATAAGTATCTACAAAGAATAAGAAGTCAATATCAACTGTGGGGAAAAAAAATTTCTTATGAGAGAAAGTGTTAGAAATTGGTGAGTCAAGTCAAGCATCGGACAAGACATATTCGCTAGTTTCTGTTTTGGTCTCAGAATTTGGCAATAGATATTTCGAAGAGAAAATGTATTTTATAACATCGTACTTTTTCTCCAAAAAAAGACAAATATTTTGTGTACATCGTTTTCTGTAATTACTAGTGCTAGGTATAAAGTTCATCTGGGAGCATGACCTCTGATCGGGAGATTGAAGGTTTTGATGAGCGTGGAATCACCATTTAGTTGCTATTATTCCCAGGTACACCCTAACACGGGTTTTTAGCTCCTGTCAGGGTCCCTGCTATGGGCAAAAAGTGAACCAAGTGAACCAAGTGAACCAAGCCAAAACAAAACACTATGAAAGTATAAAAATGCATTTTTTATAGTTTAAAATACCAGCAATACATTTTTATATGAATTATTACCAACAATACTCCCATACAAAAAATTTCTGACATTAAGTCATATAACATATACAGATTCATAAATTAAACTCTATTCCAAAATATAGCTATAATATAAACACGCATCATTATGTCCACACAAACATGTATATTTTGCTTAGGGCTTTAAAATCATTCAGTGTGCCAACGGCATACGTATTTTTTTTTTATACAAGTCAAGGTCAGTATAGCTGTTCTATATTTTATATAGTAATATATACAGTAATATGCAAACCATATTAATAATGGGTTGGTGAATAATTATCGGGCGTTTTTGTAGGCACGTTATTTGTTAATAAAAATTGCTGTTTTCTTTACTTTTTTTAAATAAAAATTGTTTATTTTCAGCTTATAAAAATGCGTGTCGATAATCCTATACTTCGGAATAATCATTTAAAAATGTTATTGTTGAATTGTTATATTTCTTTTTTCATAATATTGTTTTTTTTTTTAAAAAAAAAAAAAAACGGCTGCACCAACCCAATAGAAATAAATTCTAATTAAATGTTTTGTTAAAAGTTTGTTTTTTTTTTAATTAATGGGAGTCCAACGAGCGAGCCATTTGGGAACAGCTAAATATCTTCTTTGCGTTGTAGTTGTTATTGGTTCGGACTTGGTGATGTCATTTGCGGCGGCGTGCCATTGGAAATTGCTTGGCGTGCCATATGTGGCACGCGTGTCCTATGTTGCCGACCTCTGATCTGAGAGAAACCTTTCTGGTTTCCATTACTCGGAGAGCCACGCGTCAAACCTCATTGGGCTAAAATTCTCAGCTGATATGAAGTGGAAAGACTATACTGAATCCATTACTCGGTCAGCTGCAAAAAAAGTTGGTTCACTGTGTCGTGCCAGACAACTTTTATTTCCAGAATCTATCTTAAATATCTATAAGTCTACGATTAATCCATGCTTCGTATATTCCTTCTACATATGGTCTGGTGCGCTTGCTATATATTTAGAGAATCGTGAAAAAACCCAAAGAAGAACGAGTAATAATGATCCTGTTCTAGTGTCTGGTGTCCTGTTCCCACCGCCGTAAATTTTCTTCGCTGTGCATTTTCTATGAATACTTTCATGGCAATTTTTCGGATAATAGATGTACTTTATAACATGGTACTTTTTCTCCAAAAAATAGAACAGCATTTTTTGTATATCGTTTCTTGTAATTACTAGTGCTGGGTATGACTATAAAGTTCATCAATCCGATCGTGAGATTGGAGGTTTTAATTAGCGTGGAGTCACAATTTAGTTGGTATTATTCCCAGGTACACACTAACACGGGGTTGTAGCACCTGTTAGGGACCCTGCTATGGGCAAAATGTGAACCTTCCAACCCAAAACAACACGCTATGAAACTATAAAAAAATACATTTTTATAGTTTAAAATACCAGCAATACATTTTTATATTAAGTATTACCAACAATACGCCCATACTAAAAAAGGTTAGCGATTTAAGCCAAATCTGTTCAAAATACTACGAAACAACTAACATCAAAAAATGCATGACATTAAGTCATATAATATCCTACAGATTCATAAATTAACCTGTATTCCAAATATAAAACACGCATCACCGGTTCGATTAATTATGTCCACACAAATATGTATATGCACAAAAGCTGAGCATCATCTACCACGTATTCAATTGCGAAAGTTTGAATAACATATTTTTATTACTTTCAAGGTCAAAATAAGAATAAATTTCGGCATTAAATGACACATATGGCGTTAAACAGTCAAATTAAT
Source organism: Acanthosepion pharaonis (assembly GCA_903632075.3). Classification (NCBI taxonomy): domain Eukaryota; kingdom Metazoa; phylum Mollusca; class Cephalopoda; order Sepiida; family Sepiidae; genus Acanthosepion; species Acanthosepion pharaonis. The sequence continues at coordinate 1,549,142 of CAHIKZ030005584.1, forward strand.
TCACTCAACTCAAACCTGTAATTACTTCTTGTTTCTTGATCAAGTGGAAAAACTGCCGATATTTTAAGCAGCAAATCTAACTAAATGTTTAAGGACTGTATATATAAGCTTTCTATATTGTACGTGCAAATCATATGCGAACGTTAGTATCGATTTCCTCATCTAATCCGTGAGAGCCAATCCCATTTTAGAAGTAAATCCTTATTTCGAGCATTTCATAAATATATATTTTACGGCCGGTTTTTCTTTCCTTTCTCCTGATTCACCTTTTATTTTAAAATCGCAACGCAATTTTAACACAAATTCACAAGGGCAGGAAGCAGTCGATATTTTAAATAATTTGGTATTTTCCAATTTAAAATATTTATAAAAGCATTTCCCTCTCCTCGTATGTATGATTAAAAATCTGTATCAGCGTACACTGCGCGTGTTTCTTCTTCTTCTTCTTCTTCTTCTTCTTCTTCTTCTTCTTCTTCTTCTTCTTCTTCTTTATGCATTGTCCGTTCAGGACTAAGTCGATGCTGGCTATCCACAATTTCCTGTCCTTTTTAGCCCTTTGTGAATTTAATCCTTTTTGTTAGATTTCCTAATCTCTGACCTGCTAAACATTTACTCAAGCTCGTTAGACGGATTAATCGCCGCTTTCCTATCGCATTTAATCAGTCAAGTAAAAGGTAACACAAAGACGCCTTTTCCTCATTATTTGCGTAGTAGTTTCAACTAACTTTTCCTGCATCTGTAAATATCACCATTGATCACATGTTCCGTCCATGTTAGTCTCAATATCATTCTGTAGAATAACATTTCTGTTAACTCAAGTCACTTCCTCTGTGAGAAGATTGTCCAGCATTAACTGCCATAAAGAAGGACAAATATTACATAATAGTTACATAATATTTTTTTTTAGCTATACCAATGAGCCTTCGGATTTCCATGTTGCACTTTCCATCCTCCTTTTAAAAACCTTTCCAGATATTTAAACATTTGTACTTACTTAAGTTTGACTTTGTGTAAATGCAGTAAAGTAAATTTGTGCCTGAAAAATATTAAGCTGTTAACTATTCACGAACATTCCTTTTTCTTACCGGCACTGACCTTTGCTATGCCACGTACACAAACATCCTCAGGCCCTTTGTATTCCACTAGTAAGAAGGAAGTTCTATTCGATAGGGTTCTTCCCAAAAACTACTACACTGTGGAGTAAACTAGCAGAAGAATGTTTTCCCGATCCCTATAATCTTGACCTCTTCAAGTCTAGGCTTAACCGTTATATTTCCTGTATAATCCCATGAACTTCACTTCCTGTCTTTACTTACGCTCATAAACATTACTCAATATCCATCTACTTTGAGTGGTTTTGTAATGAGTAAACGTTAGTATATAAAAACAGATTATGTGCAGCTTCGAATGTAACCCTTGGTGACAGAACACATTTATTCTAGAGTTATTTTCTGTTTCCACTATGCGCCTTTCTTTTCCCCTAAAGAGTTTTTCACGGCCAATTCTAACCTTCGGAAAAACCAGAATTATCAAGGAGTCACATTGATTGTTGTAATATTCAGACGACGAAAAATAAGGCCATTACGCTAACCTACTCATCCAATTTGCTAATGTAACGATGAAACAATTACAGATTGAATAACCCTATCAGAGAGTGTTTGTTTAAACATGCTCGATACCGTTCCCTATTAGTGACTTAGACAAATTCCGCGGAAACAGTTCTTGGAAAATTCATAAAGACGGTATACTTTTCGCACAGGCTTCGTATAAGAAAAGATGATACTTTCTAACGATATTTTACATTTTCAAATTACGCAAACTTATATTTGGATATACGCATAAAATATTTCTGATGATTCACTATGCTGAATATCTTTGCAAAAAGTTACACATATGAAATGATAGCTATTTGAAAGAGAAGAGTTGGCAATCGTTTCATATGTCGTATGTTATCTAGAATAAGGTTTTTTTTTTCTCTGTCCACGAAATCTAAATGTTATAGATAAACTTTTACTAAAGTCGATCAGCGCTTCCTCCGGGTAAAGAACACAAGAAAATCAATGAATCAATGCTTGCGTTCTAATTCAGATAACTTTATCGTGGACATATCAAAATAGATAGGAAAACAGTCAAGGCTGTTTATTGATAGTCACGCAATATACGTTTGAACCCGACTCGATCTGAGCTTTGCGGGAGAATGGATGACACGCCGTTCTTCGAACCGTTTGAAGATTGTTGAGAGACGAGGGGCAAAATGACATTTATTCTTCTAGGTTTTTAAGTACGTTGCTGATCATAGTTCTCCACCTTTTCCTGTCATTTATAGATCTTACTATTCTTTTTTTTCTTTTTGCTATCTCTCACAAACCAAGTTCCACCATCCTTTTAATCAAGCTCGCCAGGTAGATGATGCATTGTTTTTCTTTGATCACTTTATTTCAGTCTCTCCTGTGATGTTGGTTGCTTGCTTTAATTTAACGGTATAATAACACCTCTATGGGTTTTTTAATGCCGAAATCTAAATATTTTGAACACAATTTTCTGACTTCAAGTAAATATATTTCAAACGCTACTGTGTGCCTTCAACTACAGATAAAATGTACTGTAAATTCTTTTTTCTATAAAATGTATTACGCGGCATATTGCTTTTTAATTGTATTGCTGGTGATTTTACTATAAATATGTATAGTTGGTAATTTTTCTACATAAATAATTTTCTTTAATATAAATATGTATTGTGCCGTGGTAGGATACACCTAATTTGCATAGTGGAGTACCGACCATATAAATGTGGTTGGTACCGGGAAGAGAGGGAGGAATCAAGAGATTCAACCAGAGACTCTGCCCGACTGCGACTCAGTCAACACATTCTTCAGGAACGGTCTTACCAGGAATATACAAAAGACTATATGTAAATATTGTGTACACTTTCTTGTTTCAATATATTTTTTTCTAAGAACATTTTGTGTTGCATTATTATTCCATGCATTAGTCAAGTTTCAACATATTGCTTTAATAAAAAATGTATTTTTATACTTTAATAGTGTTTTCTTTTTGTTTAAGAGGGGGTTTAACATATGCCCATAGCTGGCACCCCAACAGCTGCTACCATCCATGTTCAGATTATTAAATCCTGCAACACCTCTTTCCTCATCACATGCCCTACAAACATCAAATCTCTCCAGATTTTAAGTATAAGTTCCTTTTTTGTTTATATTTTTTTTTCAAGAAAACATTATCGTTGCTCATATCTTCGGATTACAGAATTCACAGCTTCCTTCGGCAGCCCCAAATTTTCGCCCCTTCAAGGTCTTTTCTTCATTCGAAGGAAACTGATCAGTATTCACTGCCATATATGAGGACATATATTAGTTAACAGTTCGGTGGGATTTTCCTTTGTTTATTACAAAATCTCAGTAAACCTCTTCTTAAGTGACAGTTAAGTTAATAGCTTGCTTTTGAGAGGACATTTATACTGAGATGAATACACCAGAAAAGGTCGGAATTTGAACTCGTTTCCACTATTCTCATTTCCACTCTGTTATACTGTCCTAAAGAGTAGAAAAATGCTTAGTTGATAAATATAAGTTTATTAGCTAAAAAAAGTGGCCCTATCATGTGGCATTTAAGCAAACTCCTGCGGACTGGCGCTTACTTAGGCCCTCTTCTTGTTCAGGATTTGGAGAGTCCTCAAGTCATTGCATATTCCGATCATTGGAAGCTCTCCGTTGTCGTTTGATCTGGATTTTCTTTTACACGAGACGTTATTTTTCTTACTGCAGCATTGGCTGTTTTGATTGCAATCTGGTCCTCTCTTGAGAAAGCATTCAGGTTTATGATTGCAGTTGCAATATATTGTTACAATTGTTAAACTCAAATATTTAACGATCCGATTGGGGAATTTATGCATATATGTTATTATCGCAAAAATCGCCATTAGATTATTCAATCGTAAACTTAGGAATTTTGTTTTTAGAAAAAATCAGAAAATTCGAATTTATGATTGCTGTTGAAATATTTTGTATATGAGGATATATTAAATAACAATTAGGGAATTTTTTCTTTTTTTCTAATGAAATCTCAGTGAATTTATTCTTAAGTAATAATTAAGTTAAAAGCTTTATCTTGAAAGGGGATTTATACTGAAGTGAATACAACAGACATAAATCTTTTCAACGCTATTCCACGACGCTCGAGATGAGAAAAATGCTTACTTGATAAATATAGATTGCTAGCTAAAAAGCCGCCCTATCGGGTGGCATTTAAGCTAACTCCTGCAAAGAGTGATTAATTTCAGCCTTTGACTTGTTCATGAGTTTAAGAGTTCCTAAGTCTTTGTATATTCTCAGGAATCGAAGCTCTCCTTGCTGCCGTCTGATCAGCTTTTTCTTTTACAAGAGACTTTCTTTTCCATGCTGCAGCCTTGGCTCTTTTGATTGCAATCTGGTCCTCTTTTGTTCAGAGCATTAAGGTTTATGATTATTGTTAAACTCAAATATTTAACGATCTGATAGGGGATTTTCTACAGATATGTTATTGTCGCAAAAATCGTCATTAGCTTATTCAATCGTAAACATAACAATTAAGATTTATCCGAAAATTCAAATAGAACAAAGCTTTTACGGTTATTGCTAGAATACATTATTATTATTATTATTTTTATTTTCTTTGATTTCTGGCGTTTACACATTTCTTTCCGGGTCCCGCCTAGGGACCTAAGGTTAGAAATGGCGTCATGACACTTTCCACTGACAAAAAAAAAAAAAATAAATTACATACATAAAGCCCTTCGTAAGGTGTGGGCTGTACTTGTCAGAACAATTTTTTGTATCTCCTTGAGGCATGGATTTCCAGAAATCCCTTCAATTAGTCTAATGCAATCTTTCCCAACCAGTCCTAGGGCTCCAACTACAACAGGGATTGTTGATGTTCCCATATGCCACTTTTTTGAATATCTTCAAAGATACATTGCAGTCAGCAGGGACTGCCATGTCAATAAGGAGGCACCGTTTTTGTTTGTGGCCTTTAATAACAATATCTGGCCGTTTGGCCTTGATTGTTCTGTCAGTGTGTATTGTGTAGTCCCATAGAATTGTAACAGGTCCTATCTCCGTAACCGGGTCTGGGTGGTATTCATACCAGTTTCTTTCAGTTTCCTTCCCGTAGAAGTTGCAGATTTTCCAGTGCAGATATTAGCCCACTCTGTCATGTCGGGTTTTATATTCAGTGGGTGCCAAGATGATCAATCGTTTCTGGATACTTATCACAGAATCTGCATTTTGGGCTGACACAATATTTTAGTATATGTGCTTGATAATTCCTAGTTAGTAAGCATTGGTCCTGCGCAGCAATGATAAAACCTTCAGTTTCAGCTATTATTATTATTATTATTATTATTATTACAACACCGAGAGAAGCGACATTTAATCAAGTTCAGGCGGAGGGCTTTTGATTGGGCCTTTGACTTATTCAAGACTTTCAGCGTCTTTAAGTCTTTGCCTATTCACAGCATTGGAAACTCTCCTGGTTGCTGTTTGATCTGCATTTTCATTTACACGTGTCTTTTCCTCACTACAGCCCTGACTCTTTTGATTGCAATCCGGTTTTCTGCTGGCGGAGATTTCCTTTTGCGATGCATACTGCTGCCGTATGCGATAGGCTACAGTAAACTACAGAAGAACTCTACATTGACCACTTTGATTTATTTAAGCTTACCTTTTAAAACTTCAGCGATAATTCTTCTGTCACCACTCAATTTAGAGAAAATTTGATGTGCTTACTTTGCGTATAAACAATTATTTTATTTATTTTCGTTGGATTTCGCAAATAATTTCGAATATTCCCAAATTTATTTGTATGCTATAAAAAATTGTTATCGTACCAAAACATTAGTCGCAAAAACTCACGTAAAAGAATCACGAAGACAGTCGCAATAATGAAAACTTGGGAATCCAAAAATTGAATATTGTAGATCTTGTTCCGACCAGGATGTTTTAATTTGCTCACGGAGTTGGCCTGATTCCAAAATAGTATGGTATGTTGGGCTACGGCCTCTAGGAGTAACTTTAAAAAATTTTGACACACTTACATTCGCATTTATTTATATAGTTGTAAACATTATCAATAGATGGTTGTTAGCAGTGTCATAAAATCAGTATAAATTATTTTATAATATTCTAAATAATAACTTCATAATCTCCGTGCATTTTACGTTTAAATCTCAATTTATATTTTGCTTTTTTGTTTCCGCTACTTTTTCTAAAATTAGCAAACTTTATTCGTGTTTGATGATATATTTAATATTTGGTAATTTGTCTTGTTTTCTAGTGATTTTGTTTATCTGACTTTTTTTTTTATATTTAAAAATCGTTAAATTTTGGAGCTACTAAAATATGATGTATGTAATGTTTACATAAGTACATATTGAACGCTTAATTAAATAAATATTAATCTCGTCCCGCTGACCATGACTATAGATATATCAACTGATTCTTATTTAGTACTGATCACTTATAGTTCTCCGTTTCTATTGAGTCTATGTCAGCATTAACTGACCCAGAGTTTGAACCCCCCCATTTCATATGTAAATTCAGGAGCCAATTCTTTAAACCCCGAGGCTGTCTATGTTCTGACTTGTAACGATCATCATCATCATCATCATCATCCCCTTGACTTTTGTAATCGTAGGCTAGGTCCGAATGCAGAAGCCACACTAACTCTTTTCTACAAAGTTCTATCCATGGCAGCCATCACTAATTCCGGTAGTGTCATATCTGTCCATTGTTTGACATTGTCAAAACAGTTTTTTTTTGCGTTAGCGTCCTCTCTTACATCCACTTACAACCGTGTACTTTGCATGATGGTCTTACACAGGCTGTCGTGCCTTGTAATATGTCCAAACCACGCCATTACTCTCTGTTTGACTGGCGAGAAGAGGTCCCTGGTATCCCACAAAATTTTCATCCCTTTTCAGCACAAAGTCCTTGTTCTTTTGGTTCCTAATAGATGAATGCCAAGCAGTTTTCTCATGCATTTTTTTTCAAACGCTTGATCCTTTTCTCATCTCCACGTTTCTTATTCATATAGGAGAAAATAAATTTTGTAAAGGATAGAAGTATGTTAAAATAACTTTGAACATGTAAGTTTATACAAAACAGAAATGTGTCCATATTTGCCCCTCAAGTATTGAGCTACATATCAAGGTAGACATTAATCGGAGTGGGAAAACTGTAAGTACAAACCAGAGAAGATTTCTTTATTGTCTTCAAGGCACATTCTCCGCCATCAGGTATTGTTGTGGTAGGATCCATCTAATTTGCATAGTGGAGTACTGACCATATAAATATGGTTGGTACCGGGAAGAGAGGGAGGAATCAAGAGATTCAACCCGAGACTCTGTCCGACTGCGACTCAGTCAACACATTCTCCAGGAACGGTCTTACCAGGAATATACAAAAGGCTATATGTAAATATTGTGTACACATTCTTGTTTCCATACATTTTGTTCTAAGTACATTTTGTGTTGCATTATTATTTCATGCATTAGTCAAGTTTCAACAGGTATTTTGAAGAGTGTTGCTGGTTTCACACATGTCTTCATCAGTATAATAAGTGGTTTGGATCTAAAGTGAACTGTTATGAATTCATATCTATAATAGACAGGAAAGTCGATTATTACTATAAACGTTATTTTAATGAGTAATGTTTGTGATTATATCTCTTTTTATTTACAAACAAGGAAATGTATGTTTAGAACATTTCATGGGTAAACAACGGGCTGGTGAGACTGGATGGGCATTCTAAATGGCACGACTAATTTCATTAGAAAAATAGAGTTATTAAAATATTTTTATTGCCTTTCGTACTTGTTCATCGTCTCAAGCAATAGTTTAGCCTGTGGCGGACCATATGTTTATACGCGTTGTGAAATGTAACATGTATGGGTCACTGGAATAACGTTGATTACAAATATAGCGGGCACAAGATGATTCCAATCAAAAGAAATGCAACGCAAAACAACAAGAACCGATATATATATATATATACACAAACAAATATATACATCAAACAACAAAAGAATTGAGAACAGACAAAGACATTAATGTTTCTGTATGGATATTTTCTGTTTCAAAGAATATTCGTACGTATATACGTATGTGTGTGTGTGTGTATGTGTGTGTGTGTAATATTCATGGCGTCTCCCCACAAGTGGGAACACGTATCTTCTGCGAGAGCTTTACATGGCCGCAGTTCGCTGAAAATGAGAGCGAGAACGAAGTACTCTCAAGAATTTGTATTAATTGGATTGCTCCCGCTAGTGGTGGTGTCAGAATTTAGGAGGAGACAACTCCGACAAGTCTTCATTTCTAGTGGTATCTACCAGTTCGCCCAAGTCACAACCGGATTTGACACAAGGTCGAGGATAAAAGTGGATTTATCGACCACACCGCACAAGACTCCTCGAGACTTCCCATTTCAGAGACGCCTCAGGCGCCGGGCAATAAACGCAGTCCACTCCGGAGGGAGAGGTACTGTCTGGAAGAAATGTTCCATGGAGCTTGACTGAATATTTACAGAAGACCAACTCAAACAAAAAGGTCAGAACTATTTTAGACTCCAGCTGCATCAACTTCTATTTATATGATAGAGATTTGCATCTGAATACAAGTGTAAACACTTGTTCACAGATGCGTACTCATGCATAGTGACATACATAAACAATAATTAAGTACACTGCCTCCTGGGTTTTGTAACATTTCGTTGAATGTAACACCGTAACCTTTGGCGATTTTCACTAAGGAAGACCATAAATGTAAATATCATTTGCTTCAGAAGTAGGACACGTTAATGATAATTATTTTTCTCTAGAGAAGAAATATATTTCTTTAATTTTTTTTTCATTGTCAAATGAATAAATTAGACGTAACTCACGTGTGTTAATCACTCTGTTATCAGTGAAAATAATGTAAAAAGATTTTTTTTGTTTCTAGAAGGAATCTTTTCTCCAAATAAAAGAAGAAATCGACTTCCCCCATTTCTAAAGCAGAGGCTTATGCGAATGGTATTTTGTTGCAAGAATTTCTGCGCTATATTTATTGAAAAACTACCTTCTCTTGATTTTTATTAGTGCGGTTCACCTTATGATGATCTATGCCACACGCGGCCGAATCTTCGAAAAATAACGCCCAGGCCTGAAATATTCTCCATTCTTCGCAATGAATCATAGTCTCTCTTCAGGTGGCTCTTCGATATCCTTATGAATGAAATCCCGCAGGTTTTGATATGAAACATTTTCAAGGAAATCATTAATAAAATGTTGCCGTCAGTACTTTTTTGCCGCGATCGAAAACATAACCAGTTCTTGCAAGGTTAGGTGGATATGGCGGTTGCAATAGAACAGACCAACCAAGTTGTGATTATTTTTCGTTTCTTATTCTTGCTGTATACGGATTGTCTCGATTTCGTTTTAGTTGTGTGGCCTACCTCAAGATAAACCGTCTCATGCGGTCCACTGTTTGACAAATGTCGCCCATCCCTGGTTTAGAATAAGCTTTATAGGGTTCTATAATGATATATAATGTTCGATGAAAAAGGACGTTACTGTATTTGACGGCATATAAGGCATACTTTTCTATTAAAAATATCTTTTAAGATTCCTCTGCCTCTTATATGCCATATGTAGGTTTAAAATTCACGATAGTCGGCCGAAATTAGCTAGCGGACAACTCTTATTACTATAGATTTAAAAGTGAAGGAGCAATGGAACATGTGGATGGCAATGACCGATCAATGACCTTTTACACTTAAGGGAATAAAAGACCCAGCATTGCACAAGTCTGAGAATGGGTGATACAAGCTTGGGATAATATTAGACCAGAAATTGTTGCGATATCTTTTATAAAGGGTGGCATGAGCAATGTTTTCAGTGGAACGGAAGATAACGCATTATGTAACGACGATAATAGTAGTACTGAAAATGAGTATCAGAATTTTGATATTGAAGACGATGAATTTTATGGATTTGAAGATGAATAAAATTTTAATGGTAGCTTTACTATTTTTCTCCATTGTAATAATTGCTTGATTTTTATTTTGTTTTCTCACCTTTGGATATAATAAATATTTTATAGGCTCGTGTTATTTTTTTTTCTATTATATTTCGTTTAATAGTAATCATGGCTTGTTTAACCAAAATAATATATCATAAATATAGCCTAGACTGTACCATTTACTAATAATTTTATTAATTTTACTAATTACTAATTCTTCCTTGATTTGCCCTGCGGAAATTGGGGTGCGTCTTATACACCCGTGCGTCTTATATGCCGTCAAATAAGGCAATTAATTCATTTTACCCTTAAAGAAATTCGTTTACGTTTCGTTTCGGAAAATCTACTTCTAATTTGATTAGAGTTTCTTTCCTAACCGTTGGTTAAAGTCTGTAAGAAAGCCCAAACCTTGATTATATCTTTATTGTCTCTACTAATTAAATGTGTTATTTTAGCTCTGGCTAAGTTTCAAGTGATGTGTTTTTTTTTATTTACAAATAGATTCTGTTTTGATCTGACGTTGGTGGTGTGTAGTCTACTTTGAGAACTACAGGGTTTATAAGTTAAAAGATATTTTAATCATCTATATGAAATAAAATCGGTTACATATTGTTCATAGTTATAAATGTGTCTGAAGAGCTTTTAGGCCCTACCTGCTATCCATAAGTCTACATCTGGTGAGGCTATGAACTGGATACTTAAATGTTCTTTTGTTGTAGTATATATTGTAGGACAAAAAATAACCAATATATTCATTGTGCCATATCCACTATAGTAATTACTAGCAGCATAGCCCGGTGTTGTCCGTGCTTGATTCAAAAATTGTACGACTCATACAGCAATCGCTATCACTTGACTTAAAATATTTTTTCCCTTCCTTGCCTTTAAATGAGTGCCCTTTGCCGTGATGATGTTGCTACATGCCTTACTTCTTGCCTATCTCACACTGCGAATTTTTTCTAAGCTCTATACTAAACATTAAATCTGTTACGAAAAAAGAACTAAACAAAATGAACACAAAACGATCAGCTTTAAAAAAGGACTCGTAACTGGAAAAACCGAATGAAAAAAGAATGTTAACAACAAATACTTTTTCACACCCAACCCAGTTCTGCGGAATCAGAATCAACGTTGAGTTTAAGCAAGCGAATGAACCAATTGGAGTAAAGTGCCATGCAAATTTAAATGTTTCCCAGTTGTGACGAATGCAGCTATCGATTTTTTTTGCATGCTAGCATGCTAGTTAACATTCGTGTCAGTTAAATGTTGGCTCTCTCGATGGCCAATAGAATCTTCCTGCCTATTCGTGGCAGCCAGCTATAGGCTCTCACTCTAGCCAGTACAATATAACCGCAAACTACATGAAAACTGCCGTAGAACCATTAAACAATCGATTATTTCCACTAACGATGGGAGTTGGGAAATGCAAAGTCGGTTTGGCCTTCCCACTAACTTGGAACATGTGCATGTAGATTTTGGTGCAAATCCGTCGAAAATTGCGGCCGTGCATTCGTTACACACACACACACACACACACACACACACACACACACACACACACACACACACACACACACACACATCCTGCCTTTTATAGATAGAGATAACTCATCTCTATACATATTTGCATATTATTTCACAATTGCCCATTCTGAATTTTTTATGACAGATTTAATGTAGGTGCCATCACTGATTTCATTCCAATTTCAGATCATATTTTCTGTTTTGAAAATGTTTATCTTGATTAATACTTCTTGTGACACTTGTTAAATAAGTTTGATTTTTTGTTCAAGTTCATTCGAATCCCAGTTGGAATATTTATGTATGCTTCACAGACTCCTCATCAGTACACTGATCCCTGAATGGAAAACAGAGTCGACCTAATATATTTTAAATAAAATTAAATAAATCGACCTCTGTCAAAAAACGTTTTATCAATTAGAGACGATGATGTAAGTTCAACAGTAAATTGATGAGATCCTGCTGCCAATCTAATAGCCCTCTAGCCGGGCCACTAGGTAAAAAGTTCATCCGAGATGTTGCCATTCAAATATTTTAGAAAAGACAGAGGAAAACCACTTCAGTAGAGACGAGATGCCGGTTCAGGATCATTTGTATTGCCGACCCATCTCTTAATTTTGTCAAGAATTTCACAATAGGCGCATCATTCAAGATATTGTTTACTATTTACTATATTTTAGCAGAAGTATTGTTCAGTATCAACGAAGAAGGTTTGTAGATTGAGAGTGTGGATATCAGAATTAATATTACATGTTGATTGTCTGTTTCCCATCTTAAGCAATCCCGCGATCATGTCCCACTACCGATTGTGAAGGCTCTATTTACAGGTTGCTGATGGATTAAAATCCTGGTGCGAAAGAGGCATGTCGCCCTTACAAGAATATGAAAGAAAATTAGATATTTTATATATAGCAGGGCAGACCGCTGCAGGACACCTTCTATATATTTAGAAATCCTTGATAAAATCCAAAGAAGTATCTGTAATATTTTTGTCCATCGTCTGGCATCACGGCTTCTTTGCTGATATTGAATGTTTACATGTTTTATGCACGATATCATTTTTTGAGTCATTTTTCACTGATCTTTGAACTTTCATAGCTGAAACTCCTCTCTCAGAGGAGGCCTAAACGTCTTATGTATTGAGTTATATCTTTTCTAATTGGTCTGTTTAGCTCTAATTTGAAATGATGACGCACCTTCCTGTTGTGACCTCCTGATCAGGTTTTCTTCTGTACTGTCTCCTCTTTTTAAAACGTGTTCGCCGTTCTTATGAGTTTTCTAGAATACAATTTGAAGAGGAAAGCCAGAGTACGAATGTTGGTACCATTATTGAAAGCCTGAATTTTTCCTCTCAGTTTTCGTCATTTGGAAAGACAGTGAGGCTGACACAAAATGATTTTAAGCTGTTCTCTTTCTAACTGAATAACTGAAAGTGTTTTTCAGTGATTCTTACGACTGTTGTAAAGATAGCTAAACGTATTATATGAAAACCCGGACAAAAGAAACAGTTACTTTAGTGGGTTTTTTTTTTAATATATATCAAACATTTTGTGGGATGGACAAATATGCAGTTATATGATTTGGAAAGTTTTGGTTTTTACACCCAGTAGAGATAAGCCCAAATAAGTTTGTATTTATGTATCAAACTCTTCCAATATATATGTATTTGTTCAAAGTCATACGTAACTTTATCGGCTTATTATTTCACCGTTGACTTTGATCTTCAAAAATTTAAAACAATGTCGACCGGTATCTTCTGTCTTCTTAATTCTACTTATTTTATTGTTCTCTCTCCTTCATAGTACTTTTACTCATTTTCTGTAATACCCGGTAACATCGTAGTGGCTTTATTGCCATACTTCTGGTGTAATGTTAAAAAAAAAAAAAAACTGGCAGCAGGCTGTCTAGAAGAAATTCTATTCTGAATTCCAAAAAGTTAAGACAGCAACAAAAAGCAACTTTGCTGTCATTCTGAAGAATACCTGATGATTCAGTGTTAGTAAAGAAAAAAAAAAAAAACATCGCGACATATGTTTTGAAGATATATGGTATGAAATTGAAACTTCATATATTTCAATTAATTTAATTTGAGCCTTTTTATATAGTTTGACTGTTACAACTTGTTTCAATTTTTCATGTTTTGATTTCAGTTATCGGCTTTTTCATTTGTACAAACTATGTAAAATTGAGCTTCAGATATATTCCTTTTTGCATCCGTGTACAACTATTCTTGATTGCTCCTTCGATGGTATTCTACTATGAAATGACAGATGCAAATCGTTGTTTTTCGCGCATGGAAAATATTACAAATGTTCTCTATCTCTTGTGGATCTTTACTGGATTAGAAGCAATTACTTAACGTCACATGAGAAGTCATCCTGATTTCCCACGTGATCGACGAATTAAAAATAATAAAGCCAACCAAGCATGACAAATAAGACAATCTCCTAAAACCAATAGCAATAATTCAGAATTATGGCCTCACCAGCTTGCGGAAGTGAACATCACGTGATGAAAGAATGTTAGCAAGATGAATACGAAGTATTCCATGTAACGCCAAACAATTATGGCGAACTACTCAACGTATCTATACACTTCAATACTAAATACAAATTACTAAATACTATGTTGAAAATTTAGTGCTGAATACAAAGTTTATTTGAAGTATTCATTCCGGTAGGTATTTTTCAATTTATTATGTTGTTAAATGTATTCGTTCGCTTTAAATATATATATATATATATATATATATATATATATATATATATATATATATATATATATATATATATAATTATTTATATATTATATATGGTACTTATTAGAAAGAGCTCAATATCAGAGATAGAGCTAACATATTTGGTTAGATTGATGAGTTTGTGACCCTGGGTTTCACGTTTTGCGATCGTCACGTGATAACCCAGGTCACAAACTCACTTCAATCCAACCAAATATAATATATATATATATATATATATATATATATATATATATATATATATATATATATATGTAAATATATATATATTAATAGTTCTGATAAATCACTCAACAATATAACCCACTTCATTATTATGAATGCTCAACTTATCTCCCACCAGCTATGGAGAAATAACAGGACAGAGTGGGTTCTATAGCTTTGGATGGCAATCGGCCTATGAGAAGTGTCTCTGAATTCAAAATGACCTGGAGAGTGTTATGCTCGTTCTGAATATCTTATCCAAGAAACACCTCTTCTACTATGGCTGCATTACATGTGGTGTAGCTATGACCCTGACTTATCCCTCTTCATTATTATGAATCCTCTTATTCTCCCACCACAGCTATGGGCATACAGCTGGAGAGACCGCGTTCTATAACCTTGGATGTCAGCCGGTGCAAGAGAAGGATCTCTGAATACGAACTGGCCTGAAGAGTATTGGGCTCCTTCAGGGTATCTTGCACAAGAAACACCACTTCTACTACGGCTCTAGTACATGTGTTGCCGCTACGACCCTGATGGGTCACGGAATTCGTGCGATCAACGATGAAATTGCTTACTTATTTACCAATAAGCCACGATTGTTTAAAAGTTAATGATCATGTTGATATTAGTCCTTTTTGCAGTAGGAAATTTTCATCCTATGAATTGTTTGGCGTCAGTTTTTAGTTCGAAAAGTGTTTATCTGTAAAATATTATCAAGTGTTATCAATCTTTTTAGTTTGATGAGAGTTTCCTAACTGTTAAATTTTGGGAAAAAAGTCAATATCTTGCTACGTCTTCCAGTGATGTATTTTTTTTTTAGTAATCTTCTTTTTCTCGATTTTTCCATATTTCCAAGGCAGAAGCTCATGAGCATGGTCATTTGCTGTGTAGGTCTTCGGCACCTTTAATGAAACATTATCTTGTTGTGTTTTTATTAGTGCGGCCACCTTATGATTAACTCTATCACATGCACCGGGCGTCTGAGAAAGTTTGCCCATACCTAATGAAATGAATCGTTGTCACTTGTCAGGTGGATCTTCGATATCCTTAAAAATAAGAGCCCTCGGATTTATTATGAAACCATTTCAACAAAAATCATTAATCAAATGTTTCCCATCAAAACTTTTGCAGCAATCGAAAACATAATCGATTCTTGCAAGG
This sequence comes from Acanthosepion pharaonis, assembly GCA_903632075.3. Lineage (NCBI taxonomy): Eukaryota > Metazoa > Mollusca > Cephalopoda > Sepiida > Sepiidae > Acanthosepion > Acanthosepion pharaonis. Next base: position 1,564,838 of record CAHIKZ030005584.1, read on the forward strand.
TTAGGTGAATATTACCGGTGGGATCGAATAGACCACCGTCCTGGGTAAGAAAATATACTACATCAGCGTCCTTGGTAAGAAAATAAACTACATCTATCAACAAGGCCTCTGATCAGGATGTTCTGAGGAGCATGTAACCACCTCTTAATTGCTGGTGTTCCCACGTCTACCCTGACCTGGAGTGGAAGCACCTGTTAGGACCCCTGTTATGAGCAAATAGTTAACCCACAAACTGGGGCCAATGCACTATGAAAGTGTAAAAATATGTTTTAATACCAGCCATACATTTTTGAGAAAAATTATTACCTGTAATGAATTTTGGAATTAAAAATTATTTCAGTTTTTTTGGAAAAAATATTACTAGCGATATATTTTTGAAGAAAAACCTATTGCCAGCAATAAAAACTTTGTCGACATTAAATAACCCATTATATGCCGTAAACCAAACCAAACCAAACCAGACCAAACCAATCAAACAGATCAGAAGTGTTCCGACATTATTTGTTTGTTGTTCTTGCTGTGTACAGACTTGTGTTGCCATGGAAGATAGCATTTCTTTAAAATTTTATGCATGACGCCACTGTCCTGCAAGGATTAGGATATTTTGAGGACTCCAGATTTATTCTTACCAGGCACATATGAGTCGTAGTTAGAATTATATCGCGTGACCGCGCGCGAATCTCGTGACCCAGCAGGGTTGTAATGGCACCACAGGCAGTAGAAGTGGTGTTTCTTTGGCAAAATAGTAATAGACCCCAAACCTCTTCCAGCCGGTTTTTTGAATTCAGTATTAACTTCCCTAAATTGGTTGCCACCCAAGGCCATAGAACCAAGTCTTTCCTGCTATTTACTTATAGCTGAGGGAAGAAGAGGATTCGGGAATTTTCACAAGGGTATAAGCACGTAAGTAAATGTAATGGATCCGACTGGAATTCGAACTCGGCTCTCCGATTCCGCAGTCGTATACATTACACCACCCTACCTCCATTAGAATTGTATACTAGTCATCAAATCTGTGCAAAAATAGAATCTATTTATCCCAACCATATATATATATATTTATTTAAAAATATGATTGTTGATTTTTTTAAATAAATAATTATATTTATGCTCTACTTTTGAATCGAGCACTATTTTTAAAAAAATAATAACTAAAATACTAAGGGACTTTGGATTATTTACCTAACCAGTTCCTTCCTATTTTCTATATACACACACACACACACACACACACACACACACACACACACACACATATATATATATATATATATATATATATATATATATATATATATATATAAAGACATATTTTATGTTTATACGTTCTTTTTATAGATGAAAAATGTATTAGAAAATAAATGTCGGATTTTTCCATTTCATAATGTATGACGTCATTTATTTACATTTGGATACGCATTGAGCAGATATGAATGAGCGAGTGAAACTCATGGATAATTGTATTTAAAACAGTAAAATCGACGTTGCTAACCGGACACTCCTCTGTGGCCCAATCGTTTAAGACACGTCAGGCTATATGACGGTTCCGTATAGGATACAGGCCCGATTCCTGTCGGAGGACGCATATTTTCTATGAAAATTTCGCGGTCATTCAGGCAGGAAAATGTTGTTAATACTCTTTATTATAAACAGAGGATTTACTCAAATATTTGTATCTATAAAAAGAACGTATAAACATAAAATATGTCTTAAAAGTGTCGAACTTTGTTCATTTCATAAAATAAATATATATATATATATATATATATATATATATATATGTGTGTGTGTGTGTGTGTGTTAATTTAACAATTTTTTAGGTCAATTTCCAAATGATAATCTGTTAGGCTATATATTTTCTCTTATTCTAGTGGGAGGCGCTCTCAGTGACGGAATACAAATAATATACATTTCGACCGTAGAGCAAGTGAAACCATTTGGTAAAATAATGAGATTCTGTCCTGACTCCTACGGCCATTATCCTGAATATCGCTACGAAAGACAACCAACATGCATTATTCACAAATGGTCATGTAGTTATATCTTTCTTTATCCAAGTTTATATTTTACTTACTCTTAATCGCAATAGCCTACCACGGAATAAATAAAGTCACGTGGCGTGTAAAAACAGAGAGAGTAGTGGCTATATGACTAAATTTGAATAATGTCTAACAGATGACTTCTTTAAACAAGAGATTGTCCAATTTTTGGTAAACCCCCAAGGATAAAGATGCAATTTAAAAATATATCGAAATGCATTACGATTTATCAGATTCTATCTTGCGTGGATAACGTGCATCGGAATATAAAAAAGAAGCCAATATTGCGATGTAAATTTTTAAATCGGTATCACGCCATGCAGCAAAGACAGTAAGTCAGAAGGGCTGACAATTGTGTGGACTAATTAGGAACATAAACAATAATAATGAGAATGAAAAAAAAAAATAATGAATCAGGATAGTAGATAGCGACTGACATTGCATTTAGACTTTTGCAGATTAAAGTTGGTTGGAAAGCGTGTAACCGGAAGGGAGTTCCACAAGAAAGAAGTACAAGAAAAGAAGTTCAAGTGTTAAAGGGATGATATCACATCTCCAGTCTAGTACTCGCTTAAATTCATAATGTCTTGGTACCATATCTAAGAGATCGTCCGAACAAACACCTTGAAAGTATTTGTAGAAAAAAAGTCACAGAGTCTTCCTTATGGCGGAGAGAAACTGACTGAAGCCGAGCCGCCAGATCAGGATCACTAATATTGCTGATTTGTTTTTTTTTGTATTTTATCAAAGACCTGAAGGTAAATAGCATCAGACTATATGTGGCAGCAATATTCTAATCAGAGACGAATGGTAGACTTAAAGACATGTAAGAGAGATTCTGGGGAGACAAAAGATCTCGCACGACACAGTAAACGAACTACCCTAGGAATTAACGTTAGATTCGTTTTTGGCATTGGCTGCAATTTTGACTTTGTCGGTCAGATCAACCTTGCTATAGAGGCAGGAATATTTTGGTTTAACTTTCATTAAAGCATATCTCGTCCCTATTTTGTACACACACACACACACACACACACACACACACATATATATATATATTCATTGCTTTTATGTATTAGAAAGAGGTAAGTTAGATTCATGAATAATAGATCTGTAGAAAAATTGTGCAGTAATGTAGATTTATAAACGTAGTACAGTTGGTAATATTGCTATAAATATTTTCTAATAGTATTTTCTCTTTAAAGGGTTATGTTCTTTTTCTAATAACGCTGATATCGGTGAAATGAAAGTTATGGTCACCGGCGTTGCAAGAGAGTTTGAATGTTTATCTAATCGCAAGTCCCAGTTGTATTCCTAGACGCGGGTTTTTCGAGCGAAAGATATCTCCCCATTTTACATGTTATTAATTTGTAAACATTTGATTTGTTATATACATACACACACACGCGCGCATATCTATCTATCTATCTATCTATCTATCTATCTAACTATATATATACACACACACACACACACACACACACACACACACACATATATATATATATATATATATATATATATATTACTTGAACTTTATTAGAAGGGGAACGTTTTATTTTTTTAAACGGTGTTCATCGAGTTGTGCATCCGATAAATCATATTAAAGTTAATGTGTTCTTCGGTACAAATCGAAACTATTTTTAGAAGAAAGAATTCTTTTTATGCGGTGTGCTTAACCGTTCGGCTACGAAGAACGACACAGTAAGCAATGATTTATTTTCCCTATTAAATGGTTTATTTTTAGTATTAAATGAACTCACACCCTCTGTATCATTTATAACGCAACCACACCTCTGATATTTGTATTCGAATTGTAAATATATATATATATATATATATATATATATATATAGTTTCTGCCTCAAGCGAATGGTAGGTTACGAGGATATATATATATATATATATATATATATATATATATATATATATATATATGCCATTATACGATTAGAAGAAAAAAGAAATGGTGTGAACGAGTAATGTAATGTTAATCTAATTTTTAAGAAATAATTCATCACTCAAAAATCTACCCTAGTACGTTGACTTATAATTGATCTAAATGTAGTGCAAATCGTACAAATATAGATCAAACATATCACAGATAAGAAACATGATTTTAACATAACCCATTTTAATAGATAACACCAGAGTAATCTATAGGATTCAATAGAAAGGAAGACATAACATTGTGAAACAATTGTAATTCACTCAACATTAATTATTTTCTCTAAAGGATATCTTATATGAAGTATATATTGCATAAAACTTTTAAAAATCACGTAAAAATCCACTTTGACTGAAGAAAAAGGTTAAGTGAGTTGAATTTAGTTCCAGAAAACAAGAGAATTCTGGAAGTAGATAAACATATCTCCATCAATAAACTAAACACGCAATTCTTGATAACCTCTACTGGGACAGTCTAAAGCAATCAGATTAAAAAAAAAGAACGTTTTTAAGTATTTCACCTAAGTGAGTTGATTCTGCCCCGAGATGCAAAGAAGAACGGGATGACATTAGTGAGAGGAAGCAACAATAAAATAACATGGTGCAAAATAACTAATGATAATCATTGACGTTGCATTTAAATCTTTGACATAGAAGCAAGAATATGCAAAGAACTTTCACACACTCGAAAAGCAACCAATGGTTACATCTATCTAATTTAACAGTAAAAGGATGAAACCTAATTATCAATCTAGTAGTTCGTTTAAATACATTAGGTCGATGTACCAAGGAGGTGATTTTATTAGAACAATTTCCATGAAAATATTTATAGAAAAAACAATGGGAAAGTGACTGAAGACGAGATGTCACATAAGGAGAGATTACATTACAGAATCCTCGTTGGATATTGTGAAGTATGTCGAGATATCTGCTAGGATTAACGGACTAGATATGGCAGCAATATTCAATGCACGAATTAATGATAGATATATTAACGTGAAAGGCAATTTGTCAGTCACGAACACAGTGAACCGACGTGTGTAGCAGCGGAACTGGAAACTGATTGAATATAATCACTCCACTTCATGCCAGTGTAAAAAGTGAGACCACGAAGATTCAACGCTTTGCTCTCCTGGAGTTTAGCATCGGTTCTGCTAATAGAAGACAAAAATGATTAATTATGATGATTAAACGGTAGCAGTTTCATTTTGGCGGATTTAACATTTACAAAAGATTTGTTGCCCCAGTTAATAATTTTAATCCTGATCTAAAATCTTAGTAGGAATTTAAAAAAAAAAGAAAAGCTTGCATAAAAGTTGGACAAACATTTTTAACAGACACACACGCATATGTTCTGGATACCTTCGTTCTCTGTGTATCATTGGTGGGTTTTGTGCATTTTTTGTGTTTTATACTCACTAGAAGCTTATTTAAACAGATTTGTTTATTTTTACTAATAAATGTATTTTGGTCCTGGCTCCTTCTGATCCCGCCTCTGTGTCTACCTTTTTCAGTTTCGCAGTTTTGGTTATTGTCGTTGCAACGAATCTTTCTGAAAATTGTTTGACGAAAATTTCCCGTTTAAAAGAATGCGTTCCGTCATTTTCAAAGCCATTTGATGGCTTTGAAATGGTCACCATATTATATTTTTAATTTCGCGCATGCGCGTTGTTAGTTTTGAATTTGTCGACTGCAGAATAAGAGTGTTAGTTGGGCACCCTCTGTGAGAAAAGAGCACCATGATGCAATTCACTTCGCCAGAAATTTGCAAACCTCATGCACTACTTCTTGGCATTCGCGACGGAAGCTCCAATACGAACAATGCAGTGTTTGGGTGTTAATCTGATCACAGTGCAGAGACTTCGAAAAGAGTTTGATGAGTCTAATGGTGATTACGAAGGTAAGGCAGATCCTAAAAATGCCCTCTGATTGTTCTGATTATAAAGGGGGCCTACATCAAGGTCTTTCGAGAGTTAGTGCTGACCTGGCTCAAGAGAGTGGCTTACAGAAGACCCAAAGTCTGCTAACAGTATTTTGCATCATGCCAAACAAGCAGGTGAACTAAATCTGCGACCATCTCTCCCTTGCATCTGGCCACATAACTAACCAGATTGCAACAACCTTGATTATTATGTGTGGGAGCAGTTGAGAATGTGAACTACAAAACTCCTTTAACACTAAAGATGAACTGACAGCAAGCAACATAGCAGGGATTTATATATATATATATATATATATATATATATATATATATATATATATATATATATATATATACATATGAACTGACACCAAGCATTATTGCAACTTTCGCCGACTTAAACAAGGTCATCGTCCAGAAAAGATGCAGGAGGTTCCGAAGTCGTCTGAAGGCTGTGGTTTAAGCCACTGGAGAATTTCTTGAATAAATTTCAAGATATTTTGTGTAACTTTGCTAAATATATCTGTTAAAATGAGATCGCATCATGTATATATATATATATATATATATATATATATATATATATGTGTGTGTGTGTGTGTGTGTGTGTGTATGTATATATATATGTGTGTGTGTGTGTGGTGTATATATATGTGTGTGTGTGTGTGTGTGTGTGTGTGTGTGTGTGTGTGTTTGTGCGTGTGTCTGTGGGGTGGGTGACTGCGTGTGTCTATATGTGATATGCATGTACCAGGGTCTGTGAGATATGAAATGGCTACGATAATGAGACCCGTTTCCAGGATTACCTATAGTATATAGACAATTCATTTTATGCACGAAAACTATCCCGTCTGACGTCATAATCGGTGTATCGATTTCGCATCGCCATATTTTTATGCCATTATATATGTATCCATGCGAACAAAAAAATACTTACCGTTCCTTGCCAAGGAAAACCAAAAATCATGTGCCTTGCCCTTCAGAGATTATATGAACATGGCTCTCCACATATTCCAGTCCTTAGTAGCCCTTCTCCTAATTCACGCGGCCATTTACATCAGTTTGTTATATAGATTATACATTACATTCCTCTATCTTGCCTTCAGTATGCATGTGAAGGAGGCACGGTGGAGTAATGGCAAGCGGCTTGGATTGAGGAATCGGAGAGCCGAGTTCGAATTCCAGTCGAATCCATTACATTCACTTACGTGCTAACACCCTTGTGAAAGGTGTGAATCCCCTTTCTTCTCCCTCTAGCTATAGGTAAATAGAAGGATAGACTGGGTTCTATAGCCTTGGATGGAAACTGGTCTAGGAGAAGGAAAACTCTGAATTCAAAACCTGCTCTTAGAGGAGGGTGAATGGAGTCTGTCTGAGCCTTGGTTGGCAATCCATTTAGTGTTGGTGTCATGATAAAAACACCCTCGATAGACCTAGCGAAGCATCAAGAATTCAGCTATTTGACAAGATTATGAACTACACCAATCAAAGTATTGGTGAGTTCAATCTCGGCTGAGGCCGCAAGATGATGATGATGCATGTGAATGCTGGTTAAGTCAAGAATAAATCTTTGCAGGACTTCTTATTCTCTAATGATATTTTAATCATTTCACCCCAAGCAAAGGAGAATAACCGCTAAGACGCAAGGGGTTACTGACAGTGAAAGAGTTTGAAAGAAAAAGATACTGTCCAAGGGAGAGAAAATAAAAGAACCTGAATTAAAATGGTAGAAGATAACGATTGCCCTTGGATTTAAATTTCGAAGATAAAACTTGACCGCAAAGCAAGAATCCCGATTAGATTTCCACAAGCGAGGAGTGCGAGAAAAGAAGTGGTTAGTATAGAACTTATGGCTACATCTATCGGTTTCAACTTCAAAAGTTGAGATATTGTCGCCAATATAGTACTGCACTTAAATTCATAAAGTCTATGTGCCACAGAGGAAAGTTCAGCAGAAACCTTACCATGAAAGTATTTCTAGAAAAGACACAAAGAAACTAGACAACGGCAGTTGATAATTGACTGAAACCGAGATGCTAGATCAAAGCAATAATACTGCTGATTCTTCATTGAATTTTATATAGAATCTAAAAATATATATATATATATATATATATATATATATATATATATATATATATATATATATATATCAGTAACACTAAACCAGATGTGGCAGAAATATTCATAGCATGGATGAATGCTAGGCATCATATAAGATAAGTCCGGGTGAGAAAAAATGTCTAGCACGGAACAGTGACGCAAATTTCTTAACAGAGAGCCTAGAAAATGATACAATGTAAACTTTCCACTTCATGTAATCAGAAAATGCTAAATCAAGAAAGCGCAATACGTTACTCTCCTGGAGGTTAGCATCAGCCATAATGATGGAAGGATGCAAGGTTTCTCTCAGAAGAGTAATGTGTGATGTTTCGTTTGGGGGCCGTTAAATTTAACAAGTCCTTCGTTGTCTCAGTTAACAACAGCACTGTAAAAGTTGAATACGTCCAGTGGGTAGACACGTCCTTTTCATACACCCCTATCTCATTTTGCTTTGTTTTCTGGGTGCATTTTCTATCCCCATGAACGCGCTTTGTTCCCGGATATGTATTATACAAATTATCCTTCCTAGAACAATCAAGCTTAACAAGCAGTCATAACATCTCTTTGTAAAAGACATTGTCAAACGCTTTTATATAATCTACAATACAAAATTAATCTGTTATTTCCTAATGAAATAGAAAGAAGAATCAAGAAAAGGTTATCAATTTTAAGTCAAAGGCCTTGTTCATTGTATAACAAAAATGTCATGAAAAGGATGCGAAATTATCTAAAGAGCATTTGTGAGCGTAATTTGCAAGCGATATGCCGCGAAGTTATTTTGTTTCAACAGCTTATTTCTGGAGGGAATATATAATATTATATTCAAAGGATGCCTCTTCCTTCTGTTTTTAAAACAAAACAAAACCAAAAAGTTTATTTTGTTTGTCAATCATTGTATATCTAAGAATTTCAAACCGATTTTTTTTCCCAGAAATCTTGTCGTAGTTTCTGTATGAATGTTGTAGTTAAAATGGAAATTTCCGTCGCGTCTAAAAGGGATTCATGCATTTTGTTGAAAAAAAAATGTATAAAAATTGGAAAATATACCGTCGTCCTTCGGAGTTTGTCCTCTAGCCAATCGTAATATTCTGTATATATTGATTCCACCCAATACGATTTCAGTTATTTTGGGAATGCTATCTTGAATTTCTGTATACTTTGGGATTTGTCTTTTTTTGCAATAGTTGCTTGTTTTGCTTCTTTGATCAAATATGGGAAGTGATTCATTTTCTCATGTTACTTTCATTTGTTTTAAAATTCGCTTTCAGCTGGATTACATTTTTATATTTTAGTTTCTTTTCTTTCTTTCGCAATATGCAATCCTTCCCTATCACTTATTATCCCTATCCGCAATCATTTTTATTCATTTCTATTTTATGTTGCAGTTGCGTCTTTCTTTGCTTTCTATATTGCATTCCTTCTATTTGTTTTTTATAAGTTTTTAGTCATTTTTGAAATACTATATTAAAAAAAATCACGTTTTCTTTTGTGCCTCTTTTTAGCCAGAGTTTTCTCTTTTTTTCTTTTCTCTTCGCTTTCTCTTTGTTTATATTATTTCTTTCTTTTGATTAACCAAGTTTATCTGTTTTATTTTCGAGTGCCTATCGAATATCACCTTTTTTTAATTCTCTATCGTGTTCGTCTATTATTTAGTAATTTTAAAGGCATATTTGAGATTTCTTGCTTTTTTTATATACAGTTTCTCCCTAGTAGTTTTTTTCTTTCTTTTTCTTTTGGTTTTTTCTTAATGTCCCTATCCCATTCACACGTTCTTTTATTCGTTTAATTTAATTTTTTTTGTTGTTGTTTTAGGATTTCGCTCTCATTTTACTTCTTTCTTTCTTTCTTACTTTGTTTGTTTGTTTCTTTCTTCCTTCAATCAAATACGGCACTTAAATTCATAAAGTCCAGGTACCATAGAGGAAACTTCAGCAGAAAACTTTCCATGAAAGTATTTCTAGAAAAGACACAAGGAAACTAGACCGCGGCAGTTGGAAATTGACTGAAACCGAGATGTTAGATCAAAGCAATAATACTGCTGATTCTTCATTGAATTTTATATAGAATCTCTCTCTCTCTCTCTATATATATATATATATATATATATATATATATATATATCAGTAACACTAAACCAGATGCGGCAGAAATATTCAAGGAATGGATGAATGGTAGACATCATATAAGATAAGTCCGGGTGAGAAAAAATGTCTAGCACCGAACAGTGACGCACGAAGGTTCGCTTTCTTCATGGACAAGTGGCCGTTGTTTCCCTAAGGATAAACCTCTGTCCTATCCGTTGAAATCAGTATAGGAAGCCCTTCGTCCAGTGACGCCGTGGTATCACTACCAGGGCTACTTAAATAGTAATGATTCCTAGTTTAATCTATTGAGCTTACATACCGTTAAAGATAATAAACATTAATCTGCCCGTTGACATCTTTTTTAATCATTTCATCCTAAGCAAGGTAATAAAGCCATTTGAACGCAAGAGATTACTGAGTGTTAGAGAATATGAGAAAAGTTAGTATTAAGGACAGAGGACTATAAAAGATGAAGAATTATGAAGACAGAAGATAACGATTAATATTATATTTAGATATTTATTGAATTCAAAATATATATTATTTTGATTCCATCCGGGTGTTTAGCATGCCGCCAATCTGTCACTTGATGGTATGCCACCGGCGTTTACAGCTGGTGGTCCGCTGTTTGTCTCGGCAATGTTATCCTCTGGAACATTAGGTATGCAGGAGAAGTTCATATTGTTGCAAAGATCAAGTATTGATAAAGAAAATGATCCTGGAAGTCTACAGGACAAGATATAAATCTCAGCACAGCATGGATAGTCTACCGCAAAGCCTCTGATAACGGGCCACATTTCTGGATCCTTAAGATTTTGTAAATGTGCAGTGTCTCCGCGGTAATAGAAATTTTCCTTAAGCATGGGGATATTGAAAACTACATTATACCAAAATCATATCATAGGCACTGCCTCTTCCAATCGCCTGAATATCCGACGAGGTATCTTTGAAGGAGCCTCCCTGTCATCCCTTCTGTTTTGCCCGTCCTTAATTTCCCTTGCGCAGGGACGAAACAATAATAGCTATGGATAAAAAGTAACAATCTACATGGATGATCTCAAAATAATTGCCCTCATTGCTAAAAAAATTTCCATTGACGAAATAAGTATGGATTTCGGATTAGATAAATGTGCAAAAGTAACATTCAAGAAAGAGAGAATTACAGAAACACACTCATTAGATCTAGATTTTGTCACAAGGATTAGGGAACTGGAACAAGAAGAAGCATATAGGCACCTAGGAAAGAGCGAAGGAGATGGAATAAAGCATAATTAAATGAAGGTGATAGTAAGAAAAGAATACTACAGGCGTACAGAATAGCAAGCTGAATTAAAAACAACAGAATATCAGCTATAACCACATTGGTGTCCGCAAGGTGCCATATCGTCACAGCATCCTTAACTGGACCATAGCTAAAACGCCAAAACGAGAAAGCTTCTCACTTACCCCTGCATGTATTATCCCAAGGCAGATCTATGTGCCCATATCCGAAGGATGCTGACGATTAGGTCAACCAGAAGTGCATTCAGTCAGTTATGTGCCATGCGTGATACACGCTTAGGCGATCATGTATCTTTCGATACATGACTGACGAGGCAGATTTTTTTTTCACGCAGTAGGTTGCCATTTCTTTCTGCGGTAGACCAATTGCCATGAAAGTCTATAGAACCCGGTCTGTCCTGCTACTTAATAATAGCTGAGAGGAGAAGAGACTATATACCTTTGTCAACGTTCAGTCAGTTATGTGCCATGCGTGATACACGCTTCGGCAATCATGTATCTTTCGATACATGAAAAACGAAGCTGATTTTTTCCCGCAGTAGGTGGCCATTTCTTTCTGCAGTAGACCAGTTGCCATCCAAGTCTATAGGAGACGGTATGTCCTGGTACTTAACCATAGCCGGGAGGAGAAGGGAATTCTTACTTTTGCCAAGGTTCAGTCAGTCAGTTATGTGTCATGCGTGATATACGTTTCGGCAATCATGTATCTTTCGATACATGACAGACGAAGCTGATTTTTCCCGCAGTAGGTTGCCATTTCTTTCTGCGGTAGACCAGTTGCCATGCAAGTCTATAGGACACGGTATGTCCTGCTATTTACCCATAGCTGGGAGAGCAGAAGAGGAGTCATACCTTTCACAAGGGTTAGTCATTCAGTTTTGTGCCATGCGTGATGCCCGCTTAGGCGATCCTGTGTCTTTCGATATATGCCTGGCGAGGTAGATATTTTCCCGCAGTAGGTTGCCATTTCTTTCTGCGGTAGACCTGTTGCCATCGAAGTCTCTAGGACCTGGTCTGTCCTGCTATTTACTCGTAGTTGCGGGGAGAAGAAGAGGATCCATACCTTTCTCAAGATTATTAAACTGGAATTCGAACTCAGCACTCCGATTCCTCAATGCAAGCCGCTATGCTCCACCGTACTTCCAAGTGTATTCCAAAATTAAAACAATCGGCCTTCAAAGATACCTAGACACTACTGAAGACTGGATGATGATCAAGTGTCAAAGGACATGAAAGATGTAAGAAACTTTATTCAGTAATAGAGGAATGTAACAAATTCAAAATAGAGTGGGTGAAGAAATGCAAATAAAACATAATACACCTACTGCAGCTGCAAAAAAACATGAAACAGGAAGCAAATGCAAATGGAATTGACCAGATACAGAAACAATGCCAGGATGAAACTTCTGCACGGCCATATTCTTCCCGTGCCAAACAAGCTGATGCAGAGAAAACCCGTACACTTTAGTGGCTACGTAGTGCAGGGTTAAAAGCTGAAACAGAAGGTTTTTTATTTGTTGCACAGTGCCAAACCTTGCTAACTATAAATTACCAAGCAAGCATGCTGAAAGATTTGTACTAGCGAAAAATTCAGATTCTGTGATAAATATCCAGAAGCAATTAACCATCTTGTATTACGTTGCACGTTATTAGCACCAAGTGAATATAAACCCCGGCATGACAGATTGGGCAAATATTTACATTGGGAAATCTGTAACTTTTACGGAAAGGGAAGTGCAAAAAATTGGTATCAGCACCTCCCAGACCCGGTTACGGAGATAGATCTTGTTAAAGATTTATTGGACATTATAATACGCACAAACAGAGCAATCAAATCTAATCGTGAAGACATTTTGATCAGAGAGTGCAAAAAAAATGTGCCTTCATATTAAGATGGTAGTCTTTACAGAATGTAATGTATCTTTGAAGATCATCAAAGAACTATACAAATAGAAAGACCTTGAAATCGAAATCTCAAAAATATGGCACAGGAAGACATCAATAACGCCAGTTGTATTTAGAACACTCGGAGTGTTGTGAAAATATTTCAGTAGATTCAATGAAGGGATTCCTGATAGCCCATGACTTAAAGGAAAAAGAAAGAAAATGTACTCACAAGTACAGCCCACGCCTTAAGAAGGTCTATATATATATATATATATATATATATATATATATATATATATATATATATATATATATTAAATATATGTATCTTATCTGTTTTTTTTCTCCTCAAGAATTGCCCAGTGGAAAATGTCATGATGCCATTTCTGACCTTTGGTCTCTGTTTGGGACCCGGAAAGCGATGGGTATACACCAGAAACCAAAGGAAATAATAATAATAATAATAATAATAATAATAATAATAAATAAATAAATAAATAAATAAATAAATGATTGACATAACTCCTCCAGTATTTTTCAACACTGCAAGAAGTGTGCGCCTTAAGAAATCAAACAGAAAAATATATTGTTTAACAATGTTTAATAATATTTCGAAAGTTTATCTTCAAGTTATTTTAAAAAATTACATCCGGATATGAAAAAAAAAACATATAAAAACACCAGTTCATGTAGAAAATCGCTTGTTTTGAGAAAAAAAAAGTTTGTATTGATAACTAAGCGAATAAAATCAATGAAATGAAAATTAAAAGTGCGAGTTATGATAGGGAACGTGCTCATTTTAAGATTAGTTAGTAATATAACATAAGCCCTTAATGTATATAAATAAATGAGAATGTGAGTGTGTCACACATTTTTCAACTTTTCTCCTTGAGCCTGTAGCCAAACATGTCATACCATTTTGGAATCAGGTCGACTCGGCGAGCAAATCAATAACATTGAGGACCGGATATTCTGAAATTTCAAATTCCCAAGTTTTCATTACTGCGATTGTCTTCGGCGATTTTTACGGGAATTTTTTGTACGATAACTGTTATTCTAACTTGGAAATGAATTTGTAAATAATTAAAATTAATAGGGAAAACCAGGGAAAGTAATTGTTTTTACATTAATTAAAGACCTGCATACATCAAATTGTCTTTAAATTATTTGGCGACAGAAGAATTCTTTTGGGGCGTTTTAAAGCTAAGTTTAAATAATAACACATTATTTAAATGTAGCGATCAATTTTGAGTTCTTCTGTAGTTTATTGATGTCTATCACATACAGCAGGCGTATGTCACGCAACCAGAACTCTCCGTCAACAGAGGACCATGGCCGCAGCGAGGAAAAGAAAGTTTCGTGCAAATGAAAAGCCACCTCAAACGGCAGTCAGGAGAGCTTCCAGTGCTGAGAATATGCAAAGATTTAGGGAGTTCTGAACAAGCCGAAGTCCCAATCAAGAGCCCTCCGCATGACCTAACTTAAATGTCACGCGATAGGGCGGAGTTTAAGCTAGTAACTAATATACTGAGAAAATCTTCAAAAAACTTTTCTTAAAAATACATATAAACTGTTGAACTATTGATAAACAGTGTTTCCATTCTTACATCGCTGTCTTCTTTAGGTTTTGTAATAATAATAATAATAATAATAATAATAATAATAATAATAACTGTATTCTAGCAATAACCGTAAAAATCTCACGCTTTTTCTATTTGAAGTCGAAGGCTCAAATAATCGTTCTCTGCAGGAGTTAGCTTAAATGCCACCCGATAGGGCGGCTTTTTAGCTAGCAATCTATATTTATCAAGTAAACATTTTTCTCATCTCGAGCGTCGTGGAATAGCGTTGAAAAGAGTCGTGTCTGTTGTATTTACTTCAGTATAAATCCCCTTTCAAAATCAAGCTTTTAACTTAATTATTACTTAAGGAATAAGTTCACTAAGATTTCGTTAGAATAAAAAGAAAAAACATCCCGAATAGTTATCAAATACATCCTCATATACAAAATATTTCAACAGCAATCGTAAATTTGAATTTTCTGATTTTTTCTAAAAACAAAATTCCTAATTCTTATGTTTACGATTGAATAAGCTAATGGCGATTTCTGCAATAATAACATATCTGCAGAAATTGCCCAATCGGATCGTTAAATATTTGAGTTTAACAATTTCATCAATATATTTCAACAGTAATCATAAACCTGAATGCTCTCTCAAGAGAGAATCTGTTTGTAATGAAAAGATCCAATGCTGCAGCAAGGAAAAGAAAATCTCGTGTAAATGAAATCCCAGAACAAAGGGCAACCAGGAGAGCTTTCAGTGATGGGAATATGCAATGAATTAAGGATTCTCAAACTCTGGAACAAGACGAGAGCCTAATTAAGCGCCAATCCGTAGGAGTTAGCATAAATGCCATCGAATAATGCGGCTTTTTTAGCTAATAAACTTATATTTATCTACTAAGCATTTCTTTTACTCTTGAGGACAATATAACAGCGTGGAAAAGTGAATAGTGGAAACGAGTTGAAATTCCGGCCTTGTCTGTTGTATTCATCTCAGTATAAATGTCCTCTCAAAAGCAAGCTATTAACTTAACTATTACTTAAAAATACGTTCACTGAGATTTTGTTAGAAACAAAGAAAAATCATCGAACAATTATATAATATACATCCTTATATATGAAATATTTCAAACAGCATTTATAAACTTGAATGCTGGCCAGGAGTTAATAGATACTGATGGAAAGAACTGAAACTGACAATTTTTCGAATTTGACTGAGTGACATTCAACATTTCTATCTTTCGTTCTTTCAAAGCAAAATTAAGGGCGAGTATTATAAACAGCTACAAAATTAAAAAAAAATGAAAAATTGCCGTTTCATAGGTCGATTTCAGTTGCGAAATGAGTACTCACCACAAACATACGACAATTTGACACTAACATTCGGCGATTGCGACCTCATAAAGATATCAAATAAAATCATATGTACCTAACAATACTTACAAATAGGCAATTATCATAAAACTAAATTAGATTAATATTGTTCCATTTTTAAAACCATTTTTTGATAAGAGTAGGGAACGCTGACCGTAATGAAATTGGAGCGGTACTATTTATAGGGTTTGATTACCAAAAAGGGGTGCGTATTATGCGTGAGTAGAACCATTTTCTCACAGATTCAGCACAATTTTAGGGGTGCATCTTATGGAGGAAGCGTATTATATATAGGGAATTAAGTAATTAAAGTAGGATCTAACAGAATTCTTATAGGATAACTATTGTGTATTATTAAGCAATGAGGCAAAACAAAAGCATCTGAAAAATACGAACCATCAGTTTTTTGGGACACGCTTGTTTTCTTTCCTAACAGAAAAAAATCGCGCGCGCGCGCGCGTGTGTGTGTGTGCTTGTATGTGCAACAAAATAATAAGATAGAAAGAAGCACTTAATAAAATAATGGAAGACACTAATATCCAAGTAACGGCTGGAATCAACGCGTGGGCGAAATTATAAAATGACAGTACGGAAAAAAAAAAACAAAAAAAAAACAAAAAAACTAAAGACTTGAGTCAAAATAAAAGAAAAGTTTCCAAACGTTTCGATAAAGGATCGAAATGAACTCGGGAGAGGTTATTGGAAATTGATATCGATATCCGATCATATATTTACATAGATTGCTCTTTCGTATTGCTGTAACTCCGCTGTTTCAATTATGACCATTTCCCACTGACAGGCTGAATCAAGTTCAATTTTAGGTTCCGGAATAAAACCACGATTCAAGAAACTGTCAATCAATAGACATTCAACATCTATTGCTATATCTATCTCGGTCTTGTCATATCTATCAATCTCATTATTTTTCATATCTATCTATTTCGTCATTTATTTAACATTTATCTATCTATCTATCTATCTACATCATTTATTTGATATCTATCAATCTATCTATTGATTTCATTATTTTTCATATCTATCAATTTCATCATTTATTTGATATGTATCTATCTACACTATTTACATTATTCGGTCTATTTTCCTCATCTTTGTCGCCATACTTATTACCGTTGTACACTCCGGCCTTCTTCAGGTTGTTGAAAAGTCGAACTGATCCCTTGATTTCGCTCATTGGGGTAGACTGTTCTAGTTCCACGTGCCATGTTTAGTTGATCTCCTGTTGTTTCCCCTCTCCAAGTTCTCCACTTCCTTAACCGGGTATTGAACTCACAGTCTTTGGATCCTGTCACTGGATCTAACCAACGCCTTTATCCACTGTGATATGTGTTCTCGAGGACATCTGTGAATGAATTTCTGGGTATTATAAACTTAATGTCTCACCAACTGTTTTTTACTACTGCTCATATTGCAATTTTTGCTGTTATCATTACATGTTTTTTTACCAGAGCTCATATTGCAATTTTTTTTTGGTATTATTGCTTTTCTCTGACACTCCTTATTACTGGTTCCCATATTGTAGCCATTTCTATTCTTGGTCGGCTTAGGAGATTTTTGTGGCCTAGCATAGATGCTGATTCCTAAAGTTTACGAATATTTCAATGATGTTCTTTATCTATGCTCTCAACCTGATCCCACAAAGGGCGGTGATCTCCATTTTCTCTCCTATGTGGTCAGCCACGCCAGATTTTTCCACTTCCCTTCGTATTACAGCTTTCTTGTGTTCTTGAAGCCTTACCTTAAGGGCGCGGCCTGTCCCCCCTTTATATTTCTTTCCACAGCTGCGCTGGATAGGGTACACAGTCTTTAGTCATGTTCTTTTCTGTGTGCAGTCTTACTCGGGGAAGATATCTGCGAAGTGTCATCCCGCTTTTGAAGGTTGTCCTAATGTTATATGGACCGCAGATCCTTTGTATTTTCTCTGATAATCCCTTCACATAAGGCAGGGAGACTGTTTTCTGAGTGTTGTTGTCCTCCTCTTGTACTCGTCTACCCCAGTTTTTTGAGGGCTGCTGCCATGTACCCAGGGTAGTTGTTGCGTTATAGGGTACTACTTATACTGGCCATTTCTTTATCTAATGTCTCTAGGTCGCCACTTATGACTTTTGCTCGGTGTTGTAAGCAGCAGACGATCCCATTCTTTACGCTGTATGGATGGTGGGAGTTGAAATTGAGATACTGTTCAGGAGAGTGATCAGGTTGAGATCAGAAAGAACACCATTAAAAAATTTGTAAACTTAAGAAATCAGTACATATGCTAGGCCACAAAAAATCTCCTGAGCCGACCAAGCATAGAAATGAATACAATGTAGGAACCAGTAATAAGGCGTGCCAGAGAAAAGCAATAATAGCAAAAAATTGCAATATTACCTCTGGTAAAAACATGGATTGATAACAGCAAAACTTGTAATATGAGCAGGGGTAAAAAAACGGTTGTTGATAAATAAAGTTTATAATACCCAGAAATTCATACACAGATGTCGTCCACAGTGGATAAAGGCGTTCGTTAGATCATGTGACAGTTTGTTCAATACCCGGTCAAGGCAGTGGATGACTTGAAGGGGAATTAACAGAAGATAACTGATAACTGACACACATTAAACATGGCACGTGGAACTAGAACAGTCTACCCCAGTGAGCGAAATAAAGGTTACATAATACCTCATCTCAGATATATAGACATACATCTATCTATTTCATCATATATTTGATATCTATCTATCTATCTATCTATCTATCTATCTATCTATCTATCTATCCTTGAAGAGAAGCGTGAAAAACTGGTAAACGTCTTCAATATATCTAGGTCAACATTTCGAGCATCACCGTTACTATTAATAGTTTGATATACATATTCAGTAATGGCTGTTAGCACATCAGCCGAAAAGGTAGCCATATTGTTTGCCAGAGAGTAGGTACTGAGAAGTAAGATGCTTAAACTCTTCAGATATATTTATTTCATCATTTTTTCATATCTATCTCTGTATTTTATTATTTTTTTCATATCTCTCTCTTAATTTTCATATCTATCTATCTATCTATCTATCTATCTATCTATCTATCTCAGTGTGTTAATATTCCTGTATCTATACATATAGCATTAGTTCTTTTTATATCTAACTCATATTATGAAATCGAAATGATGGGTAGGTATCAACAAGCAAGAACATTTATCTGTCTGTCTTTCTGTCTATCTATCTGTCTGTTTATATCTATCTTCCTATCTAAGCTTGTTTCTGTTTCTCTATGATGATTGTTTCGAGTGGAATTCAAGTCATGTCAACACTAGATTTATTCTCAAACATGGGCAGCACGAATGTGTTTATTATTATCATTATCATTCCTGCTTAGGGCCTACCTTCATTGGCACAGGCGCATCATCGTCGGATCTCTCTTGCTATGCTAGTTAAATGTATATTGTGGTAGAATTAAATGTGCAACGTCTTTGAAAAATTATGCAGTCTGACAAACATGGCGTTATACCAAATTCTGTACCAAAATGTTCAGGGATATTAGCATCAAGACTCTTACAAGGATCTCTCGTAAGCTTTATTTATAACTCAACATGATCCCTTTGAAAGTCTTTCTTACAATTTTTCACTCATAACTTCTAGAATATACAAAATGCACCAGACACTCTGCGTTATGCTAGCATTCTGCAGTGTTCTTGATGCAATATTTATATACTAGTTTCGATCTAAGCATACATGCATAAATATATACAATTATATATCTTATCTGAAGAGCAAGTTTTTGGTGCTTCGTAGAGAAAGTGTGAATTACATGACTTATAAATTTATTTAAATATTGGATGTCTGCTGTCAGCTTTTTCTGCTGTGACACGTTTGAACGTCGGGGAATACGGCTCTCAGTGGCTTAATCTTGTTATCTGTGAATAGATTTAAAAGGGAATATCTATCTATCAATCAATCGACCTATCTATTTATCTCAGACTGTTAATATGTCACGGTATATTCATTTAATATTAGTTAATTTTATGTTTAACATATTATGATTGCCAAATTATCGAAAAAGTGTAGACAAGCAAGAACATTCATTCATCCATTTATCTATCTATCTATCTATCTCGGTCTCTTCATATATATCTGGGTCTATTCATATCTATCTATCTTGGTCTCATCATATCAATCTCTTTCTCTCTCCCTCTCTCGCTTTCTCTTTATCTATCTATCTATCTATCTATCTATCTATCTATCTATCTCGGTCTCTTCATATTCATCTATCTTGGTACTTTCAAATTTATGTCTCTCTCTTTATCTACCTATCAATCTATCTAACTGGGTTTCCTCGTATATATCTTGGCCTCTTCATATCTATCTATCCAATCTATCTATCTATCTATCTATCTATCTATCTATCTATCTATCTATCTCGGTTTCTTTATATCTATCTATCTATCTATTTATCTATCTATCTCGGTTTCTTTATATCTATCTATCTATTTATCTCTCTATCTATCTCGGTTTCTTTATATCTATCTATCTATTTATCTCTCTATCTATCTCGGTTTCTTTATATCTATCTATATATCTATCTATCTATCTATCTATCTATCTTGGTTTCTTTATATCTATCTATCTATCTATTTATCTATCTATCTATCTCGGTTTCTTTATATCTATCTATCTATCTATCTATCTATCTATCTATCTATCTATCTATCTATCTTGGCTTCTTTATATCTATCTATCTATCTATCTATCTATCTATTTATCTATCTATCTATCTCGGTTTCTTTATATCTATCTATCTATCTATCTATTTATCTATCTATCTCGGTTTCTTTATATCTATCTATCTATCTATTTATCTATCTATCTATCTCTGTTTCTTTATATCTATCTATCTATCTATCTATCTATCTATCTATCTATCTATCTATCTATTTAGGTTTCTTTATATCTATCTATCTATCTTTGGTTCTCCAAAGGTGAAATAACTCCGCTAAGAAATAATGGGTTGCTGATTGTGAAATAATTAGAAAACAGAAACATTACTAGCGAGAACAAATGAAGAATAAAAGGGAAGACAGTAGATAACGATTGACATTGCATTTAAATTTTTGAAAATCCAAGTTAAATTAAAAACATGGAATCGAATGGGAGTTCCACAAGCGGGAAACGCGAGAAAACTGCTAGCATAGAACCTACGGTTACCTTTAGCCAACACAACTCTAAATTGATGAGACCTCGTTGCCTTTCTAATACTCGTTCAAATTTATAAACTCTAGATACAATAGCGAAGAGCTCCTCAGTAGAAGTATTTATAGAAAAAAGGCACAGGTTATCAACTTTACGGTGGTGAAAAATTGAAATAAGGCAGACTTCGTTTACAAACCCGCCACATATTTTCACAAGAAAAAAAAAATTCTAATCTGCTGACAAATGACCTTAAGATTGCTCCAGTCATGGGCTCTGATGCACTCGAAATTTAATATATTTTCAGATATTTTATATGGAATTTAGGTCAATTGACTATTGGGTCTATACTTAAATTCTTATTACATTGCCTTTAAACACATCTCATATTTTTACTGGGGTCCTTCCTTAGGCATATATTTGGGCAGCAAGTACAGACTCTAGTTTCCAGTCATTATAGAGACCGAAAGCATCGCCGTGTCATTCGGGGTGATAGATTACAGCAAACCCTTCTTCATAGATTGTTATGGTCCAGGTTAGGACCAAGGAAGAACAACACGAACAGAAGAGTAAAAATAACGAAGGTATATTAGATGAAATAATAATACAAGATGTGGAAGGTGTTAGTATGACTGTCAGTCTGGTTTGGAGTGAACTACTATCGGCTCGACTCGATTCTATATTTACTAGCTCCCCCACGAGGGAAAGATGTGGCACAAAGCCGAGTTTTACGCGGGTTTTCCGAGCCCGTAGGCTCAGCCAAAAAATGCCCGTAAAAATTGTAAAAACAGAATCAGGTTGGTCAATCTACCCGAACGAGACACTACCCTTCCGTGGAGCCTCGTCCGGGTTCCTCTCTGCTCAGAGGCAGAGAGTTCGACCGTCACGCCGAAACGGCTCGATTCGTTTCGATATTTACTTGCCCCCCAGGTTGCATGTGGCACAAGGACGAGTTTAACGTGGGTTTTAACGTAGGTTCGGCCAAAAAATGCCCGTAGAACCCGTTTAAACGTGATCGGATTGGTGAACCTCATCGGACGAGACTCTGCCCTCCGGGTTCCTCTCTGCTCAGAGGCAGAGAATTCGACCGTCAAGCCGAGAAGCTCGGCTTGATTTGACCCTCTCTCTTGAGAGGCGTAGTATACATAGTGTTAGGAAGAGTTCATTCTGTAGTTATAGGTAAGGACCCATGACACAGACAAAATCTATCACTCTCGCTGCATTATCGTTATTTCCATGGAAATACATCCGTTTGTTGTAGCTGTTCTAACCCTCACGACTAAGAA
>CAHIKZ030005584.1:1592500-1647500 GCA_903632075.3 Acanthosepion pharaonis
AAATGGGGTTTGTTGTTGTAGTTCATTCTAACTAGTATTTTTTTGGCTGGAACAGTTTTTAATTTGGGATTGGTTTGTCTATTTACTTGGATGAATTTAGGTCAATTTATTTGTATATTTTTCTTTTCGGTTTTTTAAGCAATATAGTATTTATTTATTTATTTTATTTTATTTTATTTTTTATTAGTGTATTTGTTTGTTTTTATTTTTTCCGTTTTTCATTTTTTAGGTTACGTAGTAAAAATTTATTTTCATGCCTGCATGCCAACAACAAACCCCAAAATTGAACAAATAGCTTGAATTAAATTCTCAAACCAAAACAAAACTGTTAAATACGTGATATAAACAAATTTTTACTACGTTAAGAAATAAATATATAAAATAAGAAACAAAAAATAAAAACGAGCAATATAATTTGACCCAAATAAATAAACAAAGCGACTTCCGGTAAAAAATAACCGCCATAATAGAATACCCACAATGCACCACTAACCCGTATATATATATAAATAGCCGTGAGAAATAACAGCATATGTGGCCTGACGATTGCATATAGCATGAAACAGACTGTCGCCTCTAAGTGTTGACTTCTATGTTCACTTTTATTATATATATATATATATATATATATATATATATATATATATATATATATATATATAACCAGAAGAACATTTATCCTCAAGTTGACTCGGACAAAAGTAAGGTATGCGTCAAGGATGTGCACATCATTTGAGCTGGTTGAAGGCTTACGGAGAATGCATAGAAGAACCGCCACGGGACAGACGCCATCTATCTGTGTAGGAATATAAATTTGAAATTGACGTTGACAAAGAAGCAAGAAATCGTGGCTCTTCGTGATGGGCATATTATCAAGGCCAAAGAATTTCCAAGCGCCAAGAATTCAATACGGAGTTCCGTGGACTGAACTCCGTATTGGGATGTTGGCGCCTATGCAACCGAACATAACATCTTACATTTAGAGAAGAAGAATAAAGACACGTATTCAATCGGTTCAGTTGTCCGCGTTTTCTGGCACGGCAATCATTCTGGAAATGTGCTGTTTGAAGTCGTACGACTTGATGGAGAGTAACCTTTACATTGGATGTACGGTTATTAACGCGAAACATGCATACGAATATAATAATAATAATAATAATAATAATAATAATAATAATAATGCTTTTTTTTCAAGTGGAAATGTCATGATGCCATTTCTGACCTTATGCCTCTGGTTGGGACACGGTAAGAAATAATTATAGATCAGAAATCAAATGAAATAATAATAATAATAATAATAATAATAATAATAATAATAATACCCATGTGGTCTACAACTAGCGGGTTGTCGTCTGCTGGGGAATAGCCGTGTCTCGTCTGTAGGACGAGTTCGTTAGTTTTGGTTGACATTTGTTGTAGGAGTGGCATCATGAATAAAATTACCCCTTCACGTAAAAAAAAAAAAAGAAAATAAAAACTCAGTGTTTGCAAAGAAAAACTTTTGTCGGATCGATGGTCTCCCTGGTCACGAAGCTCAGCGTCCCTCAGAGAGGAACCAGTCTGGGATCGAAAAATATGTCAGTGGAACAAACTCTTCCACCAACAATGTGACATCTGGTCACCAAAATCGGATTAACTCCAGTCTTAGCCCTGGTGACTGGATGCCAGACCAATTAATCATAAGACTGCGGACGAAATGGAATCGTGAAGAGTATAAACAAGACATAAAATATATTTATACTTCACTCAAAAATCCTCTTATGACTATCACGAATCACACATAACAAATATGGAGAGATATGATAGGAACTGAAATAATATAACATCTTGTAACATATATGCTTGTCAATGTCTGCAGCGAGATCAGACGTAATAAAAAACTGTTAATTTCACAAATAGATAAGATAAAACTCAATATAAGACAAAGCACAAAAAGTTATAACTCAAATAATAACGAGGCATGTGTTCTCGCTATTAAGAGTGTAAAAAATATGTTTATGTATGAAAAAGTCCTATTAGCTAAGACACAACTAAAATCGTAACAAATAGAAAAAAAAAGATGAAAATGTAAAGTTGCTAGGAAAATCCTTCTTAGGGCTCTGAAAGATGTGGACAGACTTGATTGAAGAGACAGTGTAAGGACGTTGAAATACATTTGGAAGAATAATTAACCTCAAGGAATATACAGGAATCCGTTAAATCTTAGGAAAATTTGAGGAGGCCAGTCGTCAAAGAATATATCGTCACAGAGTAGCACCCACAGTAATTACATCAAGTGATCAGTGTCCGTAATGTTCTATACGCGGCATCGGCGAAGTCGAGTTGTGAAGAGATCAGCAAATTCAGATAGGAATATACAACGATAGATCTCATCTAATGCCTATAACAAAATCTGCTAGAGCACTGAAGGTTGAAGGGAAAGAGAAATGTTTGAATGCTATAGTTAGCAGTTAGTCGCCTGCGTTATTTCTTAAGGATCTTCTGAAGGAAATATATGAATAATAATAATAATAATAATAATAATCATCCAAAATGCAGGATCTGCGGAATATGTGATGAAACTGTCGACCCTATTATCTCATATGTCCGGATCTAGCAAAAATGAATCTCACCACAGATATAACAAGGTAGCGAGGTATGTGCACTGGAAGATATACAAGAAGCACAAAATCGAAACCGCTGAGACACCGTTAACAAAAATTACGATGTAACTATCCTTTGGGATATGCCAATTCAAAATGACAGGGAAATAAACGTCAACAGACCTGATATTATCATAAAAGACAACAAATTCTGAAAGTGTATATTTATTGACATAGCATTACCATCTGAGAGGAACATCTCCAAGAAAATTATCGTGAAATTGTTTAAATACAAGGACCTGTATATCAAGATTAACAGCAGAATAAAGACTGAGGCTGAACCAATAGTAATTGGAGCTCAAGGAAGGAACAATTTTACTAACAGTGTCCCAGGTAACATCAACAGAGTAATTGCCCAGAAAATCGCCTTATTAGAAATATTACATATACTAAGAAATGTACTATTAAATAAATAACAATTCTCCTATAGGTCCAAAACATCATAGTTTCGACACTAATAATAATAATAATAATATAAAACATATTATTCTTTCATTCGTTGTGTAAGTCTTTTTTTTTTTTACAAATTTAAAGATACACCGTAGCGGAGTAGAAATGCATACGGAACAGCCAATCCCTACTGAAAACGGTAATCGGTCCAACAAAACAGAGCTAACTGCGAATCCCGGAAAGTTTGGTGATGGAGAAACTGTCTACCATCTTCTCCATGAGAAAGTCGGAACGTTGATTGCTTTGCTAGCCAACCGTTCGAGATTTAGGCTCAATAAAAGCAGGCACATTTTCTGGGAAGAGTCTGACTATGGTAGTACTGTGACGTCGCCCCCCCTGGTCGCAGCGTCGATTCTGTCGTTCGATCTCGTTCGCGGCGCCAACTGTGACGTGACGTGGTCCAGGGTTCTGGTCCTATGGTCACGACCCCAGATGTGACGTCTTTGCCGCGGCGTCAGCTGTTCGCTCCTCGCTGCTCCAAGTGTGACGTTCTAACTCTTTGGTTAGATGAATACCAGACTCGCCGTTCCCAACTCGCTTCCAACGCCTGGTTACTAGGGTAACTGCGCTGATCTCCGGTCTGCCTACCCACGTTGTGATTAGATCTTAGACAGACGGGATCAAACAGGAATTGGGGCCGTATGCAAGCTGAGTTCAACGGGGGTGATAACACACAAGAAAAAGAAAAACTCACAAGGTCAAAAATTATTGAAAAAAAAGGTAACAACCTTTTATATCTAAATGTTCGTTACACAACATTATTCCTACCTCCCGACCCGTTTTGTGGACTGTGGCACCAAGCTTCTACCATACAACTTTAAGGCTTCGAGTTGCCTACTCTCTAGAAATTTGCATTTCGGGGTATGGATTGGTTTCGACACTGGGCACTGATCTCTATCTGTCGTTCACGGCTGATTTTTCTCGCCGTCAGTGCGCGAATCGACTTCTTCTCTTCGGCTTCGGTTGGACGAGCTTATTCACTTCGGCTTGAGTTGGGCGAATTTCTTCACTTCGACTTAGGTTGGACGAATTTCTCTTCTTAGGCCTGGTTTGACTCAAACTTCTCCGAGGCGCAACTGCAAGCCAACCTCTTCTTCGTCCGAGGCGCAACCCCAACTCCAACTGTAACTTCTCTTCGGCTTTCGGGCAATTTTCTTCACTTCGACTTGGGTTGGACTAATTTCTTCACTCCGGATTCTCTTGCCCGCAATGGGGCGAATGAACCGGGCCCGCCGCCCGCGCTCAAGCTCCCTCGCTGTCCGCGGCCCAGCTCCAACTGCAACCTTAACTGACTCTCGCTTCAGAGTCTGAATTATTGTCCACTCGTCTCCGCCGTCAGCGCTGCAACTTCTCTGCCTGTCCGGGCCAAACGGACCGGCCTTCCTTGCCCGCAAAGGGGCAAATGAACAGGGCCCGCCGTCCGATCAGCAACTCTCTCTCGCCGTCCGCCATGCAACTCATTTCTGTCGATTGGGGTCCTGCTTTTATTGAGGCAGGCAAAAACTGGGGTGGGTCTGTCGGCGCTAGGGTTTTCTTGATAATTCTAAAGTCGTATTATTTCTGATTAGGGATTCCCCATTATCGCTCAAACTTTCACTCCTACTTCCTTACTGTGCCTCTGGGGGGAGGCGCATACCCGCTTCCCCTGGTCCCTCGTATGTCAGGTGACCGCTCTCGACAAATGGGGTCCTGGTCGGGCATCTTTCCTCCTCCCTCGCACATCACCTGACCGCTCTTGGCCAATGAGACTCTGGTCGGGTGTCTCTCCTCCTCCCTCATGTATCATGTGACTCTCCTCGGCTAATGAGACTCTGGTCGGTATCTTCCCTCCTTCCTTCGTGACGTCTCTAATCGGGCGTGTACAATCCGGGGCTTTGTTCTGGGGGAAGAAACACCTTGCTTAAAAAAAACAAAATTTAAATTGTCCTTTTCGTACGATCGAATGGCGCTATCGGCCCCTTCCACACGTGGCATCTGTCAAAACAGCCTGCCGCTAATTGGATGCGATCTACGAAAGGAATTTTTCCAGACCTGTCGGATGAATGTAATGGACTCGACTGGAATTCGAACACGTCTCTCCGTTTCCTCAATCGGAGCCGCTATCCATTACTCCAACGTGCCTCCCTGTATTTTATTTAATTTATTGTGATTGGATTTTGACGATCGCCTTAATCGGTTTCCGTCGTTTGATACTGAAAAAAAAAATGGTGATTTTATCGTGGGCGCCATCGCTTCAAGATTTTTGTCTCAGAGCGGTTCAAATAATATTAAGCCCACGTCACTAGAATGGGCTTTCACGAGGTAGTACCTCTCTTTCGCTGCCCAACACCCGAGGCGTCCCCCAAACGGGAGGCGCCAAGGAGTCTTCGGCAATTTTTCCAAGGTATTGCCGTTAAACCGACTGACCTTGTATCACATTCGACAGGGACATGGACACACTAAAAAAATACCCGCTTATAGGCGTTTTGGTTGAGATCAATGTGTAGTATCTGTTCTTATCAACTTTATCTGATTCTCTACTTCTCATGTTCCTTCTTTCTTTCATTTTCTCACTGAAACTTTTTAATGTCTTTCCCCCTTTATCCGTGCGGTCAAACGTGGAATAGTCCATTATTTATGAGGTATTTTCAGGAAGTAACGATCGTGTTACCCGAGGAAGGGACAAGCATAATTATAATAGGATAGTTTAAAGAATATCGGCTATCATTGGGGTTAGGCATTTTACTCTGCTGCTTGGAATGTCTTATTTGCTAAGAAAACTCCTGTATCTCTAAGCTATATGAAGGAGCAGAGATAGGGTCATCATGAATTGGAATAAAAACGACTAAGTGTCGAAGAGATGATATCAGATCAATAATGATCACTATCTATAAAAGGCAGAATGTGTGTGTGTGTGTAACGGATGCACGGCCGCAATTTTCGACGGATTTGCACCAAAATTTACATGCACACGCTCCAAGTTAGCGGAAAGGCTTTTCATGCTTCTACGGCAGGTTTCATGTAGTTGGCGACCATTTTCTACTGGCCAGAGCGATAGCCAATAGCTGGCTACCACGAATAGGCAGGAAGATTCTAATGGTCAGCGTGAGATCCAACAGCTGACTGACACGAATGTTAACTAGCATGCTAGCGTGCAAAAAATCGATAGCTGCATTCGTCACAAGTGGGAAAAATTTAAATCTGCATGGCACTTTACTCCAATTGGCTCATTCGCTTGCTTAAACTCAACGTTGATTCTGATTAGGGTTAGGTGTGAAAATATTTTGTTGTTAACATTCTTTTTTCATTCGGTTTTTCCAGTTACGAGTCCTTTTTTAAAGCTGATCGTTTTGTGTTCAATTTGTTTAATTCTTTTTTTCGTAACAGATTTAATGTTTAGTATAGAGCTTAGAAAATATTCGTGTGAGATAGGCAAGAAGTAAGGCATGTAGCAACATCAGCACGGCAAAGGGCACTCCTTTAAAGGCAAGGAAGGGCAAATATATTTTAAGTCAAGTAATAGTGATTGCTGCATGAGTCGTACGATTTTTGAATCAAGCACAGACAACGCCGGGCCATGCTGCTAGTCATCTATATAAATAAAGCGCAGTCTACGTGTTTGTCTCTCCGTCCGTTTTTCGATCTTTGGCGAATCATAAACAAACTGAAGTAACAGGCATTAACTACTGTAATTACCCACGATTTAAAAGTAAATAAATAACCCATTTGAAGTTAAATTTAATTATCGAACAGAGTGAAAAGTCTAAATAACAATTCTTCATTAACGGTTTAGCTTTAGTTTAGCATTTGGTCGCATTTCCAATTGATATCGTCTAATTAAAAAATAATTAAAACTTAAGCAAAGCACGGCACGTTGCTCATGTGTTCTTTCTTTTTCTAGCAAGCGTACTTTGATGTATTCGAAATATTATATAGTCCGAGTTCCCTAATGTCTTTGAAGAGTGGTTCTATATGAAGGGATCATAAAGAATGGTGATTTTAAAATAAAATAAATATTGCGCGCAAAAAATGTAAACAAACTATGGAGATCGGTTGCGTATACGAAGAAAGATTATGCCGAATTAAGGTGCCTAATGGAGATAAAATGATTTCATTATTTCTAAATTTTTATAACTTTTACGTCCATAGGAGGCTGAAGATAAAAGTGCCCTTGCAGGAACTAGAGTAAAGTCGCCAGAAATCTAGGCTAATAATAATAATAATAATAATAATGAAAATTTACCTGGGATTTTTTTCTGAGCATATAACAACCAGGGGAAAAGTCTTCCAAATACTATAAAAATATTATTTAAATAAAGGAAGCAGGAAGACATTCATTGAAAATCGGCATGAATTGATTACAATGCGATTAATCAGAAAACACGGCAACTAACGAGACTGTTCAGCAGCAAGCAGACAGAAGAAGAAGTGGACGGAGGAAAATATGGACTGACACCGTTACTCGGTGGATGGGAAGGCCCTTCAAATAACTCAGATATTGGCGTGCAAACAAGACATGCGGAGGACGCTGGCCAGATCCTCGGCTATGCATCGACATTACCAACAGCGTCATAAGACTGAATAAGGCGATGATGGTGGTGATAATGATAATAGTTGTTCACGGGTCACTTGTCCGTTTGACACCAGAGTAGTCTGGAAAAAACGATAACAATTTTAAGAACTATATATACATAAAGTCTGACACGAAGAGAATATCGAATTACCAAGAAGTATAGATTGTGTCAGTTGTTTGATTTCTTTACGGCTTATCAACACTTTGCAGGTTATTTAAAGCCAGATTAATATTTCTAGATTGTAAGATATACTTTTTTTACGAGATAATAATGATTTAGGGATTCACGTCTTACTAATTATCCCATAGTTGGGGGACAGGTGTATTCATGCTTTTCCTAAGGATATTTACGCACAAGGAAATATAACAAACCTAACAGGAATTGGAACTCGGTTCTTCGATTAACAGTTCGAGCCTTTTTCCATTATACCACGCCCATATCAAATCTTACAACACCTGGTATCCCTAAGCAAATATATTTTTTGTTTACTTAATTTGAAAGGGTTGAGATAGGCTGTCTAACATCTGCTGTAGTTTTTGATGTTCCTTAGGGATTACAAATTTAAGTGCTCGGGTGACATAGAACACAAGGACCACTGTTTGCTGCTATACAAGCCTGGCGGCTCTCATCATAACAGGTACCTATTTGCTACTTGTAACAAATGTAAGCGAGTCCTTGAAAAAAAAAGAGGATGTCGCACCGCATAGCCTCTTTATCTCGTGATTACTGGCTTTTCTGTAATAGGGTACTAAATAAGTGTAAAGTCTCTATTCCCACCACTTCAATAGATTTGATGTGACATTATCCTCTGCTGATAAAGCTGAATGCCGTGTCCGTAATTTCTCTGCAAACTCTACTCTTAACTGGAGTATCTCTGCCTAGCTTCCCCCTTAGAACTTATTCTCTGTTGAGTGCTATGAATAGGGTATGGATTCTACTATAAACTCGAACTTTGATCCCTACAATGCACGTGGACCTGATGGCATCCCTGTAATAATCATTACAAAGAGTGCACCCGAACTAGCTTCTGTTCTCTCTAAAGTGTATAAAAAAATGCCTTACCGCCTCCTGCTTTCCTGCTTACTGGAAATCATCGTGTCCAGTTTTTAAGAACTCTTGGGAACTGTCTGACTCATCCAGCTATCGGTCTATCAGCCTTCTGCCTCTTTTGAGGAAATTCCTAGAGGCCCTAATCAACGCTGAATTTGATTA
The DNA here is from genome assembly GCA_903632075.3 of Acanthosepion pharaonis. Taxonomy (NCBI): domain Eukaryota; kingdom Metazoa; phylum Mollusca; class Cephalopoda; order Sepiida; family Sepiidae; genus Acanthosepion; species Acanthosepion pharaonis. The sequence goes on from CAHIKZ030005584.1 coordinate 1,601,358, forward strand.
TCATCTCTCATTACAGGGTCTATTCTCACATAAGCAATACGACTTTTGTTTCTTCAGATCAACTGCTGATGTACTAACAATAATTGCAACAATAGTTTATCATGCTCTAGATAAAAACGGTAAATCCCGGGCTAAAGCATTGAACATCTCCAAAGTCTTTGACAAGGTTTGACATGCAGCTCTTCTCCACAAGATGGGAATCTACGGTAACCCCGGGCACGTTTTGAGCTGATCCGTTCTTTCATATCAAATCGTGAAATGAAAGTCGGCTACTCATCTACATCCTTTTCCTTCTAACCTTCCGAATGATATCAGTTCTCAACTTGACATCTACGATAACGACACTAGTTTTTAATCCTGCCTCGATAGTAAGGATAATCAGAGATCAAAATAGCAGCGGATGTACAAAATGACATCAAGACCGAAACTAAACAACTCGACATTAATCATCTGATAGACTCCTCTCTACCTTCCATCAGCATGGTTGATGCTATCCCCCAAGAAAGTGATTCATTGCACCTTCTCAAACTAACGTTCCCAGCTGACATGGAAATAAAAGACAACATTTAATCCATCGTTCTGTTACCTGTTAAGAAAGCCAGTTCACTGTGTCGTGTGTGACATTTTTTCACTGCGGAATCTATCTTGCATATCTGTAAGTCCACCATTCGCCATGCTTTGAATATTGCTGGCACATACGGTTCGGGGACTCTGGTTCTTTACTTGAGTACCTTGGTAAAATCCAAAGAAGAATCAGCAATATTTTATATCCTGATCAATCGGCTCGGCTCCAGTCACTTGCCCATCACTGTAAGGTAGCCTGTCTGTGACTTTTTCATAAAAACTGTCGTGGTAATTGTCCGCATGAGATCTTTGATTGGTACCTAGACAGCATAAATGCAAGCACAGCAGTAGCCTGGTAGCGAGATCTCATTAATTACAGGAAAGATAGAAGTTACAGTTGCATCTAGCTATGCTAAAAAGTTCTTATCCTGAGTTTTCTTGCCTGTGAAAAAAACACACGGTACTATGATTACCAAGCAACATGAATCAGCAACAGATTAAGTGCAGTGTAAATCGCTATCTACTGTCCTCCTGATTGTTCATTTCTCTTTTTCCACATTACTAATCTTTCTGTTCCTAAATCATTCATAAGCTGTAAGCACTTGTGTTTTATTAGCTGTACTGTGTTGCTTGAGTTGATTCAGTTTAATATTAAATTATTATCATTTGATAATGTTCAACAGATTAGAGAAACATTTTCAGGATATAACGTTATATATATATATATATATATATATATATATATATATATATATATATATATATATATATATATATATATATATATATATATATATATATATATATATATATATATATCGTTATATAGATATCGTTATATATATATATATATATATCGTTATGTATATATATGTTGTTATATATAAATACATATATATATCGTTATATATATATAAATCACTATATATGTCGTTTGTATATATATATATATATATATATATATATACATAGCTATATATATATATATAGTTATATATATTTATATATTGTTATATATATATCGTTATATATATATAACGCTATATATATATCCTTATATATATATATATCGTTATATATATAGTTATATTTATATATATATATATATACATCCTTATATATATATATATCGTTATACATATATATTATATATATATCGTTATATATATATATATATATATATATATATATATATATATCGTTATATATATCGTTTGAAACATGGTTAGATTTGTGTAGCGAAAAAATCTTTTAAATCAATCAATTTATAATATTAATCCTCTGTAAATTTACATTAAGCAGTATTTTAAAAAAATAAAAATATCTATAAGAAGACCGGATTATATATCTTACTGTTCTTTCTTTGTATTTATATATACATATATATATCGTTTATATATATATATACATATCGTTATTTATATATCGTTACATATATATATATTTATATATCGTTATATATATATATACATATCGTTATTTATATATCGTTACATATATATATATTTATATATCGTTATATATATATATATATACATATCGTTATTTATATATCGTTACATATATATATATATATATATATATATATATATATATATATATATATATATATATATACAGCCTTGGCCAAAATTATGGAGCACCAATGAAAAATCGAAATTATGATTCAAACTTATATATTTAAAGGTTAAGAATAGTGGAGTAAACATTAATAACAACAATCAATATTTGGTATATCCTTCTTTTGCCTTTATAACAGCTTTTATTCGTTTTTGCATATAATTGACTAAGTTGTTGCAGGTGGTAGGATCTATTTTCTGCCAATCTTCATGAAGTTTGGCCGCTAATTCTTTTTTTGAGGAACATTTGTGCATTCTCACTCTTTTCCCTAAATGGGACCACAAAGTTTCAATGGGATTTAGGTCTGGGGATTGAGGGGGCCACTTCATCACTGTAATCCCTTTTTTCTCAAACCAAACGATTGAAACTTTTGACGTATGGCATGGAGCATTGTCTTGTTGGAAGATTACATCACTTGGAATGTTATTATTAAATATTTTAGTCAAAGAGATTCGGTAAACCTGGTCCGGCATGTTAGTATAAATTGTGAAGTTCATTCTGCCCTCACATGTGTACAACATTCCAGTGCCTGAAGAAGCCATGCAGTCCCAAACCATTACGCTTCCTCCTCCAAAATTTACAGTTGGAACCACACAATCAGGATGAAATGCCTCTACTTCCCTACGGCAAACATAAACCGCTCCAGGGGTGCCAAAAATGTGAAAACAAATGAATTTGTAACAATTTTTGAATAAATTTTATGGATGTGTATTCACATAAAAATTTCCATTATTACATCCAAAGTTTAGGAAAGAGAAGTTGTTAACTTACTTCAAAGTTACTTTCGCCAGACCAAACAATTTTGCCCCAATCATCAGGTGTCCAATTTCCATGGTTTTTTGCAAATTCCAGTCGTTTTTTCTTGTTGGCCTGAGACAAGTATAGCTTCTTCCTGGCTTCGCATCCTTTTAATCCCACTTCTAATAACTTCTTCTCACTGTTCGAGCTGATATGTTATTGTTTGCATCCTCCCTAAGTTCAGCAGCAAGCTCTGAAAAACTTTTCCTCCTATCTGCAAGGGATGCTCTTTTCAAAGATCTATCTTCCCTGGCGGTTGTAGACTTTTTACGGCCTTGTCCTTTTCTGTTTTTGAAAGTCTTTGTTTCCTTGTACCTTTTAATCGTTGTTTCAACCCCCTTCCTTGAACATTCCATCTCTCTGGTAATTTCTACCTGAGAATATCCTTCACCATATAAAGCAACAATTTGTGCCATTTTAATCTCTGAAAGCTGCTTCTTTGGAGGCATTTCCAATTAAATATACACTGGTAGGGATCAAATATTACCCGAAAATTACGAAACAACCTTTAGTATGACAATAAATCATTTTGAATATTGGAATGAATTTAGTACGAAACTCAGCTAAAGCTCTTGAGAGAGGCTTTAAAGGAAAAAAAATACTACAATCTACTGTTAAATATTTTACATTTGCTCTCAATTGTTCACTGTACGATTCTTAACCTTGAAATACGTAGGTTTAAAATATTATCTCAAATTCTTATAGGTGCTCCATAATTTTGGCCATTATATATATATATATATATTATATATATATATATATTTATATATATATATATATATATATATATATATATATATATATATATATATATATATATATATATATAACGGAAATGTTAATTCGGCTCTCTGAAAAAGTTTTTTACTCATTATCTATTATCCAGCCATCACATCCAAGCTTACAGCACTTGGTATTTCCAAGCAGTCATGCCTCTAGGTACTGTCCAATCTCGACGTTGCTTAACTTTGGTGATCTTAGGGGAACGAGTGTTTCAACATGATAGTGTCGTAAGTATGAGTCTGTTGTAATTGAGGTATGAGGCCAAGTGTCTAAAAATATTTTACTTTTCATGGGTTATACTTATTAGTAAAGAATTATAAACCCCCTAATATTTACATATACAAAAATCCTCGTAAAAATGAAAAGCAGCAGAAGTTGGAAAACAATATAACGAGTATTATTTATTATCTTGTGATGTGGTGTTGAAGACGGAGAGACGGTAATAGTTATGAGTTTGGTGTTAAATTTAGTTTAAATATGGATCGGAAACCGGCATAAGCATGAGATAAAGAATAACCAAAGTGCATACAGTCTTTCTCGTATGAAAAAGTAAATCTTTTTCATATAGATGTGTGTAATGAGTGTTTAGATAATTTATTTGAAATTTACTAGTGACTGGATCTTTCTTACGTCGATTTTTTTAATATTAAAAGATAAATTTATTATTATAGTCTGAAAAAGGAAAAGAAGATGAAATATTCGTTGAGGTACGTTTTGACGACCAGTTCGTGAGAATTGCTTGTCCGGTAATGATAATGACACGTGTTTATGTGTTAGGATAGAAACTCGGTACAAGGTAGGTTGCAGGAAGTTGGTAAGGTTAAATACAAGTAGACATTTTTGCTTTAGGCTGTTGTTCCTGTTATTTCAGAAGGGCATTTTCGTTTAACTCCGAGTTGTGACCACGCATAGAAGAGTTACCCCACTTTTTTACATTTAAGAGGACATTTTTGCTTGGCACATCACGAAGAGGCAGAAAAATTTTGAATACCCAAAACTGTCATCTCACAGGTTCAAGAAAAAAATATAAAAAGCATTTAATGCTCTATTAAAAAAAAACGACAGAAGATGAGGACAACCATGATCGACAACTGAATGAATGACATGTCTCGTGTAATATAATTTTAAACCGCTTAACGTATATTTTATTAGATTTAGCTCAATATCTTTATGTTATTTGTTCCTTTCAAGTAAAAAATTGTGAGATGCTAAATGGCGATATTTATTGTTAAACCTAAAGTAATAAAGAGAAAAGGAGAGTCAAATGAAAATGTAAAGATATATTGAGAAGATAGTAAGTGCAAGAGATGTATTAGTAACATACAGACACACACAGCAAAAATAAAATATATATATATATATATATATATATATATATATATATATATATATAGATGATAAAAATGTAAGGAATGGTATATTTTTAGATAAAAGTGTTCGATATTTCAGATAGAGCGCATCTCTATAAAAAGCAGGATGTGTGTGTGTGTGTGTGAGTGTGTGTGTAACAAATGCCGCAGTTTTCGACGGAATTGCACCAAAATTTACATGCACATGCTCCAACTTACCGGGAAGGCGAAGACCGACGTTGCATTCTCCAACTCCTATCGATAGTGGAAATAATCGATTTTTTCATGCTTCTACGGCAGTTTTCATGTAGTTTGCGGCCATTTTCTAGTGGCCAGAGTGAGAGCCGATAGCTGGCTGCCACGAATAGGCAGGAAGATTCTATTGGCCAGCGTGAGAGCCAACAGCTGACTGACACGTATGTTAACTAGCATGCAAAAAAAAATCGATAGCTGCATTCGTCACAAGTGGGAAAAATTTAAATCTGCATGGCACTTTACTCCAATTGGCTCATTCACTTGCTTAAACTCAAACATTGATTCTTTAAAGGCAAGGAAGGGCAAAAATATTTTAAGTCAAGTGATAGCGATTGCTGTATGAGTTGTACGATTTTTGAATTAAGCACGGGCAACGACGGGGCATGCTGCTAGTGTAAATATAAAAGAGAAAACTGAGCTTGAATGCAAACTTCAATCCCTGACCTGTAGAATGCGTTCCAGCATGACAAAGACTGAGATCGCTCGGTGTTGACATGAGTGGAAAATTATGTGTGTTCACCCGAACATACAAGTACATATATAGATTGATAGATGGATAGATACATATATATATATATATATATATATATATATATATATATATATATATATATATATATATATATATATATAATAATCTTATAAATATAAGTAAGTATACTCGACCGGAAATACATTATGTGTATTGGCTTGTAAATGAACAAATCAATAATTAAGGAAAAAAAAAGGAATAAAAAAGAAACTAGGAACATGTAATTTTGGCGAAAATAATCGACCAGAATCCAAGCTCAAAGTCCAAAGGAAAGATCACGAAACGAGTAAAATAAAATGACTAAGCAGTTATATATATATATATATATTTAAAATATATATATATATATATATATATATATATATATATATATATAGATAGATAGATAGATAGATAGATAGACACATAAGCATCTTTAGAAAGATAGAAAGATACACATGAATTACCATTGATGGATAGACAGATATTAGCTAAATGGGATTAGTGAACAGCAAGTTACTTTGGATTAAAATAGGAAGATACTAAAGTAACAATCGTGAAAAACAACATACGATATCTTTTCTCTCATATATATATATATATATATATATATATATATATATATATATATATATATATATAAAGCATGTGACCCGAAGCAAGGTGGGAGTGCCACTAGCAAGCAAGGGGTTACAGAAGATTTAGAACAAGAATAAAGATGTATGTTTGAGGAAAGGATACTGAAAAGGATGGGAAAAGCTCAGGGTTTCAGATGTCGATTGACATTACACTAGAATATTTGAATATCATTGCGAAAAGCTATTAAGCAGGGTGTTCCACAGGCGCGACGTGAGGGAAAAGAAGCTCTTTGAGTAGAAGTGACGGTTAAATTTAACCTTTTTGACAGTGAAAGTGTGGGACCGAGATGCCATCCTGGTAGGTCTTTTAAATTCATGCAGTCTGGGTACCAGGGAATGTAGGTCGTCGAAACTGTTTCCGTGTAAATATTTGTAGAAGAGAAAGGGGAAATCCACGGCAAATTTTGGGGAAAACGATTGTAGACTAGATGCCAGATCAGCACCTATCATATTGTATATTCGTCTCTGGATTTTGTCAAGGACCTCGAGACATACAGCGGGAGTACCTGGTCATATATGACAGCAATATTCTATACAAAGATGGATGGTTGATTTATAGATTTTAAGGATGGCCTCAGACGAGAAAAAACTTTATGGCACGACACGAGTAGATGAAGCTATTGATTCAATGTATTTATTCCACCTCGTGTCAATGGGCAGCATGAGACCAAGCAGGCGTAACGAGGCGCTGTCGATGAGTTGGGAATCAGCCATTCTGATAGGAAACAGGAAGGGTTCTCTATGGTGGGTAAAGGAGAGCAGTTTCGTTTTGGAGGCATTAAAGTTTACAAGCCATTTCTTGTCTCAATCAAACAAGGATTAGATGTCATTATCGAGATCTGCAGCCAGTATAGTTTTGTCAAGGATACCAGATTTACTACTGAGGCAGGAGTAAATAGAAGTTACGTCCGCTTAGATGCCTACTTGGAAACTGATAACATCAGGAAGGTCATTGATGAAGATCAGGAACACGGTAGCGCCCAAAATAGAGCCTTGGGGAACACCAGCGTTTGTGGTAAAGGAGCCGGGGAAGAATCTGTTTAGGAAGAACTTCTTTTCACAGTTTGACAGAAATTATTGTATTAAGTCAAATAATCGTCCTGTAATAACGTATCCCAGCATCGATCGCCTTAGAGATGTCTAGAGGCAGGGATTCTGCTTCTCCATTATTGTTCAGTGCTAGGTATACAAATTCAATTATGGCCGTGTGCACATCAGCAGTAGATCGGGCAAAGCGGGAACGATATTACTTATCGGAGAGCAGATCATGTGAAGTAAGGTGCTTAACCACATTTTTTATTAAAGCCTTGAAGACTTCACCGAAGGGTGTTAGGAGACTGATAGGACGATAGTTAGACTAGTGAAAAGGGCCACCAGAGTTCTTCAAGACAGGCACAACAGATGAGGACTTCCAACAGCCTGGAAATCAAGAGTCGGTGAGGCAGTAGCTGTTAAGTTTACAGAGTACAGGAGCCAATTCAGGAGCACATTTCTTCAGGACAATGGTTGGTATCCCTTCCCCACCAATAGCCTTATGGGAGTCTAATTTAGAGATGATGTCTAATACCACTGTTAAAGTTATGTGCATCTCACTCAGTAGTGACTTAGTTCTCGGGAGAAAATCAGGTGTGGGTACACCAGATGTGTAGCGTTGAATTGGATGAGAATTTACGAGCAAAGCATTCAGCCTTATCAGCTGAGGAGGTTACGACCTCAAATTGGTTGAATAAAGGGGGTATTGTGTGTTTGCTGTTGTTCCGCACGCTTTTGCAGAGCCACCAATAATCTTACGAACCAAAGTTGCGAGACAATACCTTGTTTCATTCATTCGGCCAAGATTAACTTTGCTTCAATGAGGACACGCTTGCACTCGTTACGGGCAGAGACGTCTGTTGCAATCACACATGTCTCTACGGTACAGATTCCTGTATTGATTCCTGTGGGCAATAGCTGCTGCACATGCAGATGAGAACCAAGGGGATGAACGCGATTACACAGGATGAAAGCCCCGATTCCAGCTTTTACCCACGATGTGACCCCAGACGCATATTTTTGGACAGGGAGGTTAAAAAGTTTTATTCCAGAGAACATCGCGAAGGAAATCACGGAACGATTCACAATTTGTTCGTTGATAACAACAAGATGTTCTGTTGGTAGGAGGTTCTTTAGTAGGGGACTAGTAGAACAAGATGTTAACAGATATGGCAGCATGATCAGAGTTGCCAAGAGGGCAGAGTTGCGTGGTCAGAAAAGACTCGGGGATGGAGGTAAAAGAGTGATTAAGAATGGAAGCCTTACCATCGTGGTTAGTGGGGAAACGGGTAAGGATGTCAACCACTTGTGTGAGATATTGAGTGAATGAAAATGTAAGTGTTTTTATGCCATGAATTTCAGTTACAGAGTATTTTCGCCATTTGTTATGGTGGACATTGAGGTCACGAAACACAAATATGTTTACAGATGTATGTAGAGAGATAGCATTGTCTATATTATCAGAAATGCAATCGAGTACACCACAATCTTGGGAGGATGGAGAGCAATAGAGAAAGAAGTTGTCGCAATAGATTTGGGGAGAGAGAGAGACAGACAGAGAGAGAGAGAGAGAGATACATCTATGAATGGTCTGGAGATACTAGAAAGGGTTCCCTAGCCAGTGGAATATGGTCTCGTGCGTAAATCCCCATGCATGTGGGCAATAGAGTCCTTTCTCAGAAGAGGGAGGTAACCGGTAATCGAGAAGTCAGAGGAGAGGATTGACAACCTTCCATGCGAGACATGGCACTACAAGCACCCCGATATTATTCAAATGTTGATCAGAGCAGCAACTCCAGACGCTACCAGTGGGGAACATCAACCAAATTGTCAACCCGTTACCCTAAGTGTGAAGAGACTTTGCCAAAGACTGCATATATAACAAGGGATTCACGACGGTACCTATACATAGGGCAGAGAAAAGGTAAAGAATCTGGGAACCCCTTCCTAAACAGGAAACAAAGGATGAGGCTCTATACCTTTTCAAGATAAGTGGGAAGAGAACGATAGATAAACTTATTTACTCCTATTACGCACAAACACACACGCCAAAAAAATATGTATATATAGTTTCAACTTAGTTTAAGTGCTAACATACTCTTTGGGGGAGGGAAGACAGAAAAAAAAAAACACATCATAGCCGATACACGCGATGCTAACCTGATTATTTCGAGGAATTAATATTCAAACAAAGAAGCCAAACTAATTTTAAATAAATGAGAGGCGGTAAGCTAAAATTCTCATCTGCTTCAGAGAACATTACCCAAAACTGAGAGGATTTGTCATAATAATCAAAAATAAATAAATAAATAAAATAAATAAATAATTAAATAAAATGAAGAGAAGAGATTAAAATTGAACGATTACTTACAAAGAGAATCAAGCAAGCTGAAAGGCGACACATAGCAAATGTTATATGGCCGAATGAAATGCTGGTAGTGATTTTTTCCTACATCAACTCCTGATAGCATGCGTCCCTAATTGTAAGTCAACAAGACCGAGGATGAGTGCAGTGCTAGGCTGACCATTATTCGCCGGGAGGGAGGAAAGACTAAACCACAACATGGCCGATACATGCGGCTCAGTAAACTGTCCGATGCTAGCATGATTATTTCGAGGAATTCAAATTCAAACAAAGAAGTCAAAATAAGAGTTTAAATAAATAAGAGGCGGGAAGCTAAAATTCGCATCAGCTTCAAATAAAATAATTCAAAACTCAGAGTATTAGTAAAAGTAATCGAAAATAAATAAATAAAATGAACAGGAAAAGAAGGGATTGGAATTGAGCGATTACTTACAAAGAGAATCAACCAAGCTGACAAATAACAGGGAACACATACCAAATGCTGTTTGACCGAACGAATGCTGATTGTGTTTTCTTCCTACATCAGAGAGAAAGAGAGGGAGAGGGAGAGAGAGAGAGAGAGATTAAATATGTATATGAATATTTATATGTGTGTATGTGTGTTTGCGTGTGTGTTGATAACTACGTAATCTACCTATGACTGTACAAATGTTTTGCACTCGACTGGAATTGAACTTGCCTCTTCAAATATATATATATATATATATATATATATATATATATATATATATATATATATATATATATATATATATATATATATATATAGATTGATAGCGCAGAGTGAGTGCTGGTAGTAATACATCAATTGTTGTTGTGAATATCAGAGCAAAAATTTATACTACTCAACAGCGAGGAACAAACATATTTTTAGTAATATATATATATCTATATATATATATATTTGTGTGTGTGTGTGTGTGTGTGTGTGTGTTTGTCTACGTATTTTGTAAATATCAATAATATGAAAACTAATTGGAGTCAAGTGAACAATCAACTTAAAAAAACAAGAAAAAAAAACTATGAAATTCGCTTTTGCTTGAAAAACATTAATTACTTAACAGAGATTCAAAGCAGGAAGTAAAGTTATTTTCATCACGTAAATTCATGTTAAATAATTATGTTTTGAAAAGAAAAAAAAATCTTGTGCTGGCGCCGATGAATCATTTATGCTTGTGTTTGATTTTGTCTGTCATCGAAGCATTTATTCAGCGAAAGTAGACAAATACGAAGAAAGACTCTTGAGCATTTAATTCACAATAAAAATGATCCATAATATTAAATCAATATGATTTTAGTCAAAAATAGTTCAAGTAAATGTCTATTCTTGGTTTAATTCATATTATCTTACCAATTTGGATAGTTTTGAGTTTTATTCTATTTTTAAACAGTCATCAAGATATAAACTCGAAATTTTCTCAGAATTACTTATTCGGGTCCAGTCTTAACATCTTATGATCCGCATGCGTCATGGTAATTATGTTAGAAGTTCTTCGGAAATGAAGTAAAGCAAAACAAAACGAATGGACTATCAGTTTTTAGATGTGAGGGCGAATGGGCATTGATTTTTTTTTTTACTTCTTGTAAACATTTTAAAAGTTATTTAAAGCCAGAAAATATTTTTAGATTGTAAAATTTTTTGCGATAATAATTGTTTAGTGATACAAGTATCACTAATTCCCACATAGCTGGGGACTCACATCTTTTTTGACTGTTTTTGTGCGTAATTGAATGTAACGATGGCAACTGTAATTAGAACTCGGCTCTCTAATTAATAATTTCCAGTTATTATCCATTACACCAGCCGCAAATCCAACATTAAAGCACATAAAAGGTCAGCCATCTAAGTACTGACAAACCTATGTACTCCTAATGTGGAAAAAAATACAAAAATGTACTGAATAAAATGGAGACGTTAGAATTATAGAGCTGAAGGTAACTTTTTAAGGAAAAGGAAACCTAACTCTAAAAAGGAAACACTGGATAAACCAGGGACTAGTGTGAAAATTTTCCTTTTGAGGAAAAAAAAAAATTGAGATTTTAGGTGAAGACGTTATAAATATAGAGTTGAAGCAGACATTAGAATGAACCGGAAACTTACTCATAAACAGGAAACAAGTTATAAAGCTCGACTTCAGGATGTAGGGTGAACAAGACGATAGGCGAACCTATGAACTCGTACTGAGGAAGAAAATATTCGGACTTTAGGCGGAGACATAAGAAGTATAGAGCTGAAGTAGAGATTAGAAGGAATAGAAAAACGGCCCGTAAATAGTGAACCAGAGATAAACCAGGGAGAAATATAGACCAGACTATAAGAGAAACTATCTATTCCTATGTTCATCTAAATTCATAGGTAATAAGGTTGACATGTACTTATAAGGGCTCGATGGATGAATTGTTCTTGTGTTTTTCAATCTCTGGTAAGTAAAATAAAAAAATGAATTTGCAGATAGACCATGTAATCCACTTATAGTTGCTTAAATCTGACATTCCTTAATTCCAGTTAGGTTAAATCGCAGTTTCACTTTCTTGTTTCAATTCCCGGTGAAGGCAGTGGAGAACTTTCAGAGGGAAATTAGCAGGAGATAACTAATAACTGACATCCACCAAACATGGCACGTGGAACTAGAACAGTCTACCCCAGTGATCGAAATAAAGTGTTCAGTTCGAAATTCCAACCACCTGAAGAAGGCCGGAGCGTACAACGGCCGAAACGTTGTGACAAATATGGCGACAAAGATGAGGACAATAGTCCGACTAATGTAAATAATGTACATCATACCTCGTCTCAGACATATAGACATACATTTTATTTGCATTATATAAATTGTTCGGAATGCTGGCCTCATCGTTATTACCATATTCACAACGTTTCGGCCGTTATATGTTCCGGCTTTCTTCAGGTTATTGGGATTTCGTACTGAACCCTTTATTTCGTCCACCGAAGTAGATGTTTTTAGTTCCGCATGCCATGCCTCTTTCAGATGTCTTAGTTATTATCCATTAACTTAAGATTTTGTTCACCAATGCAGTAGCTTGGTATTAAACTCACAACTATTTGGGTCAAGGTACTGGATCCAAACAGCGTTTTCATCGTCTGGGGTCATGTGTCCTCGAAAATTTCAGTGCGAAATTCCAATCAACAGCCGAATCGATGTGAATATCACAATAAAGACGAGGACAACAGTTCGACATATGTAAATAATATAAATAATTACAATACCTCATCTCAGAAACATAGATATTTTTACCATTTGACTTTTTTTTCATAGCAGAAATGCTCCCTTGAACTGGCAAGTTGATCTTTACTCTCTCAAAAGTTATAGAGAACTTGCTATTACTCTTTAGAACAGATTATAATCTACAGTTTTACCCCTTTTTATGTATATTCCAATATAAGCTATTTTCACCATTTCATGTTGGCCTCTTCCTGCTCGACAATCACGCTGGTTTATTTATTTTTACATATCTAATTTGCTACGTTCATTTCTTACATAGTTTATTTGAAGCTCTCTCTAGGCACAGCCGACATTTGTTATCGACTACGTCTAGTCTATTTTAGGCTTAATGCAATTCATTTTATTACACTTGTTCTGAGTTACTATTATTAAACTCACCTGATTCCTTTATATTAACTCTGTGATCAAAACCATCCAGGGTTCTTCGACGGTGAAATTGTCCATTGTCTCTTTCGTTTTCCTCGTAATTACCATTCTTCAGATTAGAATCTTCGGAGCTGGGAAATTCTATCCCCAAATTAGTTTTCCACCTGTCACAATGTTTTAGAAAGGTTTCGTGTTATGATTAGCATTTAATCGGCTCAAACCATGATAATACTAAAGTTCATCGAATAGAATGTCCAAGAGCCGCACAAGGTAGAGTATCACTGAAAGATGTGCATGATATTAACGTAAGAGAAAGAGGTAGAAAATAAAGTCTAGGAGTTTATGGAGGATAGATAACTGTTGCATCTAGAATTAAAGATATTAAGATTGTAGTGTTTGGTGAAGCAACTAGGTGAGATCCTTTTCCACAAAAGAGTAGTTCTTGAGAAAAATCTGTCTTGGTGGAATATCCTTGGTAATAATGGAATACTTAATGATTTGAAGGTGATTCAACAATGTAGACGTAGCAAACGGGTCTTGCTTGTAAATACCTGAACATGGGGCCCCAAGTAAAGGTTTTCCCATCTTAAAGGGTTTCATGTAGACATTGAGAAAATATACAATGATGTATTAAAGGTGAATTATCCACTCTGATTTGTAGATCTAGAAAATTATTAGAAAATAATGAGGATGTGAAAACGTCAAGTTGGCTGAAGTTCCTGGACTTGAAAAAGAATACGAAACTAAGAAAAAGACTTGACAATGAATGCGACTTTGCCTCCATATCGATAAAAAAAATCACAGTCAAATCTTTTTCAGTATGTAAAAGCAAGCATCATTTATTCCCCAACCACATGGATGGTGGAATCTGGATTTTTGTCTGTTGTGGATGCTTTCAGTAGAAAAAGAAATTAGATCTCAACATCAGAGGAACTATGAGATTAAGACTGGATGACGTCATCAAATTGATGATGGTATCTTGTGTCAATAACACCACGATCAAGACCGTCACACGGTGAATGGACTAAGACTGAATGACGTCATCAAAATTGATTATTATATCTTGTGTGAAAAAACACCAAGATAAAGACCGTCACTAGCTGAATGGACTAATACTGAATGACGTCATCAAAACTGATTATGATATCTTGTGTCAAAAACACCAAGATCAATACTGTCCCAAGCTGAATGGACTAATACTGAATGACGTCATCAAAATTGATTTTGATCATGTGTTTATCATAGTCTACTAAAATAAATTTTAAAGTGTAAATAGACTACTTTGTCTTTTTATTGAGTATTTTGATGCAAAAATTTAACAGCCTAAAAGTAATTGTAGTGGTCCATTTGAATATTTTTAGAGAAAAATGGTCCATAGCCTGAAAATGGTTGAGAAGCACTGGTGTAGTGGATAATGGCTCGAAATTTTTAATCGGAGAGTCGAGTTCCAATTCTAGTTCGGTTACTTAATATATTTGTGAAAGGTATGGCTTCACCTCTTCTCCCCCAGCTATGGGTTAATTAGTAATAGCTGCATCATTATATTATTATTAGGTCCAAAAAATATCGTACAATCTGCAATGTATTTTCAGGCTTTAAATAACCAAAGGGTTGTTAAGCCGTAAAAGACTCAATCAATCCAGTGTTTATGTTATGAATCAAAATTTCTCCCAGCTATGCGTTAATCTGTATGATTTGAATCACTAAATCATTATTACCTAAATAAAGAGGATAATTACAATTTAAAATTAATATTCTCTGGATTTAAGTAGACAGCAAAGGGACTGATAAGCCATGAAAAATGAATGAATCAATCAATAAATCGTTTACTTCCGTCTTAATTTAATAGAGTATTTCATCGTGTTTCTTTCAGTAATATGTGTCGAATGCTCTGTCAATGTTACAAATATATCAATATATATGCAATGTGATTGGTCCTTATCTGGCATCTCGTCTACAGTTGCTCACACACAGACGTGACATCGCTGTCTTTTCTATATAGATTTTTACGGTAACTGTCCCGACGAGCTACTTTTGCTAGTTCCCAAACTGCATGAATTTAAAGATTAGTATCTCACGTCCACCCTTTCACTGTCGAAATGCTTAAATGTAAACGTTTCGTCTACCCCAAAAGCCTCATGTCTCTCGCTTCCCGTCTGTGGAACTCTCTTCCTCTTATTATCTTCCTTGATAGCTATAATCATTATTCAAATACAATATCAATCGACATATTCAGATGCCATCCTTCCCTTCGTCTTTTCCTCTGGCACCCGTCTTTACTATAGCTCTCACTCTCTGTAACCCCTTGCGTGCTAGTGGCACTCCCCCTTTGCTTAGAGCGAAATGCTTAAAATATATATATGTGAAAGTAATCATGTCTTCGTTCCTAATGATTTCATCTACGATAATAGAGTTGCTTTTTTTTTATTCGTCTTCGCATATCATTAATGACTGTGATTTTACACTGGAAATGTAATTCTAACAATTGGCAAATCGATCATATTTGTAGTCGAATAATTAACATATTTTGGCAAATTCTGCATAGTTTGATCGATTTTTCTCTCATGAGGAAATATATTTTTATGACTAGTTTCACATCAACCACATGATCTTGGAAGATATGATCGCCTGTTTTAATGAAACATCAGATTATAATTTATGTTATCAGATTATATAAATTATCGACTGCAATTATAACAGATAAATAATGGATCCTTCTCTTTGGCTGCGATGACATACAAAAGAAATTGATATATCAAACATAGCTGCGTGATTTCGTGAGAAAATGGAAATATATGGAATCGAAGAGCTGAGTTCAAATTCCAGTCGGATCCATGACATTCACTTACGTACTTAACACCCTTGGGAAAAATATGAATTCTCTTCTTCTCCCCACTCCCCCGCCTATGGGTAAGTAGCAGGACAGACCGGGTTCTATAGGCTTGGATTGCGACTGGTCTACCGCAAAAAGAAATGGCAACATACTGCGGGAAAAATCTGCCTCGTCAGTCATGTATCACGTATAGCACATAATTGACCGATTTAATATAAATAAAAAAAAAATGAAAGAAGGAGAGAAAGAAAAAGTAAGAAAGAATAAAAAGAGAGCGATTACTTTAATATATGTTAAACATCTGCTCCGTTGGAATACTTCAGTCTGTTTGATTTTTAGCGGCATATCAACACCTCTATGGGTTATTTATATCTAAATACGAAAATTTACAACTAATTCAAGAGAATGACATTATTCAATAATTAAATTAATATATATGTATTTTTTTTTTGCAATATTTACATTGTTTGGACTGTTGCCCGCATCTTTATTTTATACTCACGTCGTTTCGGCCATTTCCAGCTCAGCTCTTCTTCAGGTGATATACGTTGTTCCCAAAGACACATGATACAGTGGATAAAACTGTTGGTTAAAGTAACACAGTGACTTGACCCAAAGAGTTGTGAGTTCAATACGTGTCCAAAGCAGAGTGGAACAAAAACTTAGACAGCTGAGTTATTAAAGAGAATTAGCTGAAAACTGAGATATCAAGAAAAGGCATTGCACGTGGAACGAGAACAATCTGCCCCGATGGCAGAAATAAAGAATTCAGCTCGAAATTCCAACATATATCCACTGAAGAATGCCTGAGCGTACAACGACCGAAACGTCGTAAATATGATAACAAAGATGAGGACAACAGGCATGAAAATTATAAATAGTTATAGTGAATCCTGTCAGAAATATAGACATATGCATTTTTTAGCAAATTCAAACGAGAAGAGAAAACTTCTTTGTTCTTACAAGATTAATGATAGCAAATTGTTATTATTTGACTCTGTATCATGTCATCCATTTTATTATACAATGCACTCATCGTCATTATTTACATTATTCGGACTATTGTCCTCATCTTTGTCGCCATACTTATCACCACGTTTCGTCTGTTGAACGCTCCGGCCTTCTTCAGGTGGTTGGAATGTCGAACTGAACCCTTTATTTCGTTCACTGGGGTAGATTGTTCTAGTTCCACGTGCCATGTTTAATGGATGTCACTATATTTATACTTTTCTAGTGTTTTGATTTTTACTTTGAGGTTTCCCTATTTGTCCATAACAGTCGCTACCACCCCGGGTCAGGGTTGGTATGGGAAAACCATCAGTTAAGTATGTTTTTTTCCACGCGCCTCAAAACCTCCCGATCAGAGGCCATGCTGTCGGATATAGTTCACCCCAGGGTTACTCATTGGCACCGGGGATTTTTATTCCCCTGCAGAGGTGCTGTCGTCTTATTCTACAGCCACAACCGGCATGGCGAACTTCAGTGTATTGGAAAAGAGAAGAGATAAACGGGTAACTTAGAAAGAAACGTAAATGGACATAAGATCTGGTGCTTTCTTAATCAGTGATAAGGATTCTTTTTTATTCGGTATCACTCCAAGCAAGGCAGTAAAGCCACTAAGACGCAAAGGGTAACAAATTATGGAAGAATTTGGATCAGAAACATTAATAATGAGTAGAAAAGAAAATTGTATTCAGGAGTACAGCACATAGCGACTAACATTGCATTTAAACTGTTATGATGTTGATTTGCGGTTAGCAAAGACAAACGCCAAATAACACGTAACAATAAAAAGGGTTTTAATAGGTTGGTAAAACGGTACAGAAATTGCCTGAGTAGTCAATAACTAGCTCAGCTAAGAATTTCTCTGTCTGTCTTTTGACATGCTACTATCTAAAGTCTTTGTTTGCAGACAAGTTCATCTTCAAGAGGGGTGGTAGGTTTCCGACACAACATAAACTTTTGCAGTTTAAAGTTGGCTGGAATGCATGGAGCCGAAAGAAAGTACCACAGATGAGAGGTGCGAGAAAAGAAACTAATGGCAGAGTAGTTACGGCTACATCTAGCTAACTTATCTCTCAATTTTTAAGATCTTGTCGCCCGTCTAGTATGCGCTTAAATTCATACAGTCTAGGTACCAAAGCGAAGGCCAAATTGCCGAATGGGGGGGGGGAGACAATCTTCATCTGTCTTATCGTTAAACTTAGCTAGCCACAAACACTGACCCCAACAAGCAAACATATTTCTTTACACCATAACAACGCATTCTTAATTGCCTTTCTTACTACATTCACCATAATGCCACCATGTCTCTATGAAAATCCTAACTAGTAACCATATGTACAATTCATTGTCTGTGGAGGGAGGGGAATAAAATAACAAATTTAAAAATCTAACCCCAAGGAATATTTACAAAATGTACAATATTATTTACATGAGACTAAACACAATAATGTTATTAATATACCCACCCCACACTAATCCCTAAATATGACAGAAACATCAGTTAACAGGACGAAATCAGCGCTGGACATTAATAATATAAAACATTCGTTCATCCCAAGGATTCACACTCAAACAGACACAAGAAATACGAAAAATAGCGAAGAGGTCATTTGAACAATTACCATGAAAGTATTTATAATACACTTACAGGGAGGTGATAGGCAAGTGATTAATGTCGAACCGCCAAATGATGTCCAACAATATTCTGTCAAGGAGCTCCAGGTAAACAGCAGAGGCACCTGACCATATATGCCACCAATATATTCTAAGCAAGAACGAATGGTAGACTTATAGATATGTAAGATAAATTCTGGAGAGGAAAGATGTTTCCGCCGGTACAGTGAACCGACTTCCTTGACCTGGCAATGTATTCAATAAAGTCTCTCCACTTCATGTCAACTGAAACGTGATCTCGAGAAAGCGTAACGAGCCAGTTTCCTGAAGGATAGCATCAGCCATGCTGATGACAGCTAGAGTATGGTCTATCAGGGTCCTTAAAGAATATTTTAAGCAAAGAAGTGTATCACACTTATTAAAAAAAACCCAGTGTGTGTGTGTGTGTGTGTGTGTGTGTGTGTCTGTACGTTTATATATTGGATCGGATTTCCTACATTTTTCAACCGATTTCAACAAAACTTCACAGGACAGCGTAAAATTACCTTGCGATGGTTCTGACAGCGCCAAAACTGGAAAAACACAATTGTTTTTGCACGAAATCAATTTGAAAACACGATTAAGAGGCATCGCAAGAATGAAAGGGGGACAACTGATATCGAGTTATACATATTATAAAACCCAGGGTGTTTGTGTGTGTTCGTATATATATGGGATCGGATTTCCTACATTTTTCAACCGATTTCAACAAAACTTTTTTTTGGCAGGTAGTGTTTCTTATTGTCTTGCACACTTTTTTCATTTTTACATTCAGAATTCTTTAAAAATTCCATTTACAAGACAATTGTTTATAATAAAATTCTATTCAATCGGTAAACTCATAACGATTGAAAACAGTGTTTTTGTTTGAGTTTGGGTTTGACCAATTAGTTAAAAAAACAAACAAAAAAAACTAATTAAGACATGCGTGTCCGTCAACTTTAAACAATAATCTTTCTCAATTTTATTTTTCAGTCTTTATGATGGTCGATACTTGATCTATCTCTTAGTATTACATCCCCGAGCAACGCCGGGATCTACTGCTAGTTTATAATAATGCTAATTTGTATTTATTTTATTTTACCTCATACTTAAACATATATTCTACGTTTATCCTCAGAAAGACACTTTTGGAAGAAAGATATTTGCTAGTTGGTATATAGTTCTATAATTCTATGTAAATACATATTAAATCCGCGTCAGTTCAATCGTTTCATTTATACCTTCTGTTTTTCTTTTTATTTGCCGTGTCCCTTCAGGACATAGGCGATGATGGCTCACCATTTCCCCTCTGTTACTTGTAGTTCTCAATATGTTTTATCTTTTTGCTAAATCTCAAAACCCTGTTCCGTTATTCATTTGTTTAAGACCTCTTTGTATATCACGCTTTACTCTCCCTTGTCCTTCTTTCTCTCAGATTCCTCAAGCCCTCCTTTCTCATTACATGTCCCAGAAATTTCAGTTGTCTCTTCCTGATGTTAACTATAAGCTTCCTATTTGTTTGCATCCTCTCCAAAACCTCATTCTTGCTCACACGCTGAATCCATAATATAATTAGTATCTTTCCGTAAGACCATACATCCGTTGCTTCGAGTGTCTTCTTTCTCTTTGAGGAGACCGTCCAACATTCGCTGCCGTAGAGGAGGACAGATGTCACGTAGCAGATACTCTTTTCTTTGTTACCAAACAAATCCTCCCGTCTCGTAAATACACTGCTTAGCTTTTGGAATGCGTCTTTGGCCATCCCAGTTCGTCTTCGAGTCTCAGTGTCGAACTTGCCGTCCTTTGTCAAAAACACGTCCCAGATATTTAAATTTTTGCACCTGCTTGATTTTAGCGTCCCCGACCTGTAAATCTCATTTCGGACTTATCCTTTTACTGGTCACCATGCATTCTGTCTTTTTGTAGTTTATGCTTAGTCCCTTTCCTTCGCTACCTTCTGTAGGAGGCTTTGTAACTTCTTTTCGGTGACTGCTATCAGTACTATGTCATCTGCGTATGTTATGTTGTTAAGATTATGGCCGCCAATGCTGAATACTTGTAGGATTTTAAATTCTCCCCGCTGTATAGGTTGAATAAGTCCGGTGAGAAGACACAACCTTGCCTTACGCCCCTTTCTATTTTTTTATATCTGTTAAGCTCATTCTCTATGAACATGCATGCCGTTTGCTGCCAGTATATATTCTTGCACTGTGTTCGAAATTCTGATTGTTCTGTGGTATCTTTTTTTTTTAATTTGTCAAGCACAAATATTTAACGATGCAATAGTAAAACTTTCGCGAAAATTTTATCGTCGTGAAAATCGCAAGGAGTGTATTCTGTCATTAAACTAAAAATTATGACTCACCAATAATTTCTAAACAGAGGCAGACTGTCATATATTTACAGGTACAGCTGGTTCCTGAAAAGAAGTTCAATCCATGGAAAATGTAGACTTGTTTATGTACGCAAAAGGAATATTCCATTATGTGAATTAGAAATCGGACACAGCAATATCTACAAAATAAATATCTGGAAAGTGTTTTAACAGATTCCTACAGCCGGAAATATAGAAATCTTTAAAGAAAAAATATGCAGGGTTGTAAACATTTATTAAGTTTTAATTATGGCGAGTAATTACATTCTGTTTTAATTTACATTAATTAAAATTTACATTGTTTAATTAAAATAAATAAATCCAAATATTAAAATAAATAAACTTATAGACATTTTCACGAGCACAATGCAAAAGAAAAAGGTAATGCAACAAAAACAAGAAATCTTACCTTGAATTCCCTGTAACGCTGGTCTACATCCGAAGGTGATGGAGTATATCTGGTGGGATTGGAAGAAAATTGTGCATTACAAAATTCTACTGCAAAATCAGACATTGAATTAAAACAAGTACTGTTCCTAACTGGAAAATGCGACACCAAAAATCTGAAGGCGAATTAGATTAGCGAAAGGTGCTTTCCAAAAGCTAAGCAAAGTATTAAGTAACAGGAATATTCCATTAGAAACAAAGAAGAAATTAACTTTTATGTAATCTGGGTAATCTCAAAGTTGAAGAACATACTGGAAGTAACACAAATGTGTTTCTGCAGAACGATGCTGCGAATATCATGGATCGAACATGTTAGCAAAGATGAAGATTTAAAAAAAACTGGAAACAAAACGGACACATCTGCTTAGAGTCAGAATGAAGAAGTTGAATATTTTAGGAACTTATAATACGAAAAGAGGGTTTGGAATATTTGATACCCACGGGACACATCGAAGGCAAGGGAGATAAAGGCAAACAGCGTATGACCGACCTAATAAAAATGGGCAAATCGTTGGTAGTACAGAGATGAGGAGAGATAGCAAAAAGACTAAATTAAGTAAGAACTATAAAGGACAGGAAATTGTGGAGAGCAATGGACGTCCATGTCCTGAATAGAGACGGCACCGACAAGAATGCCTCCAAACATCTGTCACTATTAGTTTAATTTTCTCTCTGATATCGTCGTTTTTTTCCATAAACTTCTCTTTTTCCTTTCATCAAAGGATTTCAACAGGTGGATAATTTCCCTGGGAAGAAGGAGAAAAGCGTGTTTCCAAGGCTATATACTCGGTTCTACTGTCTTTCTGGTATTATTACCAATCTGGCTAAAACCATTCTCCAACCAGTAGAAAATATGCAGATATCACAGTTTATGAGCGTAGTACGGCAATTAATCAGAAATTGGAAATGATCTTTCATCATTTCAGCATTCATTTATATTCATTCAGTTTTCCCATGAATATATATATATATATATATATATATATATATATATATATATATATATATATATATATATATATATAACTAACTATACTAGTTGAATAACCCTCGAAGTTTTGATTTGCCAATAATCAAATCAACCCCGAGGGGAAAAAAGGTTTTAAAAATAGAAAGAGCTAGAAACATGAAGGTCTGTCGAAAAAATCGCACAGATACAGGTTCGAAGCCCCCCAAAAAAACGAAACGAGTGGGTAGGTTTGTCTGGCTTTCTAAGTCTATCTATCTATCTATCTATCTATCTATCTATATATATATATATATATATATATATATAATAATTCAAGTTAATTAGAAAACAGAAATCCTTAAGGGTCCATTGATTATAATTTATTTCCCCAGGTATGTGGTTTTTACCTAATTCACCAGAATTTTAATTAAATTGAATTAATAATTGCCCTGGTTTGACATTGAGCTCTCTGGATTACATCCTCCTTGGATCATCCATACGTTTTCATTATATATATATATATATAATGGACTCTCACGTCGAGTTCGCCGTGTAATGTTCCGAAGACCACCTACTAATTGCCTATGACGGGCAGGACTTTTGACGCCGGCACGAGAATTGCACAAAAGACCAAAAACAGTGCCGGAGAAAGTATTGCATGCAAGTGCATCAGGAACATTGTTAGCGGTTTTATTTCGCTTTAGTGTCTCACGCAGTCGAATGAGCCTTCCTGCCTGATCGTGCTTTATTCCATGCCAGCTAGAACGGTACTCTGATCTCTTCATAGCTATTCTTCAAAGTTCTTGAAAGGAATGTTGACGCAAGAAATATTGTTCTTCAGTTTATGTTTATACCTTAGCCAAGGTTTACCAACATTTCTATGATCACAATAGAGTTGACTGCAGAAAAGAACGTTAGGTATACGATCATCAGCCATCCGTACCACATGGCCAGCCCTACGCAGTTATCATTGATCTATGAAGGTGTCGATGATACCAATCTTGTATTTCACAAACAAAGTCGTCATTTAACACTCAATCATCAAACGTCTGCCCAAAGATTGTACGGAGAGAGACTTTATGGTAGATATCTATAAGGTGTCCAATTCCTCACTTCGTTAATTTCCATATGCTTAATACGGCCCGTCAAAAATGTGTAAATTTCTTTTCATTTTTTGTTTCAGCATTTGGAAGTAAAGTCTGATGATCCGCAGTCCTTTAAAAGGGCTGTGGTGAAATAATTTATTACATGGAACCTTAACGTGGTCTGTTTTTATTTAAATTATATGCTCTGGATTTACATTTACCTCTCTG
The DNA here is from genome assembly GCA_903632075.3 of Acanthosepion pharaonis. NCBI lineage: Eukaryota > Metazoa > Mollusca > Cephalopoda > Sepiida > Sepiidae > Acanthosepion > Acanthosepion pharaonis. The sequence goes on from CAHIKZ030005584.1 coordinate 1,625,437, forward strand.
GATTTTTTATCCTCCTTGTGTCTACCCATACGGATTACCTAGTTTTTCATAAACTATATATATATATATATATATATATATATATATATATATATATATATATATATATATATGGAAATTAACCGCTTTCTTTCATACAGGTTAGCATTTTCTGTGATGAAACATTACGGATTGTAAGGATAATTCTTGTTTTCGCGTGAATATTACAGTAAAATATTTTACTTATTAAATAATAACAATCTTCCCAGATATAAGTTCTACTATTTATTTTCTAGACACAGAATCATATCTTTTCGAAGGGCTTTTGAGCGCAAGTGAGTGCAAGGAATTTTGACCTTCAATTTTACATTTGGCGCAGCTATGCCGTACACAAATATCACATCCTATCTTTCGAGTACAGTGGGCGAAATAAAGGGTTCAGTTCGACATTCCAACCCCTGGAGAAGGCCGGAGCGTACAACGGCCGAAACGTTGTCATAAATATGGCGACAAAGATGAGGACAATAGCCGAATAATGTAAATAGTGTATAAGATAGGTAATAACAGTGTGCTGAAGCCTGAAACGGATAAACTTACAGAGCTTCCTAGACAGGGTAGTAGGAAAAAGCAAGGAAAAATCACAAGCCATGAATAGCAGATCCTTTACCTTGCATCTTCTCCCTTATTCTGACATTCATTTTAACTTGCTGACTCCCTATTCTACACTTGCCCGTGGTAAATCCTATGTGTCCTGTTGACCCACAATACCCCACTTCCCTTTGTTTGCAATGTGCCAACTATTTTAGTTGTATCATTGTGATTTTAAGTTTAAGTTTCCCTGTAGTATCTACCTTCGTCGTTTGCCACATGTTCTGGAAATTGTATTCTTAAAATTGGTCGGTATAACCATATTTTTGTCCAATTAAGCGCCTTGTAAATATGCAAGGTGTATGTCCAGTGTTAACTGCAATATAGTACATTAGATATGACATTGCAGTTCAGCGCTCTTAACTTTGGTCCTAAGGACATTCGTCTCCAGAAAAAAAAATCTAATCACATCTAGTCTTTGCTTCATTAGTCACGACGTTGTCCAGCATTCACTGCAATGTAGAAGATTAGATATTATAAACCCGTCAACAACCTAATCAATGATTCTAACATTCGTTTGTAGATCCTCTTTTCTATCGTTTCACTTCTCTTCTTGATCATTGAAGAGATTGCCATACAGATGATTATATAATAGAATGCTATTCGACATTCTTAAATTTGCTCTAAGGACATTCTTTCGTAAAATCAAATTTCTATCGCTTCATGTCTCTTGTTTATCTTTGAGGAAGCATTCATTGCCATATAAATGTGTAGATATTACAGCACTATTTCCTTTTCTTGTGAGGCCCCTCATCAGCAAAATTCCATCTCTGCCAATCCAAGTCTCTTCTTCCTCTGTGACAATGTTCTCCGGCACACATTGCTATATACATGTGTAGATATCACAGTTATATGACACTCTTTCATTTTCTTCTAATAATGATCGTCAGTAAAATTCCATCTCATATTCATCTGTGAGCTGATTGTCCAGTATTCATTGCCATATAAATTTATTGATATTGTTGATATCTGACACACTTTCCTTTTGTTCCAAGGACACTCATCAGTAAAATCCCATCTCTTTCATTTCACGTCGCTTCTTCATCTGTGAAGAGATTGTCTGGCACCATTACCATATATATGTGTGTATATTACACAGATATCTGACATTATTCCATTTATTCTAAGGGCGCTCGTCAGTAAAATTCAATCCTAGACGATTCTAATATCTTTTCATCTGTGAAGAGATTGTCTAATATCCATTGCCATATAAGTGTGAAGATATTACACCGGTTACTGGCACTGTTTTCCGTTTTTTTCCGAATGACATTTCTTTGGAAAATTACATCTCTGTTGCTTCAAATCTGTTCTTCACCTGTGAGGAGATTTTTCAGCATTCATTGCCATATAAATATATAGATATTAAACAAATAACTGACCCTATTTCCTTTTGTTGTAAAATACCATCTCTGTCGCTTCATGTGTTACAGCATTCATTACCACATAGGAGATACAATAACACACAGGTAACCAACACTCTTTCGTTTTGTTCTAAGGAGACATGTCAGTGTGAACGCATCTGACTCGCTTCAAATATCGTTTTCGTTATATTACAGTATTCATATATTTTACATCATTTTAAAAGGTTATTCAAACTTAAGCTTAGAATATTCTGTGTGTATTTGTATTTACTCATCACAACAAGTGTATATATATCCCACGGCATTGAAACTAAAAATAAAAATAAAAAAACAAAAAAATGATTGAACAAAATGAAGTACATACTTGACAGGAAGGTCAGCAGAATTCGTGATGCAGATGATTACCTAAAAACCCGATTCAACAAAGCCAGGCACAAAATCAACATCGAGCGACTAATCACGAAGTTCAAGAAATTGCCACTTCGAAATAAAATCAAACTCCTCAACAGCTGTCAGAATTTAGCACTTCTGCACGTGTCTGAGACAAGTACAATAGCTGAGACTGTCAACAATAATCTGCAGTCCTAAAGAGATTTCCCAAATCTGTGTCTAATGTTTAAATGTTTAAGCTTAAAAAATATTAATATTAACGGTTTACTTATATAGAAAAATTCGGCATGAATTCATCGAAGAGCCAGTGTTTATAAAAGCTTGGCATACATACCGGTTGTAACAGCAAAATTTTCCAATTTGTGTTACAGCATAATTATTCATCCCACAAAATGTTTAATATTTAAAAAAAACACAAAACTGAGTATATTTTTCTCCGGTTTTTTAGATAAGCTGTTTAGCCATCTTGATACCATTTGTCGTAAGAATCATTAAAAGAAATCCCATTCAGTTACAAAGAGAACAAGTTAAAATCGTTTTGTGTCAGCCTTACTGTCTTCGCAACTGATCAATAAGCTTTTAAAAGCGTGACCAGTAAAGAGGAAAACTGGATTAGGAAGTCAAAACAGGAAGATGAATCATCATTTCAACTTAGAGATCAATTAGAAAAGGTCCATCTCAATCCATAAAACATTTAGTACGTGGGAGAGGAGTTTCAGCTATGACAGTCTAAAGAGCAGTGAGAAAGGACTTCAAAATGAAATTGTACGTGAGAACTGTGTGGCAACTTGTTACTCTAGCACAGAAAGTTAGAAGGTGAGAGAAGTCAAATGTCATCTTGAATAAGTTGGAAAATGATCCTGGCATAATATATATATATATATATATATATATATATATATATATATATATATATTTGAACTTCATTTCAATACTTCATGATCTTTTGATACTTAGCAATGATTAATGAAGGATGAACACACCATTTTCGTTTATGATCGATTTCATTACGTTTCTCCTATTAAACCTTGGGGATTAATTACAGATTATTATTGCTCAAAGTATAGTCCAATAGTATTAAAAATGACTTTCTAGTAAGATATCTTTAATCATTTCTAATATACAACGATCCACAGCTTAATCTAGCAAGTGGACAATTTTGTTGTTACATGATTTGGACAATTTTGCTGTTCCATCTGACATTAAAAGAATTTTTCCGGAAAAGAGGTTTCTAAAATCAATGAATTCCAATATTGGCGAGGGAATGCTTAGTGTGTAACGTCAGCATCTAGATTATGGAATTACTTTTTTCGCAGTTGTTGATGCCGTTGAATATCCTCAAATGATATACTTCCTATTTTCCGGTACATTTCTTTGTTTCAGGTTCAGGGGATCTAGTTCACAGCCTATAGGTTTCATCAGCTGAAAATCGTTTTTAATCACTGATATGAGAAAGCGATTGTATGTAAATGAAAGTTTAGACGTTTCTGAACAATGTTGGTCCTGCATGCATAACATCCACAAGAAACTTTGGAATTGACGTGTCTAATTAGGAACATAAAACAAGTTAACACTGTTTAAATGAAGACTATTGTCCTCATTTTTCATTGTTATCACAACGCTTTAATCATTGTGTCCTCCGGCCCTCATCAAGTGTATGTCGATCCAAGTAACCTGAAGTTATACTGTACAATGAGCTACAGGGTATTGACTGTGCTCTTTCCACTGCCCGTGTCTAGGGATATATCGTCTCGATCTTATTTTAGTATTAGTCAGTGATTGCTCGATCTGTTTCCCTTAGATCCAAGTACACAGCTGGAGAGCAATAGCCCAGCGGGTTGTGGAATTGGTTATATAATAAACTAGCAGCATGACCCGGGGTTACCCGTGCTTGATTGAAAAATCGTACGACTCATACAGCAATCGCTATCACTTGACTGAAATCATTTTGGCCTTTCCTTGCCTTTAAAGGAGTGCCCTTTGCTGTGTCGATGTTGCTACATGCCTTACTTCTTGCCTCTCTCACACCGCGAATTTTTTCTAACCTCTATACTAAACATTAAATCTGTTACGAAAAAAAAGAACAAAACAAAATGAACACAAAACGACCAGCTTTAAAAAAAAAGGAATCGTAACTGGAAAAACCCAATGAAATAAGAATGTTAACAACAAATACTTTTTCACACCCAACCCAGTTCTGCGGAACCAGAATCAAAGTTGAGTTTAAACAAGCGAATGAGCCAATTAGAGTGAAGTGCTATGCAGATTTAAATTTTTCCCACTTGTGACGAATGCAGCTATCGATTTTTTTTGCATGCTAGTTATCATTCGTGTCAGTCAGCTGTTGACTCTCACGCTGGCCAATAGAAACTTTCTGCCTATTGGTGGCAGCCAGCTATTGGCTCTCACTCTGGCCAGTAGATAATGGCCATAAACTACATAAAAATTGCCGTAGAAGCATGAAAAAATATCGATTTTTTTCATGCTTCTACGGCGGTTTCCAGTATCGATGGGATTTGGGAAATGTTAAGTCGGTCTTGGCCATTCCGCTAAATTGGAGCATGAGCATGTAAATTTTGGAGCAAATCAGTCGAAAATTTCGGCTGTGCATTCATTATACACACACACACACACACACACACACACACACACACACACACACACACACACATCCTGCCTTTTATAGATAGAGATGTGAGTTGAATATCTGGGTCATTCAGTTCGGAATTCACTGTATGTTACCCGGATCAACATAGAACAGTCGAGAACGACGCAAATGCGTATGAGCTGCCGAGAATAATATTTTCATTGACATGTCAAAGCGGCGAAACAATGTACCACAAAGAGTCTCATATAAGGTATTTTTGTCCGATATTATCATTATTTCATATTAAATTAAAAATTATTTCTAGTGGTAAATGTCTTTGAGTTGTTTTTCTGTATTTCTGAGATAAGGTATTATGTACTCTATTTACATTATTCCGACTATTTGCAGTATTTGGACACATGGCACAGTTAATAAAGGCGTTGGTTAGATCAAGTGACAGGACCCAAAGAGTGTGATTTCAATACCCGGTTAAGGTAGTGGAGAACTTGGAAAGGGGAATTAACAGGAGATAACTGATAACTGGCATCCATGAAACGTGACATATAGAACTGGAACAGTCTACCCCGGTGAGAGAAATAAAGTGTTCATTTCGACTTTCCAGCCATCTGAAGATAGCCGGGGCGTACAACGGTAGAAACGTTGTAATAAATATGGCGACAAAGATGAGGACAATAGTCCGAATAATATAAAAAATGTGCATAATACCTCATCTCAGAAATATAGAGAAATACTGAAGGGCCGAAACGTTGTAATAAATATGGCGACAAAGATGAGGACAATAGTCCGAATAATGTAAATAATGTACATAATACCTCATCTCAGAAATATAGACATTTACTGAAAGGCCATAACGTTGTAATAAATATGGCGACAAAGATGAGGACAATAGTCCGAATAATGTAAATAATGTACATAATACCTCATCTCAGAAATATAGACAGAAACTGAAAGGCCGAAGCGTTGTAATAAATATGGCAACAAAGATGATGACAATAGTACGAATAATGTAAATAATGTACATAATACCTCATCTCAGAAATATAGACAGAAACTGAAAGGCCGAAGCGTTGTAATAAATATGGCAACAAAGATGATGACAATAGTACGAATAATGTAAATAGTGTACATAATACCTCATCTCAGAAATATAGACATATACTGAAAGGCCGAAACGTTGTACTAAATATGGTGACAAAGATGAGGACAATAGTACGAATAATGTAAAAAGTGTCTTTGATTTGCTATCCCTGTTTTTCTTTTATATTTTATTAAACCGTAGTAACAATGGGACGGAATTGAGAATTCTTATTTTCCGTCCTGCTAGAAGACTCCCTAAAATACTGAAACTTTTGTACTTGCCTTATTTTTGTTTCTAAGGATGGTAATTCGCATGTTTTGTTGTCCATTTTGCTGCCAACCATACATCTTGTTTACCCGCAATTCATGTTTCGCCATTTCTTCTCGCTTTCCTTTACTACGTAATGAAATTCTGATGATAAGCAAACTCATAGATACAAATTTTACTATAGACATTTTTTTTACCTATTCTTTTATCTAAAGTGCATTACAAATTCTATGCAGATAAACGTCTTATATAAACATAATATCAGGCATATGGCATAATATACGATTCAATGTTATCAATCTGGTTGTCAACCTCTCTTGGCTACTTCATTATTTTATTTGTTCAAATACAAACGATACGTATTAGTAATGTGGAGAAAGAACGCATGAAGACTCATAAAAATAAAACAATGGGCAGCCATCCAATGTTTCCGTCTGTTTTAATTGTTTTCGAAATTTGTCTCTGCAGATATATTAATTCACTGCGAATATTCGAATCTGTCTGCAGTAATTCATTGTTTGCCTTCTCTTCTGCATCTGATATTTTTTTACATGCCTAATTAATTAGAATAAAACAAAATTTAAAAAAAAAAATCAAACAAATCCCAAAATAATTAAATTGCCTGTATGAAAAGAGAAATATTTTTATCTAGAAATAGTTTGATAATTTCTATCCCGAATCTAATTACATTTCAAACAATATCCAATAAAAATATCCAATTTGTACACTCTCTCTCTCTCTCTCTATATATATATATATATATATATATATATATTATATATATATATATATATATATATATATATATATATATATATATTTGCTTTTATATATATATATATATATATATATATATATATATATATTTGCTTATATATATATATATATATATATATATATATATGTATGTATAAGCAAATATGTGGATATAGATCCGACAGTATGAAGAAAAAATATGGAAAACAAAAATACGAATATGCAAGTATGATGTTTTAATGTTGTTTCGATGTCGACGTCAGACGTTTCGGTCTAGTAGACCTTCTTCAGGACATAGTTATTAAAACATAATTAAAATTAGACGATATCCAATCAACATGAAAAACGATAGATATCAGACTAATCAAAACAGAATAACTGAAATCTTTAAGATCAGCGTTCCCTTTCGCAATACGATCTTGTCATCTACAAAAAGACTGTTTCTTTGTATTACAGCTCATCAGTGTGGCTAGATACCCATTGCCTCAAGCAAGGATCAAAACCCAACTAATTTGGAATCAGTCGGAGATTTTCGCCCTGAGCTATCATCTATCTGCAGAGAGGAAAGGGAATTTTTACGTATTTAATTCTGAATATACACACCAGTGAATCAGTGCTCATTTCCCTTTTTTTAAGTAGTATTACATTTCATATACTGGCCAGTATATTCGAAACAATCTTATTTAAAAAAAAAAGGACCCTCCTCTAAGATTTGAACAATGTACCCACTGTTTGCAGGATAGAACGTCGTTAAATTCGACGTGAATTAATCGACTCGGCTACGAAGAGCGTGGTTGATTAAACACGTTTTTATACTTTCTCGTTTTAGGCATATCTTTCTTGGGCCTGACGAGAAACAACACTTAACTTGTTAAGAGTCAGATGTGATAATAGCATTCAATACTCAGCTCGACAAGTCACTGCAATAGTATTATCTATGACAATTAAATAGGACTTCTTATCATGAATTGATCAGTCCATTCATGATAAATGATTGTAACTGATTCTTACCACAACAGTATCCGAAACGTAAACAAAGCAATTTCTAAAGTAATTAATAATTAGTATATTAATCTGCCGAACCTATTACATTTGCTGGAATCCGAATTAAACAACACGATGACAGGGTTCTATGATTTATAGAGTGCACGTGGATCCAAATATATAACCGTCGTTTCAACCTGAAACTTGTCCGATTGGTTGATTATTTTACCCAATGAAAACTGAAAGCGGATGTGTTGAAACTCCAACTGTGAGATGCAATTTGTAAGTTGAGACTTCCGTCGTCGAATTGTTTACTTGGAGGTGCGAGAAATCAGACATATACCAAAGCGTTTAAAGCAAGAAAATTATGGTGGATTACTAAAAGAAAATTAATTCTTTCTTTAGAGACCTATATACGAGTATATTTTTAGTCTTTACTAACGTTCCATCTCTTATCTCCCCCCGCATGGATTAATTATTAAAACTTGTATCACTAAACTATTATTATCTAAATGAATTGTAGATCATTAAACCAATCTAAACCAACTCTAAAATAATTTTTACAATCTAAAAAAATATCTTCGGTCTTGAAACAACCTGTAAAGGGTTGATAAACCGTAAAAAACGAATCAATCAAATAAATGTTTAGAATGGAAACCTGCCTATATTCTGGAAAGAGTGGTAACAGATACTGAACTTTTCCCGGAAAATCGTTTTAACAGAAAGGTTTTATAAGCTTCAAGCGAAAACTGGTTGCTCCGTCAATAAAAGCCAACTCTTTTCTTTTAGGGAATCGGTTTTATTACACATTTTCTTATTCATTTATTTATTTTATTTATTTATTTTAAATTTATCTCCTGCATTGCATTCGTAGTTATTGCATTAAACAGATAAATTTGTCTAATGCGTTGTTTTGACGTCACGAATAAATAGTAACTCTTTTTCTTAAACATTAACGTTAATTTTAATTAATTTCATACATGCGGACTATTGTCCTGGGCGTTGTTGTCGCTACGTGCTACAATGCTAACGAAATCATTAGATATGCAATGCTAGCGTCAAGGAAATCCAATGTAAGTCGTACGATCACGGACTTTAACGAACGTCGTGCTTGATTGGTACTATTACGAATAGCAAGTGCTATATGTATGGATATGTAATCGATAATGGCGTGGAATTGTTAATCGGACAATAGAGTTCCAATTCCTGTTATGTTCATTATATTTACTTACCTGCAAATACATCTGGGAAAAAAACAAAACAAATGAATCCTCTCTTATGGGTTAATTTGTAAGACTAAACCATTATTAACTTCCAAAATATAAAAGAAGTATTCTGCCTTTAATCTAATGCAACATTGACTATACATTGGGTGGGGAATGAAGTTTGTGTCTATAAACGTGAAGGCGTTAGGGCTGTGTATATACTTCACTAGGGGCGGTAACGTCCAAAATGGAACCATTGTGTAAATGATCAAATATTAATTATTTTGAATGCGTTCCTGAACGGATCTGTAATATTTCTCCACCGCCTTTCACGTATACGCGAAATGTCATGAAAATATAGTCGAGCAAAAAACTAAGAAAATAATGAAAAGAAAGAAGCTACCAGAAAGTCAAATAAAGTTTCAGAACTCATTTCTCAACATCGATCTTCAAGGCATTAACAAAACAAGAGATATTTTTTTTCCCCTTCTTTTCAAACAAGGCATGATCTGTTTACGTCGATAGCAATGTCCCACACCATCTCTATCCGGCCTGCCGTCTCTTACGGCCCCGTCATGTCCCCATGATATTCTTTGGTGGCTGTCATTCGAACGAATCTGGACTTAAGAAGATTAACTTATTAGCTTTTGATGGGTGAGAGAAGATTTTGTTTGAAGAACGATTTGGCGTGCAGGTATGAAATCGAAACTTAACACGGAGGGAATTATACCGATATAATCATTGTGGCTTTACCCACAGAGTATTAAGTTCTTGGAGGAAATATCTCAGTGTATTTAGGTATCTTTTTTTTTTGTTTCATTTGTCTTTTTACAGTTAATAAACTTGTCTGGAGATTCTAAAAATAACATGTAATCACTGTCATTATTATCATGCCGATTTTATCGTTTACTTGGACTTTTTCTTTCTTTTTTGCACTCGAAAAGATTTATTCATTCCTGCAATGCTTATAGCCATATCGCGTTAAAGCAACGGTTCTCGGGCGATCACGGAAGTTAAGCAATGCTGAGCTTGATGCGTACCTAGATGGGTAACTGCTTGTGGATATCAGGTTCTGGAAGTGCTGGGGCGAAATAGATAACGATTTGGAAATCGGAGAGACGAATTCAGTTTCCAGTAAGGTTCGTTAAATTCGCTTACGGACAAATACCCTTAGAAAAGGTATCAACAACCCCCCCCTAACGGTTATGGTTAATTACCAAAAAGTTGTACCAGTAAAAATCATTGTTATCTCAAGTTAAGCAACGTTAAGATAGGTCTATATATAGATTAATATATTTTGGAATACCAGACTTGTTTATACTTGGATGTGTGGCAGGAGCAATATAATGACTCGAAATGGCAAATCGGAGCGCCGTGTTCCAATTCCAATCGAGTTCATTATATTAACTAACACGCAAATACATTTAGGAAAGCTATCAATCAACCTCTCCCTCAAGTTCCGGTTAAATTCTAGAACTTGTATCAGTAAAAATCATTTTATATACAAGTCAACTACTATCAATCCTGATCAGTACCTAGAAGAGCCAATGCTTGACAATACCAAGCTTGGGTGTGTGGGGTGTGCGGGGTGTGAAATTGATAACGGCTTTGAACTGGAAATCGGACAGCCGAGTTCCAATTCCAGTCGGGTTTTTTTTTTATATTCACCTATGCGCAAATCTACTTGGAAAAGTTATGAATCCACGTCTTCTCCTCCAGCCATAGCTTAATTAGTAGTATCTTTATCTGTAAATTATTTTTTCAACGAAATATCCTTGCAATCTAAAGCAGTTTTGGTCTTTAAATAGCCTGCAAAGGGTTGATAAGCCGTAAAGAACAAATCAAGTAATCAGTCATTCATTTCTGGCGTTGGTATCTGCATTAGAAATTGGTGCCTGATAAGACATTACGTGTGTTTACAATTTTCTATTTCATTTTCATCAAATCCGTCATTTTACACTGAAATCAAAATAGGAAAAAAACAAAAATAAAAACAAAAAAACAAGGGTAAAACCATACGAAACTTTCTATTTCAAAACAAAAATAAGGAAGAAAAAACAAATCTTCCAAATCAAAACAAAAATAAGGAAGAAAAAACAAACGCAAATTTCTTGTTTTTATAGACCAGTCTTCAAGTCCAGTAGGACACGATAATGGTTTCCCCAGCCCCACGGAATTTCTTTAGCTAAATTCCGTTCTACCAATGTAAACAAAATGGACGTCGTTGTCAAAGTTCTGGCATCCAATAATCGACATTTCTTTATTAGGAATTGGTTCAATGCCTATTCGCATTTTAACTGAATGACACAAGGTGTCAAGTTCTTGTCATTAAATAAAACAAGCAAGTGTCTCTGTTGATAATTGATAAAATATACATATAATCTGGTTTTCAAGCTACAAGTAACAAAGCCAATTTACAAAGAAATGAGATAAACGAATTGTACATTAACACCCTGTAAATTATCCACAAAATCTGCGCCCAGATACACTCATTTTATTGCTTAGATACGAACGCACACACATATATATGCATATGATAAAATATAGTGTTTAAGATATGCTACTTATATAGAAGTATAATCAATGTAAAAACATATGTAAATTAAACAGTATGGCCAGAAGTATAAAAACCTGATAGCGACCTTCTGTTAGATGATTTAACTTAATTGTTCGGTCTTCTCGAAGAGTAGCTTGAATCCTTATATCTGGATGAGAACAGACTTCGATTTTTCTTGTATTTTTGTGATAGCTATTGTGTAGAATTTCTTGTTATTAATTACCTAGGGCATTAAATTATGAGACATATACACGCCAAACCACGTCAATAGCTAGGTAGTGATATTTAGGATTCAATCCGTAGCTGTAACGGTCTTGCAGGTCCCACGATCGGTTCATTTCTTCATTGGCGATGGATCCTTCAGGAATCGTTTAACCATGTCCATATGACAACCTAACTTCCCCACAGTGAGATGAAGCGAGGTTCCTTTAGCACTTTCTTTGATGATGACAGACTTTTATTCATCGTTGAGGCCTTTTTTATTTCTCAGACAGGAGAGCCGCTGTAAGCGTGGTTCATCGCAAAATTGTGGAATCTGAAATAAAAAATGAAGGACGTTACTTAGAATAATGAAAACTTAACAATGATGTTGCCATATTCTGAAAACAAGATGGAAGACGTTTTATCAAAATCAATTCAAAGAAACTCGAGATCATAAATTTCACTACCAAGCTATTAGCGTGGCTCGTAGTGTATTTACGAATTTTATTTAGATAATTCGATGACGGGCTGTAACTTTAGGATATGTGTTTAAGCGTGTTTAATTTACTATTATATTTATTTATTATTTCCTATTATCCATTATATTAATGCTATTTCTTTTCTACAAATATTTTCACGGTAACTGCTCTGACGAGCTATTTTCGCTACTTCCCAAACTGCATGACTTTAAACGTGCCACTATGTCGACATCTCAGTCTCACCCTTTCACAGTAGAAACGGTTAAATATAGCCGTCTATTCTACTCTAATAGTCTAGCACTTCTCCTCTGTGAAACTCCCTTCCTCTTACTTGCTTCCCTGATAGTTATAATCTCCAACTATTCAAATGCAATATCAATCGACATCTCCAGATTCCTTGATCTATTCCCCATGCTTCTCTTTATCCTTTCCTGTTTCACGCCTCTTTACTCTTGCTCCCACTGTCTGTAACCCCTTCCGTGCCAGTGCCACTGCCGCCTTGCTTAGTGTGGAAAATTAAAAAAAAATAAAAAGTTAATTTTATTTATTCCAACCCGAACCAATCAGAAGGCAAATGTTTATCGACTGGGAAATAACTCAAAAAAAAAAAAAAAAAAAAATTTAGTGAAGAGAAAGAGGACAATAAAAGGAAGGAAACTTTTAGTATAAGACATTCTGTTTGTATTTATTTATTCATTAAATTCTTGCGGGTATACATTTTTGATTCTATATTTATTAATTATTTCGTTTATGTTAAATGTTTTAAACATTTCACCCCAAGCAAAGTAATAAAGCAAGGAAGTTACTGAATGTTCGAGAATATAAAAAAAAAATACTATTAAGGAGGGGGGATAATAAAAAAACAAGGATGAAGAAGACAGAAAATAACGACTTACATTGCATATACATTTTTGACAAAGTTAAAAAGGGATGAGTGAAGCTGGAAAGCAGTTCCACAAGCGAGAAGTGCGATAGAAAAAACTGTCATAGAAATTTCGGTTACATCTCTCAATTTCAATTTTCGTAAAAGGATGAGACCTTGCTGCCAATCTAGTACAGTTTTTATATTCATAAAACCTAAGTGTCAAGCGAAAAGAACGATTACCATGAAATTATTTGTAGAAACATCATAGGGAAACTAAGTTACTTAAGCCAAGAGGCCAATAACATTGGAGCTTCTGCTATGGATTTTATAAAGAACATTTTAATATATAGTAAGAGCACAAGCCCATATGCCACAGTAATATTCAAAGTATGAACGAATGGTGAAATTATAAATATGTAAAACCGATTCTGGCAAGAACAGTTGTATAGCACGACACAGTGAACCAACTTTCTGGGCTGTAGACTTAGCAATTGATTCAATATACTCTTTCCACTCAATATCTGTGGAAAATCTTATTTCGAAAAGGCACAATTTGTGTGTAATTATTTTTTTCTAAGATTATCTCTGCGTTATACTAGCAGCATGGCCCGACTAAAAATATTTTTGCACTTCCTTGCCTTTAAAGGAGTGCCGTTTGCAATGCTGATGTTGCTATATGCCTTATTAGTTGCCTATCTCACATTGCGATTTTTTTCTGAGTTCTATACTAAACATTAAATCTGTTACGAAAAAAGAACTAAACAAAATGAACACAAAACGATCAGCTTTAAAAAAGGTCTCGTAACTGGAAAAACCGAATGAATAAAGAATGTTAACAACAAATACTTTTTCACACCCAACCCAGTTCTGCGGAATCAGAATCAACGTTGAGTTTAAGCAAGCGAATGAACCAATTGGAGTAAAGTGCCACGCAAATTTAAATGTTTCCCAGTTGTGACGAATGCAGCTATCGATTTTTTTTGCATGCTAGCATGCTAGTTAACATTCGTGTCAGTCCGCTGTTGACTCTCACGTTGGCCAATAGAATCTTCCTGCCTATTCGTGGCAGCCAGCTATAGGCTCTCACTCTGGCCAGTAGAAATGTCTCAGTTAAATGTTGGCTCTCTCGATGGTCAATAGAATCTTCCTGCCTATTCGTAGCAGCCAATTGGAGTAAAGTGCCATGCAGATTTAATTTTTTCCCACTTGTGACGAATGCAGCAATCGATTTTTTGTGCATGCTAGCATGCTAGTTAACATTCGTATCAGTCCGCTGTTGACTCTTACGTTGGCCAATAAAATCTTCCTGCCTATTCGTGGCAGCCAGCTATAGGCTCTCACTCTGGCCAGTAGAAAATGGCCGCAAAATACATGAAACAGCCGTAGAAGCATGAAAATTATTTCCACTATCGATGGGATTTGGGAAATGCAAAGTCGGTCTTGGCCTCCCGCTAACTTGGCGCATGTGTATGTGAATTTTGGTGGAAATCCGTCGAAAATTGCGGCCGTGCATGCGTCACACACACACACACACACACACACACACACACACACACACACACACACACACACACACACACATCCTGCCTTTTATAGATAGATATTTATATTTTGTCTTCGTCTTTTTTTCATAATGCATTAAAATATGTTACATTTTACTATACAAGTTTTAAGTTAGGTAGTAAAATGGCTTATACTGTGATCATTTTGAGTAAAGTTCTTGATTACTTGGTTCGTTTTAACAATTTTTGGATATAGTTATGATTTACTAATATAAGACTAACTAGTTAAGCCATAACTGGGAAAGAATATTGCATAGTCTTTTGGTGGCGGTCTTGGTTGACGAGGTCGACTCAACAATAAAAATCGCTTCTCTCTCCGCCGAGTGTTCGCTAGATTTTTTTTTTTTTTAGTTCGGAGATAAAACTTCAAAAAAAGGAATTTTAACTTCAATATCATTTTATCCAACACGTCGACGTTGATATTTCTAACTAACCAGTGGGGTGGCTATCCCACCCCACTTAGATGGGGGCGGTTTCCAGACATGATTTTAACACGTCTATATTGTTAGACTGTAAGACTTAACTCACTGCAATACCTTTCTATATTTCTCATGCCAACGCTAGTTTTAACCAATGAAAAATGACTTCCTTTGTTTTAACCAATGAAAAATGACTTCCTTTGTTTTAACCAATGAAAAATGACTTCCTTTGTTTTAACCAATGAAAAATGACTTCTTTTGTTTTCCTGTATTTGAGCTCAATTAGACTCATGACGTCATTAATCATATTAACAGCGCTATTTAATTCTTTCTATAAATTCTTTCTTTATGATATAAAATATAAGCTGTACACTCTAATAAATTTACAACATTAGAGTAATAATAGAATCTGATATTCTATGGGAAACTACGAAGACCTTTTAACTCTACCAATTAGGTTATACCTAAATCAATTTCATTTTAACTTATAAACACATTTAACAACAAAATTTCGTGGATTTATAATTTTTCCCAATTCAAACAAAATTTTTACTTGATCAATTCCAACAAGACCTCTAGCTTCGTGTTATTGCACACTCTAAAACTTACATTTAACTGTCAATAAATAGCGTAATTTAAAAAAATATATATATATATTTCGCTCTACACATATTTCATCTTAATGTTTACCATGTATGGCAAAAAAAATGCACCCTGAAGATGACAATTTTAAATTGTTGAATATACTTGGTATGTGTATTCCATCTGACATCTACTCGAATAGAAGGATCTTATTATTCAAGGAACTGATAGTAAGTTATGGTCTTGTTAGCTAAATAATTTCGCGAATAATCACATTAACATTGCTATTTAATTTTTGTATAAATTGTGAATTGTATCTTTATGATATATATATATATATATATATATATATATATATATATATATATATATATATATATATATATATATTATATAATCTGAGTGCGTTTGTTTTACGCGTGAGTTTAGGATCCCATTCACCCATTCTTACGATTAAAATGTATACATTGTCAAAGGACCGGATATAAAATTAGCTAAAGTAACTTCAATGAAGAAATAAATTGAATAACATTTATATTTCTTCTTTTCTCCTCAGTAATTTTATAGTTGTAAACTTACTAGCGATTAAATTTGATTTTGAAATTAGCTGTTTTTAATTTTAATATTAAATTGTATCATATAATTTAGTAATTATTGGTTAGAATAAATTCTTTTTTAACACTACCCATATTTTGACATCTGAATAGCAATTATAACATGACTTCGTTGTCAAGCTTTTTGAATTTTCCTATACTAGTATTTTGATTGGTCCATCTAGCTTTTCTAACAAAAATTTCCCCTTGTGAAGGATTGTTAATTAATTACAAACTTTTAAAACCATTTATTTTACATTCAACATCATCACTTGATAAGACACCGAGGGTGTTGAAACAAAATGGCTATTTTTGTAAGTGATTTTATAACATATTTATGTTATATTTTTTTTTAAATGAATAATTATATATATATATATATATATATATATATATATATATATATATATATATTCATACATGTTTCATTAAATAATATAGACAAGTGCTGTCTATTCATTTCATGTAAATTCTTTCATAACCTCCTGATAAAGCTTAATAACATTATCATTAAACGAAGAAAGAAAATCACAATATTGATACATATTTTTTAATGCAATCTAAGCTTTCGAGTTACATAAGCCATTATCAAAGATGACAATTACTGTACAATGTATTAAGCAATACACGGACAAGAATGTGATAATAGACTGTTTCTGTTTACATGTAGGATTTCCAAGCAACGATAAACACGTGCATATAAAACGCTGGAAGCGAAAATCGCACCGCAGCTCATGACGTCACACGTGAAAAGACGCTGCATAAATAAATACACACACACACACAATATATATATATATATATATATATATATATATATATATATATATATATATAGATATATATATATATATAGATATATATATATATATATATTTCCAACATGATTTTAGAGCTCAACGTCCAGGACAGAGCAAGAATATAATATAAAAGGTATAAAAACTAATATTGAGGAATTGGATCTTGATTACGATTCCAATGTAATAAATTATAACAATGGAATATTAGTTTCTTGAGACTTTATTATATATATATATATATATATATATATATATATATATATATATATATATATATATATATATATATATATATATACCGTTATTTCATTTCGGCATTATTATTTACGTTAATATAACTTTTCTAGTGTTTTGTGATGATTTTTTGTTTCTTTTTATTATGAAATGTTTTTAATGTGTTTCCTTTTATTACTTTGTCTCCATTATAAATTACTTCAACATATCTGTTACTTATTTTTGTTCTCTCTTCCCCACTCATTTGTTAATTCTTCTTCTTTGATACAAATTTAGTTCATCTAGTTCTTGTAAATATCTTATAGAAAAGACTAGACGATTGATATTTATATAAACTCTATCAACACAAAACTGATTGTTTCGACACTTTATCCATTGTAATTAACTTCATGTCTGACCTAAACAATATCTAAAATCGACCGGCTCCATTTTCAAGCCGAAGCCAAGGTCATCACGCAAGCCTTTTTAATTTCTCCGGTGAAATTGCCCGACATTCTGGTCTACAAATATATTGATTAAATTGTGTTGTTTACGCAAATCCACAATACAAGTTTTATCACTCTTAATTATCCTCAAAGATATACCAATTCCTGTATCTCTACGTTCTACTTGAATCATTTTCCCTATATCTCTCTTCTGGTAAATTTCATATTTATAGTGTTATGTATGTTATTAAATTTGAGCAAAGTGGAGAAATACCTGCTACCGACGAAAAGAATCGTCTCATTTATCTGAGAGAATTAAGAATTAACACTAAATGTCGGGCTAATAAAACAGCCCATGTGACGGTCGGTCCACACTTCGGCCCTTTGTGTGGATTTGTTTGCAAATCCGGTGCAGGATTGTTGTCTTATACGAAACATAAACATAAAAACTGAACTAAAAGACTCTCATACGTCGAAAACGACGGTAGAGTTCATTATATATTGTTGAAGCTTGGATAAGCATGGAATAATAATAATACAACACAAAATGTACTTAAACAAAATGTATTGAAACAAGGAAAAGGTACAAAATATTTACAGTTAGTTTTAGTATATTCTTGGGAAGACTGTTCCTGTCGAATGGGTTGACTTAATCGCAGTCGGACAGAGTCTCTGGATTGGATCTCTTCTTACTTCCCTGCGTCTTCCCGGTACCAACCCATATTTATATGGTCGGTACTCCACTATGTAAATTAGGTGGATCGTACCACAACACACACACACACACACACATATATATATATATATATATATATATATATATATATGAGAGAATTAAGAATTAATACTAAATCTCGGGCTAATACATCAGCCCATATGACGGTCAACATTTCAGTATGCCCTCCGTGCAGGATTTTTGTCTCATACGAAACAGAAACATAAGAACTGAACTGAATGGCACCCATACTTCGAAAAGGACGGAAGAGACAATGATATTTTCAAAGGTAGGTCAGTATTAAATACATTAAATATAGGCATTCTGTTAAGCATGCTCATTTGTTTCTTTCATTTAGAGTCTGAATTAAATTAAATTATAAATAAATTATAGATAAAATCGACTGATGTACCTGAAACCTTAAACTTGAAATAATATATCATTTAACGACGTGAGAGGTAGCATTTAAGAACACAAATATGACGACGAACCTTATCAGTCTCATGATCTGGTGTAGTCGTAGCTTTACGAAATGTCCCTTTTTGTTTTAATCATTTAACCCCAAGCAAGGCTGGGATGCCATTAATACGCTGGAGATTTCAGGCAGTGAAACTAAGAAGAAAAAAAAAACAGTGCAGAAGGTGGATTGAAGAAATCACAGAAGATGAACGTAATTGAAGAAGATAGAAGATGGCGATTGATAGTGTATTAAAATTTTTGAAGATTCTAGTTATGAGTGAAGTAAGTAAACAGAAGTGGCGGCTGCATTTAACTATTTCAACAGTAAACTGGTGGGACTTAGATTCCAATCTAGTAGCGCGCCTAAATTTATGTAGACATGGCACCAGAAAAAAATCTCCTCGGAGCAGTTACCATGAAAATATTTGTAGAAAAGACGGAGGGAGGCTACGTTGTATCGATGAGAAAGTGAAGGTACCAAGTCAAGATCGATTACATTAGAGTTCCTTCTTTGGATATTGTTAAGAATCTCAAAATGAATAGCAGAGGCAAAAGACCAGCAGTAATTAATTCACTGACGAATGATTGACTTGTATAAAAACGAACTCTGACGCGAAAATATTTCTGGCCCGATGCAGTGACCGAAATTTCCTTGCAGTAGATGCAGCTATTGATTCGATGTAGTCGCTCTACGTCAAGTCTGTTGAAAACGTGGGGCCAAGAAAGCGCAGGGATTAAAATTTTCCTTTCGTAGGTGCTATATGACGTAAGCTAGGTTCTGACAACTAAACGTTTCAGTTAACCTGATGAATATTTAGGGGCGTTCTTAAATTTACAAATTTTGAGTAAAAATATGTCCTGTATTGAACTTGTTGCAAAATAAAACCATAACATTTGCCTTGATAAAATCAGTCAGATAACTAAATGCGATGACTAAAATCTAAGTATAATTTTCCTCTGATTTTTCATTCATTTTGTCTCTTCTACAGATATAATCCGTCTGAAAATATTTACAAGCACACGCAAACACACACACACACACACACACACAATCATATATATATATATATATATATATATATATATATATATATATATAGGCAGCATATCTTCTTTCATGCATGTTTCATTGAATAATATAGATGTATTATGTCTATTTTATAATTTTATTAATTTTATGTATTATGTCTATTTTATAATTTTATTAATTTTTATTTTTATTAATTCTTTAATGTTTTCTAATTAAATTATTGATATTAAGTTAATTCCTCAAGGAAGGCGCTGTAGTTCTTTGTTAAGCCAAGTAATTTCGATCTCCTCCCAGATCATTTCCACGGGCCAATTGTAAAAAAAAAAGTAATATAAACGTGAACGTTGTCATGGTGACTTTTTGTAAACACGCGTGAACTCACTCTATTAAAATTATTATTAAATTAATCATTGTAGCCATGGTGTGCATCATTTTTCTGTAAACAAGCGTCCACAATACAGGGGAGGTAAAAAAGAGATAGAAAAAAGGCAAATTGCATTAAATGAAGATCAAATACATTTTAAAACATTGATACTATACTACTAATAATTTTTGTTCAGTGTTGTTTGGTTGTTTTTGATATAGAGGCTCCTCGAGAATTTTAAGTGTTTGTTTTGTGTTGTAACATATTGTTGTTGTCAACAAGTATTTTCCTGTATTGAGAAAGTTGACAGGAATAAGTCTTTAAATGTTGTGCGATAAAACTTGTACCCGACCAGTGGTGTCTTCATAATGTTGTGGACGTCATGCTAACATACGTACATATTACAGTAAAGTATGTACATTCATACAACGTCGGTTATACAGCCTTACGATTCTATGCACATTCACACAGCGTGAATTTCTTTTTAAAATTATGGGTAAATATTTATGTCTATCTATATATCTGAGATGAGGTATTATGTACATTATTTTCATTATTCAGACTATTGTCCTCCTGGTCGCCATATTTATCACAACGTTTCGGCCGTTGTACGCTCTGGCCTTCTTCAGGTGGTTGGAATTTCGAACTGAACCATTTATTTGGCGTTGGTTAGATCCGGTGACAGGATCCAAAAAGTGTGAGTTCAATACCCGGTTAAGGCAGTGGAGAACTTTCAGAGGGAAATTAGCAGGAATCAACTGATAACTGACATCCATCAAAAATTGCACGTGGAACTAGAACAGTCTACACTGGTGAAAGAAATAAAAGGTTCAGTTCGAAATTCCAACCACCTAAAGAAGGTCGGAGCGTACAACAACCGAAAAGTTGTGATAAATATGGCGACAATAGGACAAGAAGATGAGGACAATAGTCCGAATAATGTAAATAATGTAAATATTTATGTCGCACATAGCACATATATGATCAGCAATGTCTGATTGTCATGTACTTGTGACAACCGCTACGAAAATATTTTCCGCTTTGTCATACTTCTTTCCCTTAAAATTGTTTATGATATGCAAATATAAATATGGTTATTCCCGCCATATATATATATATATATATATATATATATATATATATATATATATATATATATATATGTATGTGTGTGTGTGTGTGCGTGCGTGTGTGTGTGTATATACGGTGGCTACTGCGATTAACACATTGCTCTTCAACTGAAAGGAACTATCCGAGCCACTGGCATATTTCGCATAGAAAACGTTAAAATCTCTCTGCCGTGCGACGATAGTCTAGGGGTAGGATCTTTTACTGATCGCTCGGGTTCGATTCCAGCTTGAAGCAATCGGACGTCTAGCCACATTGAAGAGCTGTGGTATAGCGAAACAGTCTGTGTGTAGATGACTATATATATATATATATATATATATATATATATATCGCCAATCAATGCAATTTCACATTTAATATTGATTTTTACAA